>BPTQ01000009.1:340185993-340198128 GCA_019973895.1 Chrysanthemum seticuspe
ATTTTTTTTAATATATATGTATACATATTTAATGAATTCGGAACACGATTGAATTTGAAAACCTTTTTTCAAATGCCAAAACGGAAATAGGATTGGTTTTGCAAAATGTGACACACTTCGGGGGTACTTTTAGCCATTTTTCAGAATTAAGGACTCCTTTTGCAAAGCATTGTTGACTTTAGGATTGGTTTTGCAAAATCTGTCGAACTTCGGGGGTACTTTTAGCCATTTTTCAGAATTAAGGACCACTTTTGCAAAGCATGTTTGACTGGAGGGGTAGTTTTTGCCAGTTTTCCAAACGTACGAAACGAAGGGCTCCTTTTGCAAAGCATTGTTGACTGGAGGGGTACTTTTTGCCACTTTTCCAAACGACCGAAACGACGTCGTTTCAAAATTGTCGTTTTACGAATTCGGAACACGATTGAATTTGAAAACCTTTTTTCAAATGCCAAAACGGAAATAGGATTGGTTTTGCAAAATGTGACACACTTCGGGGGTACTTTTAGCCATTTTTCAGAATTAAGGACTCCTTTTGCAAAGCATTGTTGACTTTAGGATTGGTTTTGCAAAATCTGTCAAACTTCGGGGGTACTTTTAGCCATTTTTCAGAATTAAGGACCACTTTTGCAAAGCATGTTTGACTGGAGGTGTAGTTTTTGCCAGTTTTCCAAACGTACGAAACGAAGGGCTCCTTTTGCAAAGCATTGTTGACTGGAGGGGTACTTTTTGCCACTTTTCCAAACGACCGAAACAACGTCGTTTCAAAATTGTCGTTTTACGTTTTAGCTTGGGGACGAAATTGTCGTTTTGGCTGGTTTTTTCAAACGCCGAAACTGCGTCGTTTCGCTCTTGGATTAGTAAATATAATAATAAAATCGGTTTGGTTCGGTTTTTATGGCTCGGTTTTTGGACGAAAAACCGAAACCGAAACGAATTTTTCGGTTTTCGAAGAAAGTAAAAACCGAACTATCGGTTTTTAGTCTCGGTTGGTTATTTTGGTTCTGTTTTTTTCAATTGATTATTTTGGTTCGTTTTTTTTCGGTTTTTGGTTTGGTTTTGGTTTTGGTTTTTCGGTTTTGCTGCTCACCCTTAACGAATACGCATATTAATGAACATTTGATGGTGTACTGATAATCATAATGTTGACAGTATTGTGGCAAGAATAAATACTTGCTGCATTTTTGTTGCTTAAAATTTTAGGTTAAGTTTGTGTCCAGTTCTTTGAAGTTTAAGTACGCTCCTACGTACTGTTTAGTTTTATAATGTAAAATATAGTACAAATTTGTGTCTTTAGCTTCCGGGGTTCATAAATAAATCAGTCTTATTAGCGTTCACCAGTTTACCCGGTATTATACATTAATCATAGGTTTGGGTAGTCTTTCGATCAAATACAGATGAATAAGGATAAATTGAGTGATATAATGATGAGTTCAATCCATTATGTTTGGTTAATCATATGGACTCGCTCTCTAGTCTCTATGTTCTAGAGTTTTTTATGTGGGAACGAAATGATAGGTAAAGAAGATAAATAAAAAGAAATGAAGAAAAGGAAAGGAAAAAGAGAAACAAATTGTTTTTTTATGTCATATTAAACATATTCATTTTATCACAAGAATCAAATATGAGTAAATAGTAAGAGTTATATTGATTATTATATACTCAATAATGTGAGAGTAATTTTGTTACTGTCCAAATTCGCTCATATTTAGATAGAATATTTTTGAAAAAAAAAATGTTTATAATTTTCCTGTCTTTTTCTCGAATAATTTCAAAAGTACTCCGTATATATGAAAGAAAAGTTTTTGCTTTTCGAACAATATTTCTCTACCACGCCTCAACCATTTTCTTACGTAACTCAAACACCGATTAAATAGGCATCCAAAAAGAGTTCATAATCAGTATCAATAAATTGGATTAAGTTGAATATCGGTTTAATAAAGAAATTGTGTGAACATATTCTATATTCTTGTAAAGGTAAAGTTTCTATCTTGTTTTTAACCTCTTACATAAAGAACACTATTTTTTACTTTTTTATTAAAGCAACAAAGATATTGTGTCTCTTGAGCAAAAGATTAAGTCCCACATCGGTCATTGAGCAAAGATTCTACTTGTTTATATAATGTGGCGTGAAATTATTAATTTAGAGTTGCAGTTAGTATTGTTTATAAACATTCGGTGGGGTGCGGGACAGTTAAATTTACCACCCCGTAGTACGGTGAGCGTTTATAACTTATACGAGTTTTCAACTTTTTGTGGCCCACATAACGGGGTGTGCGTCACTTATACAACTTCTCAACTTTTTGTGACCTTGTAAAACGGGGTGTGCGTAACTTATACAACTTCTCAACTTTGTGTAACGCAATTGCCATGTAATTATTAGTTCTCAACTTTTTTTGACGCAACTGCCATGCAATGAGTACGTTATTTGATTCTAAAATTTCACTAGTGTGGTAACTTCCTTGATTGTGGTCATTGCAAATTCTTAATCCTAATTTAACTATTACGTAGTGTTTGGTATGTTGTAATAAAAGGGAAAATGAAAAAGATCATTACTGTGTAATGAAGAAAACATGTTTGCTTACTATTATGAAATGCAATTACTCATTACATGAAATGAGTCATTACATAAAAAATCATCATTTTGATCAAGTAATTGTGTCTAATAGCACTACTACACAAAAGGCTATAAACACCCCTAAATGAAGACTGGTTATATAAAACCCTATTCCTATGATAAAAAAACTAGCGGGAATGGAAGGAACTGAGATTGGTTTTCTTGAAAAAACCAGTTTTCATAATACAAAACGCATAAAAACCGGGTTTGCGAGTAAAAACCGGTCTTTTTACACAATCAAAGACACTGGTGTGTAGGTAACAACATGTCTCTATGTATTTATGTTATAGACACCGTTTTTATAGAAATAACCGGTGTGAGTTTACTCTATTTTGAACTTCCATCCCTCAACGACTCTTCACCCTCTTGTACACCTAAATTCCAAAAATAACGTGCAAATAGTTATTTGAGAAAAAAAGTTGTTTACTTAATAAAAGCTAAAACGTTATAATTTACATAGATTGAAAATCAATTCCCTAAACTTCCCCCTAAAAACCAAAAACAAAATTCATTACCCTCTTAAACTTTTCCCAAAATATCAAAAGTTCAAAAGCAAATAAAATTCCCCTAAAATTAGGTTTTGCAACACCTTCTCCCCCTATTGATGGTTCTCTCACTTCTCCTTTCACCCCCAACTCTCCAGCCACAAACACGACTCTCGCCTTTCTCACACAGTCTTGTTATGTCGTTTGATAAGAAAAAGGTATCAGTTTATTGGTATAAGATTGTGCGGAACTGGTTTCTTGATGGAGGATAAGGTTTCTGAATCTGTTAGCGTCTTTACAGAATTACGGTTATTATTATTTTTTTTATTTTGTCTTTCAGGTGTTTGCTACAAGGAATAGAAGATCCTAATTCCAAGAGCGAAATTATTGAAACGATTATTAATCATCAGGTAGTACCTTTTCATCTTTAGATTTATGTATTTTTGTGATTTGATAGAAAATTGTTGTTTTAGTAATTTGATAGAATGTGCTTGTTAAATACAAATTGCATTCTCAAATGTATTTTTGTGAGCGAAATTATAGAAACTAGGCTTGCACACTCAAACACAAATACACACTTAAACACATAGAATTAATGCGAAGTTTAATAAGTTTAGTGAACAAGTTACAGAGAGCATGTATGACAGTGGGAGACAATGGTGAAATTTAGGGGTGTTATCGGGTCTATTGGGTCGGGTTGAGTCGGGTTTATAGTTTTTAAAGATGACCCGCAACCCGACCTGATAAGAAATCGGGTTATTGGGTTCGGATGTTTATCGGGTAGGGTTAAGTTGGGTCGGTTGATTCGTGGTGTCGGGTTATAAGATAACTCCTACGTAAATAAACTAGTAAATAGATCCCAAATATGTTTCAATTAAAGCAAAAGGCATGTTTTAGAATTACAAAAATGAAAAAGTTAGTCACCAAGTCCTGTGTGTTTTGGTTCATTTCTTCTCATACTTCAGAGTTCAAAATATAATAGCCACAACTTAAAACATCACGTTCATTTTGATTACATCATTTTAATTATCCAGTTGAAATGAAAATCATCATTTCCCGCTTTCTCAAAGTTTTGAGTTTCATATACTAGCTCCCTAAAGCCACATTCTTTCACTAAATATCACAGTTCGAAAACACACATAACCCGACTACAAGTAAGTTCTCTTTCCAAAACTTTTTTTTATTGTCCAACAATAATAATAAAGGCCCATAATTTAAGTTAATTAAAATATTATTAAAAACTAGGCAAACATACAAACAATGTATACTGTAATGCAAATACTGGCTTAAAAGGTTTTATTTAAAAAAGAAATACATAGCATTTTTCGGGTCTCATCGGGTTGACCCGATAACTCGATAAGAAAAATAATTCAACCATTACCCGACCCGATAATAATATCAGGTTATCGGATTCGGGTCAAATAAACCCGACTAGTTTTATTAACCCGACCTATAAGACCTTAACGGGTTCGGGTTCTGGTTGGGTCAACGGACTCTACTAACACCCCTAATGGTGATACAACTTCATTGGCTACTTTTTGGTACTCTTTGCCCTCCATTGCTGTTGTTGGTGGTTAGGTTAACTATCTTCTAAATGGATGATATGCATGCAAGATACTTGCTTTAATATATGCATGCATGTATCACTTATCTTACATTTCTATAGATGTATGTAAGTTGTAAGTTCAGTTTCCTTCTCTAAATGACATGTTGTACGTATCTGTTGTATAAATTTGATAGATTTCTGGGAAGTCTTAGGTGTTGGAAAGTATCGTCGGCAAGGACTTCTTGCCAAGAGGATCAGGTGTGTCAGTATGTCATTTTATCTTTAGTAACTTTACTAATATTTGACATTTTAATTAAAAAAATAATAATCCAAATTGGGAAAGAGCTTAGGATGTGCATTTGTGCTTTTTTTGCAGCTTCATAAGATAGACAATGGCAAAGAATACACAGAGTTTCTCCATCTTCCATCAAGAAATTTTTATGATTTTGGTATGAGTTTTACTTCGTAAATAACTGGTAAAAATTTGTACATCCTTGTTATTCTTTAAGGATTAATGATAATTTTATCAGACTATACAATACCATATAATATTTGTTTCAAGCGACGCACTACAAATAATAGATTGTGTTTATTACCTCATGCACTATATACCAATTGTGGCGATGTTGTAATGTGTAGCTGCTGTGAGAAAAGAGATTTCAGACGAGACTGACAGGGAAATGGGGCAAACCAAACAAATTTCAAGTGTCCCGATTCATCTTATTGTATACTCTCGAAATGGTAACTTTATGATAATCAATAGCACCATTGCAATGTAAATTTTAGTAGCATAGGCTATAACAAATTGGCTAAGCATGTTTTAATGATAATTTTGATCTTGACAGTAGTCAATTTAACGCTGGTTGATCTTCCTGGCCTCATAAAAGATGTTGTTGGTAAGTTAAGCAGAAAAAAGTTTACTGCTAAAACAAATCTTTGTGATATGAAACGAGCTAATTCTAACTAAATTTGTTGAATGAACGTAGACGGACAATCTGATAGAATCGTACAAGATATTGAGAATATGCTCCGTACCTACATTCAAAAGGTAGTATGATTTCATATGCTGACTTGTATATGCTCATCGATTTCTTTATGCAAATGAGATTTTCTTGATGCAGCCAAATGCGTTCGTAGATCTTAGAAGGAAAATCTTAGCGCCTAAAGTTTTTGTGGGTTGGTGTTGTTAATCATTAGCAACAAGATATCAATAACATGGTTGATATGACTTCTTCTAGATGTAAAGAAAGGGAATACTTTTCTAGCAGTAGAGAATACGAGCATTTGACTTAAAGGATGGGCTTTGAATATATATCTAGCAAAGATGCTTTCAAAGGTAGGCCATTTTCAAAAAATTTAAACTGTTTTCTTGAAAGGAATTTTGTTGTTGTTTTGTTTTATCTAAGTAGCGTTGACATATGACTTGATTTGATTACATCATTTAGTAGGTGTTATTAAATCCCGAATCCGAGGTTTACAGTCATTAATCAGCAAAACTGCTGCTGATCTTGAAGCTGAACTTAGCCATCTCAGAAAACCAATTTTTACTAATGCTGGTGTAACCCTTTTGTAACGTTTGTTGTAGAGATGTAGAAAATCAAAATTGTTATTTTATTGCATAATCACAATGGATCGATGTTACTTGTACAGGAAAAGTTACTTGTGAGCGAAATTATTGAAACGATTATTAATCAAAACGAAAATTTCCCCGAACATAGTAGGTGCTTGTTAGATAACTTTGCAATCTGTTTCTTGCACTTCAAACCATCTTATTTGTTTTAGATTGCTGATGTTTTTATTTCATTAATTTACGTATAGGTACCTTGGAGTGAAGAGTGTCCGTTAGAGAACGAAGAGTTGACCGCCATCATTGGTGCATGATTTACATTGTGCCATTGTGGCGTGATTGATCCTATGGCTAGTTACGTTGAATTCTAGTGTTTTTCCAATATAGTTTGTTGAATTCTAGTGGTTCAATTTAGATTTTCTCTAGGATTTATGTTTTGCTCAATTGAAGTATTATCTTAATTTACTTTGTTTATTTCGACATTTTTGGTGTATTTAATCACTTTATATATATATATTTATTGCATTTATATTTCTTTATTATAGTGAGTCAAATTGTAGATTATGGAATTTCAAAAAATTGAATAAATTTCCAATTTTTTTTTTTAATAAAAATGATTTATAACAAGACAGGTTTTGATATAAAAACATATCTTTTTACTCTATATTAAAGACAGGTTGGATGGTTCTATAAAGACAGGTTGTGGGAGAACTGGTGCCAATGTCCAATAAAAACATGTGTGTTTACTCTAATATGGAGACCGATTCTTAGAAGAAAACCGGTTTCGATGCTTCTAACAAAGACAGGTTGTGCAACCGGTTTCTATATGTTTTGATTATTGAGATATCCCCCTTCAGAGAGTGGTCTCAAAACCACTCTTTATGGGCCATTTTGACCGGTTTCTGTGAGATTTTTTGTAGTAGTGTAGGTAAAGTTACTTTCTTGTTTTTAACTTTTCATATAAAGAACATAATTGTTATTTGATTGCTGCAACAAAAATATTGTTTCTCTTAAGCGAATTTATACTTGTTTGAAGTTTTGAATCCCACATCGGCCAAGGAGTGGAAATTGAGCTTTGTTTATATATTGCGGTGGATACGGTTATCATAGGTTGTTACTAGTATTATGTATTCGCATATGCTTGAGTTATAGAGATGGTTAAGTTTACCATCTCGTAACTGTGACAAATGCGAATAATTCATACAAGTTCTCAACTTTTTGTATATCCATACCTTTTCCTCGATCCACACTTTTTGTGTATTCTCACCTTTTTCTCGATCCACTTTGATTATTATCCATACATGTGTGAATCATAATGGCAATTATTTTCTCAATATTCAACCAGTAATCGACAAACCTATCATAAATAAGTTATATTGAAATGTCGTTGTATTTGTCTCATACCCACCCCTGGCCAAAAAGGGATTCCCGAGTTATATTGGGTCTCATTGGATACAAACTTTTTTTTCCTTCCTTAATATGTGGTGACGTATTAAAAAGAACTAAAATATCTTCGGCTATTTTACTTATTTTATTTTTGCATTGTTTCTTAACACATCAGCTAAAAAGTTAAAACTTGTCGATAATTGCGTATAGAAAATGGCACATCATACATTTTCAGCGATTATACTGATTACCAATCGAAGAGTCAGAAAAAATAATTATTATTATGAATCATCGCAAATAAGTATAATTAATAAAGTGGAGAAAAACAAGATTTTAATAAGTAAAATGGGGCTTGGACGCGTTGTCCCCACCCTTAAATTTACCATCTCACAAATTTAAAGCTGGTGCTATTAAAGGTGGCTTCGACGCGTTGTCCCCACCCAAGACGCGTCGTTCTTATAAATGTCAACTCATGTGACGCGTTGTTCCTTGGTTTTGTGAAGAACTCGATCGATCACAAGATAGAGATGTGTGAAGAGAAATTCTATTTTGTGTGTATGTGTGTATATTGTAAGTTATATTTGTGTATAAGTGAGGTTTATTTGGGTGATAAAGTTTGTTGTCATATTTATACTATGTTGATGATGAAGTGAAAAGATAACGTGGTGATAAGTTGGGGGTCATGTTTGCTACCGTGATGTATGTTTTCTATTAAAACTTGCTCTTAACTTCATGTGTCTTAGATGTTTAGCAATGTAATTAGTATGTTATAAGATTAATTTGATCAACACTAAGCTAATAAACATTTGTGTGTGTGTGTTCGTAGACTTATCAAGTTTAACTTATAGCTTATTTAAGTCAATATATTAAGTTGTTAGACTAATAAGCTAAAAAGTTTAAACTTAAATGGGTTTTGCTAATATGTGCACTATAAGTACACCGTAAAGTGTAACCAACTGGGCTAGCTCAGTTGGCCACCAAGATTCCTTAGGGGCTTGGGGAGGGGAGGCTTGGCTAGGGGAGGTCTCAAGTTCGAGTCCCACCCGAGACTTTTACCCCTTCAAGCGAAATAGGAGGAAGTATAGACGGAGTTCAGGGTCAGCATACTGCCCAAGTGGATGTCACTGCTACCTGAACCACTAACAACTAACAAGCCGTTCAAAAAAAAAAGTAACCCGTAAAGTATAACTAACGAACATAAATTTCTTTTTAATTAAAAAATTACATTCAATTAATATTAATTAAACATTAAAATTATCTTGATTAGATAGAATTTTGATACGAATTAACTTAAACCTTCTATATAGAAAAAGCAAAACATGTACGCATATTAGCAAAACCAATTAATAAAATCTTAATAATTTCAAAAGTATAAATAGAAAGAAACGTTTTTGCCTTTCGAACAATATTATTCAACCATTTTCTTACTTAACTCAAACGTTAATTTAATAGGCATCCAAAAAGAGATCATAACCAGTATCAATAAATTGAATTAAGTTGAATATCGATTTAATATAGAAAACGTGTCATCATATACTATATTCGTATTCATAAAGGTTAAGTTTCTATCTTATTTTTAACTTTTTGCATGAAGAACACAATTATTTTCTTATTAGAGCAACAAAAATTATTGTATCTTTTGAGCAAATATTTTGAAAAATTATACACAAGTCCCACATCGGTCAAATAGTAGAAATTGTGTATGTTTATATATTGTTTTGTGCAAGTTACCAAAAGTTGCCTTTAGTATTATTTACTAGCACTTGAGGATTGTAGGATAGTTAAATTTACCATTTGACGTCCTTTTGTGTTCATAACTCATACAAGTTATCATCTTTTTGTGTATGTTTATATATTGTTTTGTGCAAGGTACCAATAAGTTGCTATTAGTATTATTTACTAGCACTTGAGGATATGATAGTTAAATTTACCTACGTCCTTTTGTGTTCATAACTCATACAAGTTATCATCTTTTTGTGTATGTTTATATATTGTTTTGTGCAAGGTACCAAAAGTTGCCTTTAGTATTATTTACTAGCACTTGAGGATTGTAGGATAGTTAAATTTACCATCCTACGTCCTTTTGTGTTCATAACTCATACAAGTTATCATCTTTTTGTGTATGTTTATATATTGTTTTGTGCAAGGTACCAAAAGTTGCCTTTAGTATTATTTACTAGCACTTGAGGATTGTAGGATAGTTAAATTTACCATCCGACGTCCTTTTGTGTTCATAACTCATACAAGTTATCATCTTTTTGTGTATGTTTATATATTGTTTTGTGCAAGGTACCAATAAGTTGCTATTAGTATTATTTACTAGCACTTGAGGATATGATAGTTAAATTTACCTACGTCCTTTTGTGTTCATAACTCATACAAGTTATCATCTTTTTGTGTATGTTTATATATTGTTTTGTGCAAGGTACCAAAAGTTGCCTTTAGTATTATTTACTAGCACTTGAGGATTGTAGGATAGTTAAATTTACCATCCTACGTCCTTTTGTGTTCATAACTCATACAAGTTATCATCTTTTTGTGTATGTTTATATATTGTTTTGTGCAAGGTACCAATAAGTTGCTATTAGTATTATTTACTAGCACTTGAGGATAGGATAGTTAAATTTACCTACGTCCTTTTGTGTTCATAACTCATACAAGTTATCATCTTTTTGTGTATGTTTATATATTGTTTTGTGCAAGGTACCAATAAGTTGCTATTAGTATTATTTACTAGCACTTGAGGATTGTAGGATAGTTAAATTTACCATCCTACGTCCTTTTGTGTTCGTAACTCATACAAGTTATCAACTTTTTGTGTATGTTTATATATTGTTTTGTGCAAGGTACCAATAAGTTGCTATTAGTATTATTTACTAGCACTTGAGGATTGTAGGATAGTTAAATTTACCATCCTACGTCCTTTTGTGTTCGTAACTCATACAAGTTATCAACTTTTTGTGACTCAATATGTATTACAAGTAATCATCTTTTTGTGACTCAATATGTATTGTCATGTAATTAGCACGCTATATGATTCTCAATAAGTTGCTATTAGTATTATTATTTACTAGCACTTGAGGATTGTAGGATAGTTAAATTTACCATCCTACGTCCTTTTGTGTTCATAACTCATACAAGTTATCATCTTTTTGTGTATGTTTATATATTGTTTTGTGCAAGGTACCAAAAGTTGCCTTTAGTATTATTTACTAGCACTTGAGGATTGTAGGATAGTTAAATTTACCATCCTACGTCCTTTTGTGTTCATAACTCATACAAGTTATCATCTTTTTGTGTATGTTTATATATTGTTTTGTGCAAGGTACCAATAAGTTGCTATTAGTATTATTTACTAGCACTTGAGGATTGTAGGATAGTTAAATTTACCATCCTACGTCCTTTTGTGTTCGTAACTCATACAAGTTATCAACTTTTTGTGTATGTTTATATATTGTTTTGTGCAAGGTACCAATAAGTTGCTATTAGTATTATTTACTAGCACTTGAGGATTGTAGGATAGTTAAATTTACCATCCTACGTCCTTTTGTGTTCGTAACTCATACAAGTTATCATCTTTTTGTGTCACACCCCCAAATTACCTGTTTTTCAGCGGAATGGAATTCCTGGGGATTGACTGTCATAGCATCACAATCACAGTTATATTGAACGACCTAAAGTGTCGTTTGGAAAACACATCGTTTGATTTAATAAAATAATCAGAGTTACAAAGTATAGGTCCCAAATGAAAATCAACTTGTGCGGAAATAAGTTTGTTACAATTTAAACGATGTTCAAAAGTTCATAAAACCCATGTGAGACGCGTCGTCACCGCGACTCTATGATGTGTCCAAATGTATGCCATGAATTGTATACCTGAGATAAAACATGCTTAAAAAGGTCAACACAAAGGTTGAGTGAAATCCACAGGTTTAATTAATTCGTTTGAACACAATCATCGTAGTGTGAGTTAAATTGATTCACACTCATCGTTGAAAACAAAACAGTATTTATTTCACTAAGTTCATGACACCAAAGCGTAAACATCGCACCAATAAAAATTGGTAATCATCGTTTCATCGCCGCCCTAATAGGTAAACTTGCCAATTTACCTTAATGATTCAAATATAGTGCGCTCGATTTCCCCTAACTGGGTCAATAAGAGCGGGAGTGTTAATTCCAATAGGCCTATTCACAATATTCGCGCTCACTCACAAGTGACTAATGGTTCATGATGTAGGGACTTCGAACATGGCAAATACTTAGTGACAATAAAACATTCGGATATAGCATACAGTTCAAAGCATTTGTGTTCGATTAAAAATGTAGCATGTATCTCCCCCAAGAGTTTGTAAAACAGTTAAAAGAGTAAAAGTGGGGCTATGAACTCACCTGTTGCAATGTTAATGATGATGTAATGGCAAAAGTGGATACACTGAAATGTAGCGTGAATCTCGAAAATGACCTATTATGAATGATATGATACGTAATGAGTTATGATGTAATGTTATGCATGCATTTCGTATGTTATTTATAC
>BPTQ01000009.1:340220196-340676618 GCA_019973895.1 Chrysanthemum seticuspe
CGTTTTTCTAGGATCTTCACGACGAATAAACTTCAGTTCTTTAAGGTTTAAACCAATAGTTCTTCAGATGAGTCTCTGTGGATTCAGACCCAAGTTATTATCAAACAGTCCGTCTGTTGTTTGTTTTCTTCCAATATCACATGTAAGATGCAGCAAACCTTTAAGCAGAATACCAAACACAAAATGACTGAAACTTTATATTCAATAAAACATTAACGTAGAATATATATTGTTACAAAACGTTCTCCATTTAGAGTAAGATTTTTTCCGTTACCTTACGTATCAAAGAGGTTACCTTCACGAAGTCATCCATATAGCAATATAAAATCAAATATCCTTGTTCATTACTAATAAAATTGTTCTTCTTTATTTAGTTAGTCTGAAATTTACTACGTATTCGATGTCCATCATTTCTTCAAAAATACTATAATAACAAAGTATTGTCCACTTAGAATAAGATTTTTCCCATTACCTTACGTATGAAGGAGGTAACCTTCACCAAGTAGTCCATATAAGAATATAAAATCATATTAAATGTAACAACAAATTTAAAACAAACGATATAAAAATTAGAAATGTTTATATATCTACTTTCTGACTTCCTAGCTTAGTATTAAATACCTGATGAACCACTTCCAATGGAGGAAGTATGCATTCCATTACCCTTTTTAGAATAAGATTCACCTGTTATGAAACAATAATATCATAAAAACTTCTTTACTACCTGTAGCTTATGCATCATTTAAAGTCTGATTGATTTATTTCTTCTTGTTAAAATAATCATTACTTGTTCCTATAAACTAAAATATAACGATATACCTACTGAAGCACTTCCATTGGAGAAACTATGCATTCCATTGCCTTTTTTAGAATGAGATTTACCTCTTGCAAAACATTGTTATATATAAGATGCAATTACAAAATAACTTATATTTCAAAGTCAGTAAAACACAAACCATAAGACGAATTTCCAAACGACGTAGAATGTACACTATAACCTTCTTTTGTTTGTTGTCTGCCTGACAAACTATTATTGAACCCAGACTTAGGTGTCTCTGAGTAGACTTCTTGATAACCAAATTTGGAATTTCTTGACTTCAAATAAGCAGCACTTCTAGGATCTTTTTGCTAATTCCTAATGTATTCCATCCTTTTAAAGTTCACAGTATTGTAATCAACTGAGCCTTTTTTACCAACTGATACATATATACAATATATAAGTACCAACTCATTCATAATATAGTATATGTTTCTATTTAAAAAAATATTGTACCTTTTTTTGATCTTCCACAATCAACAATGTTAGATACAGACTTATTAGCAGGTGTGTCACTTTGTGAGATATCATAAGATGCCTGAGACTTTAAACATGGCAGTTGCTTTCCAAAATTTTTGGCAATTGCAGGTTTAACTAACACAAATAACTCAAAATCAAACACTTATATTATCAAATTTTAAAAACAATGCACAATATAAAAACTCAAATCAGGTTTACCCTTTGATGCCATTGAAACAGTCTGCACATGGGTTCCAGATCTTTTTCCGGGTGTGTCACTTTCAAATAACGACATATCACAAACACTCTTATCACCTAATGGTGCAGCAACTGTTCAAAAAACGTACCAAAATTTCAACAAACGTACGAAAACTGTGTTTGGTTTTCAATTCAATTGTAACAACACCAAAAATATCTACACTATAAAACATTAATATTAACTACCTGTAGAAGGATCTCTAATTGTGCTTGTCTCATTTGTATCCTTAATCTTATCTGTGTTATTTCAGAATAAAAGGTTATAAACATGTATGCAAAAACATCAAACACATAAACGTGCAACACTAATAAAACCCTATAATCATGTATGCAGATAAACACAAAAGCTTCAATTATACCTAACTATGTAAACCTTATAAACATGTATGCACTATGTAAACATGGATAATGCAAAAACATCAAACATAATAACTTCTTTAATACCTGCAGCTTCTGGAGCAACATTACTGTCTTTACTTCCTGTTTTCTTGTTAACATCCAAACAATTTGTTCCTGTAAATTCATTAAAAAAAAAAAAAAAAAAAAAAAAAAAAAAAAAAAAAAAAAAAACAACAACAACATGAAATCTACCATTCATGCAACATGCAACAATAATATCATAATAACTTCTATATTACCTGCATCTTGTGCATCAATTCTAATGACATTGATTTGTCTCTTTTTGTTAAACTCAGAATTACTTGTTCCTATTAAACCATAAGGCAAATAAAAAACCAAAACAAAAACATGAAGAGAAGAATAAACCATATAATACTCGTAGTTGATAAAGGTTTTAAATTAAAGAACATGTTACAAATTCTAAAAAACTCAAACTTGTACCTAATGAAGTTTTTGTAGCCACTTTCTTACCAACACGTTTTTTTGATCCAGGAACATTCATTCCTGCAAATACATAATATACAAACAAAACAATCATATTCTGTTTTTAAAATTCAAATTTCTAACTAATAAACAACCTGAATGTTCAACACTCATTGACTTACCTTCTTCGGATTTTTCAGAATTGTTATTGTGCTTGGCAGTTGAAAGCCTCTTTGAGAACCTCTTGGACTCCATATTCGACATTCAAGATTGAAGAATACAGAATATGTAATTGTGTAAACCATTGTAAATAATGGTCTATATATAGTGTCAAATTAGGTTAAAAAAATAAAAAATAAAACTTAAGATAACAATGATTTCATACCAAACTTATCATAATATTATTTTAAGTAAATATCAAAACACAAACACAATCCTAAAACAATACAGATTCCTAAATATTTTATTAAATCCGAAATTTATAGAGGTAATTATATATTATAGAATGTAACATAATAATCAAAATAACTTGTAGCCTAATTGGTAAACACATAAGTTATTAATGCTACTCTTTAAAACAACCCAAGTTCGAATCTTACTAATGACATTTTTTATAAAAACGAATTTTGAAAAAAAAATAATAAAAATTAATAAAAATTATATATTTAAACCGAAATTATTAGTTATATTAGTAGTTGGATTATTAAATTGCTTAGGTGGACATAAAATGTCTAGGTGGACATAAAATGTCTAGGTGGCATTAAAAAGATTATGTGGCATTGAGGTGGCATTGAGGTGGCATTGAGGTGGAATTAATGCCAAATGCCTCCTGTTATATATAATATAGAGATATATATAGATAATTATATATAAATATATAAATTTTCCATATAGAAATCCAAAACCATTCTCATACATGTGCAAAGAAAAGAGATGGTTTTCCAAATTTCAAAAAAGTTTTTAAAAAATGGGTTGTTTAGTTCAATTACATTTGCTATTTATTGTGATCAAATAAAAACGAAGTAAATTGTTTCTCTCACACTCTTTCTCAGTTTTCAAGTCTTTCTTAATTAACTTCTAATATATTTTTCTCTCTTAAGCTATTAGACGTAAAAGATTAGAAAGGTCTCTACAAGAACATGTTTTATTTTTTCAAGTTTTCATCGGAAAAGGGATTAGAAAACGTAATTCAGAATGGGCCGTGGATGATTAGAACCGTTCCAATCATCTTGAACAAATGGACACCCTCGGCTAGCTTGACTAAAGAAGATCACACTCGTGTTCCTCTATGGGTTAAATTGCATGATGTACCTTTAGCCGCGTTCACAGCCGATGGTCTTAGTGTTATCGCATCTAAACTTGGGAATCCCGTTATGTTAGACTCTTACAATTGTAACATGTGTAAGAAAAAGAGGGTTAATGTTTACTTATGTGAAATCGTTTATGTAAAAATCTACCCATCACTCACTGAACTACATTTTGGGTCATTAACGTTTAAGTGTTTATATATAATGAAACTTGATTCGGCTCAAGGCATGTTTCTAAGTAGGAAGCATCACTTCACCCAAGTTATTACCATGGTTTTTTTATGTTTAACTTATTGCATCTAAATTATATGTTTCTCTTATTCAAAAGTGAGTCACACATCGTATCGAGCCCCCTAATGCCATACATATACTGCTACATTTTGTCTCTTTATATTTCAGTGGTTACGTGTGGATCCATATATAGCACCAACTCGACCTAGAACTATACTCGAGCGGGTGTGGAACTGTAGTCATAGGTTTGACACATTTTAATATCTCGAACATATATGAAACAAACAAATCACGCGCGAACTGTATTTGACCAAATAAAGTATACTTTGTATCATTTAGTTCATATATCCTTTCCTATCAACATACATTAGACCATGAAACTTTTTCTACCAATTTCATTTTCAACTCTACTTTCCAACTACATATTTTCAGGACATACTTATGGATCAAATGAATTTGAAGATTTGTCTAACAAAATAGCCGCACTAGTACTTTTGAAAAAAAAAAAAAAAAAAAAAAAAAAAGCCACTGCCTACTTTTTCTCTACAAAAACCTCCATTTCCAAATTTTTGTATACACTTTCAACTCAATCCTTTCTACGCACATTTTAATCGTTCAAATCAAAAAAATAAATTCAGATCAATTCTTTTTTAATGATACAGATGACGAAGAGAAAGTTAATAATGTGTTATTCGAGTTTGTCAAGGACGCCGCTTTGGTTATTCAAGATTTCACTTCTACAATCTCAAAAATCTGACGAAACTCTATTGGTAGAGATCGTCATGGTGCTCATGAATGTCTTGTGGCGGCTTACTTTGGTGAAGCACCAATGTACAACGACTATTTATTCTGTAAACGATTTCGAATGAGTCGAACACTGTTCAGGCGCATTGCTCGGGAATTGACTGATAACTTCCCGTATTTTCAATAAACATATGATTGTTCGGGAAGATATGGCATTTCTCCGCTGGTGAAGTGTACCTCTGCAATTCGTCAATTAGCATATTGCTCCGTTCCAGATGCTTTAGATGAATATCTACAATTGGTCAAAAAACTTCGTGTGATTGTATTGTTGCTTTTTGTGACGGGGTTATGGAGTTATATAGCAAGGAGTATTTGCGAAGGCCTATACAAACTGATGTCGAAAAACTCTATGCTTTTCACGAGGAAAAACATGGGTATCCTGGGATGATAGGAAGCATTGACCGTATGAAATGGCCGTGGGCTCAATGCCTACAACATCTACATGGTCAATTTTCTAGGGGTGATTCCGGGCTAGATGTATTCATTTTATTAGAAGCGGTTACCTCACAAGTTGATGGATTTGGCATGCGTTCTTTGGTATTGCAGGTTCGAACAATGATGTCAACGTTATACGTCAATATCCTCTTTTAAATGATCTCAAAGTCGGGAAAGCACCATAAGTTCCGTTTGTGGCTAACGACGTACATTATAGATGGAGATATTACTTACTGACCGAATATATCCGGAATGGGTTGTTCTTGTTAAGTTTATTTCACAGCAAGACTCGAATGATACAAAGCGAATAAGATACAAGCAAGAGCATGAAGCAACAAGAAAAGATGTGAAACGAGCGTTTGGCGTGCTAAAAAAAGTGGGCTATAGTAAAAACGCTCGCTCAATCGAGAAGTCTTGAGAAAATTGCAAATTTGATGTACACTTGCATCATATTACATATTATGATACAAAAAAACATAAAGACTGCAATATCTCCTAATTTTTATCTGGAGGAACTGCATCATGAAGATGATCATGTACGATCGACAAAATCTAAGTTACAAGTTATCATGGGAATACAAAGCGAACAAACTCATCTAAATCTTAAAGCATATTTAGTGGAACACATTTGACATCGAACAAATGCACACTCATTTTATTATAATGTTTTGATTTTATTTTAATATTTTATGTAGTATTTTTAATTTTATTTGAAATATTAATGTAATGTTTTTAATTAAAGAAAGAAAAAAGAAAAAAGAATAGTGATTGGTCTCCTTACTATGTGTGTTTAGTCTAAGTTTGGTTTGGGTGATGTCTAAAAATAGAGAAAGCTAATATGGCATTGAAGGGAGCGGTTTTGGTGGTGTCTTATTACTTTTAGCCTTATGATACTTGTTTTGGCCCAAGCCGGTTAATATCTTCAAATTCTAAAATAGTGCTTATGTATATTAAGTGGCTTTCAAAGCGTTATTCATATGTTTCTATTGGCTTCTAAAATATGTGTTCCTTTCAAACTTGTAAGTTAAACATTAAAATGATCTCTGCCATTCATGTTTTTGAGTAATAAAATAACATAAAAAACTTAAGAGTTCATATGAGTTATCGGATAATAATAGACCTATGGGATTTTTTCAACCTCATAGATGGTATATTAGCGGAAGACATAATACTAGTCTTAATACATTTAACACATATATTTATGGTATATTAGAAACCAACAACTTCTATCTTGAGCCTATGTGGGATAGAATGTTAGGAAACAAAAGGCTAGAAAGGTCTAAATAATAGTAAGAAAGAGTTATTAACAGTTGGTGAAAAAAATACGCTACCTAGAACACCAAAATGAAGTTAATTTATAAGCAACTAGTTTATGTGTTTGGATCACGAATCATGAAGGGGGGCAGCTTCGATAACGTGAAATTATATGTTGTTATTACTCTACAAATGAAATATTTAAAATGTTTAAGCGTTGTTAAAAGAACTTGTGATTTCTTATAAGAGAAAAAGGTAAGCGATTACTTATCATAATAGAAAGTCCTCAACTTACTTTTATTGTGGTAAAATTAAGATACAGTTTAATTAAACCAGGCTCTAACCATTTTCACAATGCCTAATAGAAAGTGATGTTTTCATTCGTGACAAGTTTGACAAACACAAATCATTGACATTACATGACAAGGTTAATTTACATCACTTATAATGTGCACGGATCGAAAGTTATGTTTTCCAATTTCAAAAACAGTTTAAGAAATAAGTTGTTTAATTCATTTCATCTACTATTTGTAATGATCAAAACGAAATTGAGTAATATGATTATTACTTACTCTTTCTCAGCTTTTTGTCAATCTTAACTGACTTCAAAAATATATTTACTTCCTAAGTTATGTGAAACAAAAGATTAAAATGTTTTCCACCAAAACATATTATTAAAAAAAATAGTAGAAAAATGTGTGAAGTTCATACAAGATTTCAAGTTGGTGAAACTTGGTTAGTACATTTTTTTTTTAACTTGTACAAGGCAAAGTCATCAACATGAAACATTATACTATTCAAAGCACACAAACTCACACAGACTAGGGTGAATGAATAAGCAACAAGTTCTTTCTTCAATCAATGTGGGATAGAATATTAATATAATAGGTTAGAAAAAGTCTCCATGTGTTATATGAGACTCTAAATTAAGGGTCCGTTTGGTTTGTTGATGGGTTTAGGATTAGGATTAGGATTATGATCTGTATTTGTATTTGATGTGGAGAGAGAAAATAATATAATAAATTTAAATAATTTAATTATGTTTAATTAAAAATTAAAATTAAGATTTATTATTATAAAAAAGGATGAGAGGTGGAGGAAAAAAAAAGGCCCACTAGCTTTTAAAAAAAACACAAAACTTGCCTACTATTGTACTAAATCATAATCCTTGGGCCTACCATTGTATACCAAACAACCATTTTTATCCATCAATTCCTCTTCTCATGTCAAAATCCATTAACCAAACGGGCCCTAAAGTTTAGAAGCAAACTAATTTTGTGTTTTCGGAGCACGAATTATGAAGGGAACATCTTGGATAACATGAAAGTATATGTGTGTTAGTGCATTAAAAACGAAAGATTGCAAATGTTTAAGCATTGAACTAAAACAACATGTGATTTTTTCGTGGAACAAAGGGTTATACATCGCTAAATAAATTATGTTTTTTGGTCTCGGAAGTTAAAAGTATTTTTGCATTATTATACATGTTATGGCTATGGGGTGTGTACATAGGCGGACCTTCATTGGGGGGGCTGTGGCCCTCCCAAGATTCGGGGTTGGTACTGTAAATATCTTAAAACTTAAGGGTACTTTGTAAAACTTTTTTGTTTGGCCCTCCCCAAAAAATATGATCTGCCCTCCCAAAATATAGAGAAACCAAAGGGCGGTTATCAAAAAGGGGATATTGAAGCGGCAATTATCAATTCTCATAGCATCATTAATTATCATTCATCTCTAAAAAATTAATTTACACAACAGCAACAATAAAGAAAGGTATGAACTCCCAGGTCTCTATCTCTATTAATTTATTATCTTGTGTAATTGTGTTATTATATACATGCCATATTGCCATTTGCTTCTCATATCGATGAATTGGCCAACAGATTATCCAAAGTACCAAACCCATTTGCTATATAACATTGTCATTTAGTATTTTCTATGTGTAATTGTTAAATTTTAGTGATGTTTTTAGCTTTTTTGTTTAGATTATCAGGTGTATTAAACATATATTAGTTGTATTGTATTTTTGTATATCAAATTTACTTTGGTTTTTAGCTTCTTTTGCTATGCTTTTAGCTTCATAGTTCAAAAGTTCTTTTTCTGTTCATGAATCATGATAATGGACTCTGATTTTAGGCTTTAATGCTTTTTCTATTGTAATGTGTTTATGTTTATGTGGATAGCAGGATAAATGGCAAAGTATAAAACACTTGAATCGTATTTTAAAAGAAAGCCCGATGATGCATCTGGCATGGCAAATCAAGAGAATAAACGTTCTAGAGTGTCGACAGACGAGCCTGAGCAACATCAAAATCAACCTGATGGCGAGCCTCGTCAACATCAAAATCAACCAGATGCGCGTATATCTGAATCTCAGAGGCAAACCGATGAGGAAGTGGATTCTAGTGATTTGGAAAGAGATCCAGCAAAGCGAAAACCCATGTGGGATTATCCGGTTAATGAAAGGGAACAAGTAAGACGAGCTTATTTGGACTTAGGACCTTACCGAATTCACTTGAAAGAGTATCCTACTAAAGGCACAGTTAAGCATCCACGTAGATTCCAATACTCATGGTTTAAAGTATTTCCTAATTGGTTAGAGTACTCTCCTACAACAAACTCCGCTTATTGTTTTATTTGTTATTTGTTTTGTGACAAGCCAATTGTTCGTCACGGTTCAGATGCTTTTATGCTTTTACTGTTAATGGTTTTGACAAATGGAAAAAAGTTAATGATGGAAAAAGATGTGCATTTCTTAAACATATTGGTTGTTCACAGCATAAAGATGCAGTGGCATTCAGTGAAAATTTGTTGAACCAAACAACACACATCGGAAACATGTTAGAGAAGCAAAGTAAAGAGCTAGTTACGAAGAACCGCATTCGATTAAAAGCTTCAGTTGATATAGTTCGTTGGTTAGTATTCCAAGCTTGTGCTTTTCGAGGGAGTGATGAATCTTCTAATTCAAGAAATAGAGGTAATTTTATTGAACTTTTAAAACTTCTAGCTTCTTATAATGATGAACTTGCCAATATTGTGCTAGATAAGGCTCCTTATAATTCAAAATATACTTCTGGAAAAGTTCAAAAAGAAATACTTGGTATCATTGCAAATGAAGTCAGAAAACATATTCGTAGTGAAGTTGGAGATTCATATTTTTGTGTTATGGTTGATGAGTCAAGAGATGAGTCAAAAAAGGAGCAAATGGCTATAGTTTTACGATTTGTTGATACAAATGGGGTCATTAGAGAAAGATTTTTGGATTTGGTTCATGTTAGTGATACTTCATCAATAACCCTTAAAACAAACTTGTGGAAAAAACTTTTGCAATATGAGTTTGATACTAGTAAAATTCGTGGTCAAGGTTACGATGGTGCTAGTAATATGAGAGGGGAATGGAATGGATTACAAGCACTTGTTTGTAAGGATTGCCCATATGCGTATTATGTTCATTGCTTTGCACACCGATTGCAACTTGCTTTAGTTGCAGCGTCAAGAGAAGTAATTCCGGGTCATCAGTTTTTCACAAGGTTAACTTTCACTATTAATGTAGTTTGTGCTTCTAGCAAGCGTCATGATGAGTTACAAAAAGCCAAAGCATCTGAGACTACACATTTATTGGAACTTGGTGAAATTGAAAAAGGTAAAGGGAAAAATCAAATTGGGACATTAAGACGGGCTGGTGATACTCGTTGGGGTTCCCATTTTTTCTCAGTTTGCAGCGTGTTAAAGATGTTCGATGCCACTCGAGTTGTTCTTAAAGGCATAATGGATGATGTATCTTCTTCTTATGCTCAAAAAGGAGATGCCGATTCAGCTTACTCTTATCTAAAGTCATTTGAGTTTGTGTTTAATATTGATGATATTTTTCTTCTTGTTGAAAAATACTACCCTGCAGACTTTACTGAACAAGAAAGGCTACAACTGAAATATGAGTTAGAGCTTTTTTCCATTGAAAGACAAAAGAACACAAAGCTAAGTGGTGCAGCAACTATTGCTGAACTATGTGAAATTCTGGTGAAAATTGAGAAGCGGGAGTCGTATTCTTTGCTTGACAGATTAATTAGACTACTCTTGACGCTTCCAGTTTCAACCGCTACAACTGAGAGGGGATTTTCAGCCATGAAAATGTTCAAGAATCGACTTCGAAACAAGATGGCAAATAAGTTTCTTGCTGATAGCTTGGTTGTTCACATAGAAAAGGAGATTGCTGATACTTTTGACTCAAAATCCATAATTAATGTGTTCAAAAACCTTAAAGGCCGTCGAGCCGAGTTGTAACTTTTTTTTTTCGCTTTAACGTTTATTGCATGACTTTCTTTAATATATAACAGTATGTTGATATCTCTTTTAATACAGTTGACTAGTTTTGAACTTTTAGTAGTTTCGGACTTTCGGCCCCCCCACTAAAATTGTTCAAGTTCCGTCTATGGTTGTGTAGCAAACTCCATATGACGATCACCGCACAATTTTGGATGCTCAATGTGTATATTATAGATTTACAAATCTAGGGATGCATGTAGCCAAGCAAAGTTTTCGATAATGCTTATTAAATGAGTACTTATGCAAAAACTGAAAAGTAAACAACTATAGGATCCTATATCATATACGGATTTGATAACCTAAGGGCCCATTTGGTACCCACCAATCTCTTTAGGATTTGGGTTTAGTGATAAAAAAACAATGTTTGGTTACATTATTTAGATTAGAAAGTGGGACTCAACCCCATTGGGCCACATATTTTAAAAGGAGAGAGGTAAAGTGAGTTTTATGTATAGAATGGTCCCACTGCAATTTTTCTTTTTTTCTATTGGCTCATATT
Organism: Chrysanthemum seticuspe; assembly: GCA_019973895.1. Classification (NCBI taxonomy): domain Eukaryota; kingdom Viridiplantae; phylum Streptophyta; class Magnoliopsida; order Asterales; family Asteraceae; genus Chrysanthemum; species Chrysanthemum seticuspe. The sequence continues at coordinate 340,231,406 of BPTQ01000009.1, forward strand.
AAATAAAAAGCCTATATTAAATTATAAAAAGTGATTTTATATAAATTAAATATATATTTTGCTTTTTTTAATTGTTTTTCACTCTCCTATATCAAATCCAAATCTTAAACCCACTTACAAACCAAACGGGCCCTAAGTCATTTGTCTTTATTACTTTGATATGAATTATTTATTGGCTTGTACGAAAAAGAAACATGTGTCTCATTAAATTTGCCATAGATTTATTTTGCACGTCATTTTTCATTCTTGTTATTAAAAATCTTTTGGCAATCCTTTTTCAATTTAATCATATAGGATATACACATTTTAATTCAGTTTTACATATATATCACTAGCCGCAGGCCCGCCCGCTGGGCGGCTAGCTTCAAGAATTATTTAATATAGCGTATAGTAGAATAGTTTTTAAGTTATCATTCAACCGTAAAAAGAAACACATGTTCGGAGTTTAGAAGTATGAAACACAATGACAACAAAATGTTTCCGATTTATATCTACAAAAATGCACATTGTGTATATTTACATAAAAAAGGGGAAGAAAAAAAAAACTTATAAATATAGCTCCAGGGCCGCCCGCCCGTTGGGCGGCTAGCTTCAAAAATTATTTAAAATAAAATTAGTAACATAGTTTTTATAAGATATCGTTAAACTTAATATAACGTTCACAATCAAAATAAGTTTATGTGTCATAATCATAAAAGAAAAAAGATACATATCCCTTATAGTTGGGCATATTGGAAACGAACAAACATACTCATAATATGTGAAAAACCTTTTTATACACAATGATTGTTGTAGCATTGGTGTAGTTACCATCTTCGAAACGACACAACACCTTAAGACCTTTTTTTCTCTTTACTCCGGAAATGATCACATAAAGTTGTTCGTATGAGAAAACCGGGCGTTCTAAATAAAGTCCAAGTTGCGGAAGTTTATTTATCAAATAAAGAAAATCATGTTAAAATAACTTAACACACAAATACAAAACAAAACAATTACAAAAAACATAATTTCTCGTTACACATAAACTATGGTCAACTTAAAAATCATTGAATGGATACTACTCGTTTTTCAAAACTGTGGTCAAGTTAAACATAGCTGAAGAGAAACACTACCTTTGGAAACTTGGAAAGTACATCATTCAGAAAATAAAGCTGCCTACAAAAGACCAGCCAATTACATATACATTTAAATGATAAATAATTGTAAGTGAAAATACATCATTTTTTCTTAGTGAGCTACTACCTTGGGTTTTAAAAACTTTATTATACGATAAAATTAATAGCTAAATAAATATGAACGTGTAGTCACATCCATGAGACAAAAATGAATAAAATAAACATGCCATTATCAAGAAAATAGTAACGTTAAACTAAACCTAACGTTCAAAATAACCGAATTACATATAGTTTATAATTTATGAAGAACTTGTCTATGTACAACGTTGGTTTTAGAGTTGGTGTTGTTGCCGTCTTTGTCACAACAAAACACTTTTTAAGTTTGATAATGGCTAGTTTCGATATATTTTTTATATCATTTATAGATATTTGTAATTTAAACTAAAAAAATTATTACGCGTAAAATAAATAATGAATAAGTAAAATATGTTGAAAACAATAAATTATAAATATATTGCTCATGTAATATATATAAACAAATAACAATTAGTGGTCGTAAGTCATAAACATTATAAAAGTTTAAACAATTTAATTAAATCTTGCATTTCTTCGACTCCCCTTGGCTTCTTTCCGACTCAAATCAAATAGATGAGGCTTGTCCATGACTTTCATGCGCCTCCTGTTGCCACATTTTCAAATAAGTTATGAGCATTCACAAAATGAGAAGTGAATAATAAGGTTAAGCAAAATGCTTGTATATCTTACATGTTGCATATGATTTAAGCAAAAATACATGCTTATAAGTTTTAAATGTATTTTTGCTTGTGGTGATATGTAACACACTTTTCACTTTCTTGTCATTCTGCACTACACATTCTTTTTTAAGGATCTACTCGGTCTTGAACTTTTGGATAAACATGCACATATCTACTTATTACAGTGTAAATTAGCACTTATGAAAACACTTTTTTACCATGAAGGGGGCTGACAACATTGGTAGGCCATGTTGGGTTAACCCATCAACACTTTTTTATCCATTTATTGATAAATTTAGAAAAACTATACTATTAACTTTATAATCTTTTTTTTAATAAAACGATTGAGCAGGTAAACATTTGAACACTCCGAATGTCATTTTGACCCAATACATCTTCAACAAAATGGACATACTAACGTTGGATCAAAATTAACACGCGTGACCCAACCTTGATTAACCTGTTGACATAAAAACTAAATACTTATTAACATACTTAATTGATACGTTGCTGATCATAAAAAACGACTATGAGAATAAGCATCAAATAGTAAAAGAACGACAGAAGCACTCACTTTAGGTTTTGGATATTGATATTTTCTGACTGCCACTCTATTCGTGGTAGCACTTCCATATTTTTTGGATTCACCGACAGTTTGGATGATTCCTATGTAGTCTGTTGATGTAGAAAAGAGTTTTAGAAATGTGGCAATCTCTCTTTTTGGTAAGTGAGAATACCTGTAAGTATTTAGTCTTTTACATCTACTCGAGATTCAACTTCCTTTGTCTTAGGACCTTTTCACTTGACCTTAAAAACTTTATAAGCTTAAGTCCACTTAGCTCATGAGGGCTCAAAACTGAGCGTAGCAAATTTTCAATAAGCTTCTAACTTCTTAGTCCATACCTTGATAAGCTCATAAGCTCAATTTTATGGCTTATAAGGTTATCCAATTAAGCTTATGAACAAATATAAGCTATAAGTTCAAGTGGATAAACTCACAAGTTATAAGATGAGCTTATGAGCTTATCCAATTCTCAAAGCTAATAAGCCCATCACCCCCCTAATATGTTATTAATCAGTTTGTGATATCATACTCACTTATTATGAACCTGACCGTACAAAAAAGTCAAAACAAAAAATTTGACCCATATGCCAAGTCTCAAGTTACTCGACCTGGCCATTTTGCAACTATTATGATACCTGGGTAAGGAAAAACCGATTCTCTACTTTTGATGACAATGACTTAGATGCTATAGTGTCATAGTTTTGTTGCAACAAAACACCACGTCAAAACACCACTTGTCACTTGCCAAGGTATAGCTGAAATTAAAGAAAGACTGTAATTTACCTTGATGTTGTGGGGCAAAACAGGTACTGCAGCGAAAGTCTCAGAAGGAATGTGGAGCTGCCATTTTTGTTCCTATCAAAAATTTTAGAGTATAATTACCATGTAGGATTGAGAGAGTTGTCCATATCTGCTGAAAAATCCCAAGGAATTGCCTCCATGCTATCATGTTCAGTGTTACTAAAAAAGAAAAAAAAGGTTAATATCATATCGGCTCTTGAAGTTGTGCGTATTAGAGAGAGAAAGAAAGAAACCTCTGGGGGTGCCAGGTCCAGATAAATCGCCTTCCTCATTGCTTTCTTGAACGCTAATTCTTTCCTGTTCAAGAAATTGGCAGTCCATGTCCTTTCCTGCATAAAAAACAATCTGAATTAAGATTTTTCACACACACAAACACATAACTACTTCAGCTCAAGAAAAAACCAAATAAATATGTTAAGAAAATGTCTATAGAGAAAGGAGTCGAGGGGGTTGAAAGTTCCTCAAATTTATTTGATGCAAAGGTAAATTCAAGAATAACTGGAATAACTCATTCAGTCACATAGCTGGAAAGTTCCTCAAATTTTTTGATGCAGAGGTAATGTCGAGTGGGTTGAAACAATTAAAGGATCATCATAACTGATTCAGTCACCATGAAGCTTAACCAACTGAGAATTTCCTAAAAATTATATTAGCAAAATACTACAATATGCTTAAAACATAATGAATCGAACAACAAAAACTATAAGCTTAGGATCACAATGAACACTAAACAAAGAAAATTAAATACTAAACACTAAATAATATACCACAAAATGGGAAATTTTGAAATCTTAAAATTCAACTGTGTGGTTTATCTATATGTAAAAGGACATGACGAAATTTGTCCAAGAAAACACATAGTAGTACTTGGTTTAAACTGAAATTTCATCTTTAACTACAAAAATACATAGCGTTTTAGAATAACAGAAAAAGCATAAGTAACAAATCAATAGATGAGTCACAACTAACCTTAGTTCACGGATCACGTAAAGCATGCTTGACAGTTGCAGTTCTCCCAGCAAACAGGACAATGCTAAATTGGCTAAGTGTAGACTCGGATCTTGAAAAAGGGCATTTGGGAGAAGTTTGAAATTTAGGTGTAGTAGAGGCAGAGTGAATAATTCTTGAATTTGGACAGTCAATTTTAGCCACATTAGATGTGATTGACACTATTATTTACATGGCATATTGTAGTATTTTGGACAGTCAATTTTAGCCACATTAGATGTGATTGACACTAACTATATATATCGTGCTTGCTCAATCGCTACATATTTTGCTGAGCAAAACTAATCTTAAAAACCCGGCGTGGCCAAAAATTGAATAACCGAAAGAACCGATCACTCATTATAAAGATTAAAAACAGTATGTTTATGGTTTCAATATTCCAAAAATATAAGTTTTTAATCGCATATCAGCTTCTTTCTCCAGGTACTTTAGAGTGTACTATGTACCCTCTAATTTGAACATTTGCTCCATTTTCCAATAGTTCAAACAGGTCAAATGGAATAAGAAATATGAAGCTTATAGTAGTAAATTCTTTAAAAGTTACCTCCAATGTAAATTGTGGTAGTGGATCAGACTCTATTTTAAATTCAAAAGGGTTGCTTTCTTCTCCATTAACAGTAAACACACCAGCTTCACGAAGAGGGATGGCTTTATGTTAGCTTCACGAAGAGGGATCACAATCTTGAAACTTATAATCGTATATATTCGGGCTTCGAGCGGAGAATAATGCCCCAATAATGATGACTTATGAAGTATCGGCTTCAAACAGTCACCAACCCTTCAAGTTTCCTTAAAACTCTATAAGATCCTATAACCACGCAATAGATATATCACATAATCAGATAAATTATCCATAAGAATGATATGACATACGTATGAAGTATTAGCTAATATAAATACCATGAAATATTTAATTATGCAACTTTGATAAGTAATATTTGTGCTTACCATGGGAAAGTGATCAAGTTGCTTACGGGATCAAACGAAGCTCCATCGTTCATAATGGGATTACAACCTAAAAGGCCATAAAAGGAAGTCATTAGTATGTATAACAAAACTTGAAAGGATAATTTCTATTATAACAATGAAAATACTAACAGAACGTTAAAAACTATATGCCAACACTAACATAAAGAGGCTACTATAAATGTACATATTTAAGCATAATTAAAATCATATACTTTCATTATACCTATTAAGTACTAATTTCAATTCCCTGAATGCATATCCATTCAACTATGAAGCTGATCATCAATAACTGAATGGCAGGCAATAGCAAGAAAGAAGAATCCTTCACACGTGAACCTTCAATACCACCAAATTGGGTTAGACTTGGTTATCCAGGACTTCGCCATAGACAAAGCTCCTTGACAGCATCAAGAGTTCGTATAATTGCAGACAGGTCCTCCAATATCCTGAAATTTTAAGTTTTTCGGTTAAAGGCTTATTGCCATAACGTACTAATTTCTACTACATGTGGCAAGGTTCACTCGTAACAGACCTTACAACATCCTCAAACTCAGATATCTGAACCTCACAAGATAAAATAGTCTTTGCTTTTTCTTCAAAACACAGCTTGAGCAAAGACATCAGAAATTTTCTTGAACACCTTTTCATTAAAAATTTGTAGACATCAGCATACAATTACTAATATTCATAGAGATGTAACAACAAAGATATACTGTAAATATCAAGCCAAGAAATCTTACTCGGTGGACACAACCAGGACTTTCTGTGCGGATTCCAAAGTCATTTTACTGCAAACCACCTGTATAAGTAAAAAAAATACACGAATACCTTATATATACATAGATCAAGAGCAAAAACAGGACACAATCTACACTACATTGTGTTCTATCTATGTAGCGTGTATCACTGGAAGAATAAACGGATATAGAAAATAACAACAGTAACATTTGGAGCACAATGTAGGATATAGAAATTAATAATCATAAGATTGGTATACGGATATACGTTAACCCTAAGTAGCTGACATGAGGTAATCCTAAGGAGCTTTGTTGCTTGGATAATTGTAAAATGCTATTTTCTCAACTTCATCTTATAAAATAGTGAAATTAACATATTTAGATGATCATATAAGAAAGGGTTGAATATAGGTTCTGTTATCGGTGACATATTGACCATAAATCCTAAACTCCAATTTATGTTACCCATTAATACATATGAGCAGACAATAGAACTTACAAAGATCATCTAAATACATCAATGTAATGATTCATATTGAACTCGACTACACCTTATTCTTGTCGTTTCTAAATAATGATCCAAGGCATCGAAGTCACAAACTCCTATCAGAAAAATTAAATTAAAATATACTTAGTTAAGGAATTACCTTAGACTCTCTATTTGAGAATGTCTCTAAGAGTCATTCATATACCACAAATCATGTTATCACAATCTGCCATAATAGAGCAAACCTGCAATTGCCATTAGAATTTGAAGTGTTTTATAAATCTAAATATTTTTTTTTTCAAATGGAAGCATAAAAATATATAACCTCAGTTCCAACCATTTTAATTTGACCTAAAATGAAGTTATAATAAAACCGCTAATTGATAGAACATTTATATCCTTAAGCCATTTCAGTTTTTAGAATACACTATTTCAAATCATAGCTTAAAGTCGAAATCATATAAAGCTGCGTACAAACGATAAGTGATGTTCAGTTAAAAACTTAAAACCATTTCTCTTCATTCATTCAGGTATTTCATCAAGCACTTAGTATGCATATAATCTTATAACTTACATATAACTATCATCCTTTGTGAAGATGGTGAATTTAAAATTCATGACATCACCTGTTCACAAAACATAACACATGATTATATATTAGAATGAACACAAAAAACATAAACTTAATTAGTAGAATCATTAAAAACAATAGTGACTCGAAAATAAAATTATTGAGAATAAATTGAAAATATGAAGATCACTATTGTTATTAGGTGGGATATGATTGTGATTTGATATGAACAATTTTGGTAACAGATTTGTGAAGGTAACAGATATGGGATTTGATATGAATAATTAGGTCAAAGCTTTTAATGTGATTGATTTTGGTTTTAATGAGGATTAGGAGTGATTTGGGGGAAACGGTTCTTGGAATACACTGTGGGCGGGAATACTTTTGATCGGACGGTGCAAGGAGTTTTGGGAGAAATAAATGCCACGTGTCATTTTAATAAAATTTTGGGGGAAGAGTGATTTGAACAAACCCTCCTTTATATGGAGGGGTGATTTCTTTATTGGCATCTACAAGTATGTGCTCCTTTTTTGAAACTAAAGATTAAAATGTCTCTACCAACATATATTTTACAGTAAAGAAATAAAGTTAAGAGTTTATACCAATTTTCCGCCATTCTTAAACCTATCAATTTTTTTAGCTGATAGATAGTGGAATAGCTGAAAAGGTAATACTATTCTTAACACATTTGAGGCACATGAAATATGTGTATATTAGTAACCACCAACTTCTATCATAAGTCTATGTGGTATAAAATGTTATAAAAAGTCTCACAAGAAGAAATCTCATGGACGAGATTGCTTAAATAGTTAGTTTGCTTCACTTCCATTTGCTAATTTTTCATTTCATTTGCTTTTTATAATGATCCGAACAAATTTGAACAGATTAATTGTTTCTCCACTCTTTCTTAGAAAATAAAAATACTTTTTCCTCATAAGCTATCGGGTACTAAAGATTATAATTTTTTTCACCAAAAGATGTTTTGCTGTAAAAAGATTATACAAGAAAGAAAAAAGAAAAAAAAAAGTTAAGAGCTAATGTAAGTTTTGAAACAGACAATTTTTTAAATTAAATTTGCTGCAGAAAGCGATCTATATGAAAACACTAAACAAGTTCTACCTTTAAACCTATGTGGGATATAGTGAAATGATATAAAGTTAGAAAAGGTGTCCATAAAAAAATGGTACTCATAATAGCTAGGTGAAAATTATTGTCTACATGCATAGCAAATGAACGAAACATCAAATTTAACTATTTTTGAATATTTGGAAAGATGATTTTTTGGTTCAATGTATAATTGGGCCTCAATATAAAGAACGTGCATCCCTTTGGCCCAAATCAACTGGGCTTTAGTCTCGCAACTACCTTTATTTTATTTTATTTTTATTTATTTATTTTTGCTAAAGCCTGAACCCGATAGTTGGACTCATGTACTTTGTCTACCTACTTCTCCTCAACACTACTTTTTAACTACATTTTCTTATGACATACAATGGCTTAAATACCGCGAACAACAACCACAATATCATCATAAGACAATATTTTAATTTATTTTCGGTTGCTTTCCTAGTTTAAATCTTCTTAATACTCCTTTTCTAGTCATCAAGTGTGGCTCCTTTTTAGATTAGCTCCAAAGATATGACAAATTTGAATAAATTTGTGGTCCGAGACTTTAGTTCTTTTCGTGACGCGTAGCTCGATTGGTTCCATATGAGAAATAAGATTTGCAAAATCCCTGGTCCTTGAGATATACCCATAATAAATGTACCTAAAACTTGCACGTGCTTGTAAAAAGGATTTTGGAAAAAGTAGTTGTTGATAGTCACTATCGTTGTTGTATATTGAGTTAGATCGAATGTTTATATTGTTTCTTTATTAGCTTTCAAAATGTTGTTTTCTTTTCTGAAATGTGTGAAATTAAGGATTAAATATGTTTTAGAGTATCAAATTAAAGGAAAAAAAAACTAAGAGTTCATATGATTTTTCGGATATACCAAGTCTTGCCAAGTTTTTTAACCTGACATATTTGAAACATCCAAAGACATAATACTAGTCTCAACACATTTAACACACATACACTTATGGTTTATTAGTAATCAACAACTTCTATCTTCAACAAATGTGGGATAAAGTGTTATAATGAAAGGTTACAAATTTTTGTGCATTGTATTAAAATAAGAACCTCTGATTTTTCCTAAGCCTTTACGTATTGAAATATATGTAAGTTTTGGGTCATAACTTATTCTTGCACTCCTGATCGATATTCTCACAGAACATACATACATAGCCAAACTTACAACTAGAGAATGCAAATAAGAAATCGTAATATATGTGATTTATAGTTGGTCTAAAGCTGCAATGTTTGCATCAAAAATAAACTCAAGTTATAGAATGAATAACTTGTATTTGTAATCTCGATGAGTAAAGAACATGGGATGTTGACCTTCATAGATAAGATGGCACGGCTTGAATAAGCATTCTTTGTCCATGGTTAATTTAACAAAATCTAGCCACCTTAGAAACAAAGATTAAAGAAACGAACATCATATATAGTTAGGGAAAAACTAACCAAAATTTCAAACTTTTAAGCCATAGTAAACAAAATCTACCAATGGAGGTAGTATGATTCAAATGGTTAGGGAGTGTTTGGACATGCGTTTTGAAAGGAATTTTTCAATTTTCTTAAATAAATAGATTCACAACACCTAACTGGAAACATATCTACAGATTGTTTAATCCTTAAAAGAGTTGATAATGACTCACTTTATCGGAACATCAAAATGTTATTATCATGATGATAGGCCAAAATAATCACATAATCAATTTTATGTATAACAAGAATCCAGCAAGAAAAGGTACATGTTCTGCAAACTGATTGTTCTCCTCAATAGTTTCCATTACTTCTTCACCTTTTTGGTAGGTAAATTCTCGATTAGGATCACCTTTGTATTACTCTTCGCACCCATCTCCCGATTAAGTGTTATTTGGGTCGGGTTAATCTGGTTTAGGGGAAGAAAAAGCTTACCCGTATGTTGCGCTAATAAGGTGCGGATTAATATGGTTCGGGTTAATCATGTACGGGCTAACCCGAATAATCCTTATTATAACGTAGAAATAAAAACAGTGAGTAACTGTATTAAGGATTCGGGTTAATTGGATTAGCGAGGATAATGTTTCTTATCCGGTGTGATTCGGGTTTGTGGGATTTGGGTATTTTTGACACACCCAGTGAAAAGTGATACGCCACTACCTTTATAAATAGAACAGTTTTGTAGTATCTAACAATCTAAAATGTCACAAGTATCGGAAAAATATGAGGAATGTGAAAATAACAAACATTCATTACTCCAATTTTGAAAATAACAAGCTCTATATCCACATCTACATTTATCAACCGTAGATAAAAGAAAGATTATGGTGAATTTGTCATTCAACCAATGGAACCAAATTTCTTTCACCATTTATTCATAGGGTTAATTGCTTGAATATGTATCATATTTGTTTTTTTTATTGTGTGTATTATTATTTTTTTATTGTGTACTGAACTTGTAAATTTTGACTATTGTGCACATTTTGATCGTTTTACCCTTATTTTTTTCAAATTTCGAAAGGTAAAATGGTTATTTTATATGGCTGAATAGTCACAAATACACACAATAAGAAAAAAAAGTTCAATACACAAAATAAAAAAAAGTGGCAAGTATCATATATTTTTAAGTAATTAATCCTTTATTCTTATCACTCTTATCTTTTTGATCCATTTTACTGTTTGGTTAACATCTAAAATTATAAGTTTTTTTTTGTCTCAAAATAAATGTTCATCTTTTATTTATGAATATCTTAAATAAATGTTCACTGTGTGTCTCAACAAAATAAAATAAAAGTTAAAGAGTAAATATAATATTCGATTGATGGAAGTATATTTGATGTTATTTTTAAAACTTTGTTCAATTTGAAATTAAACATTGATTTTGAAACAAAGGGAGTTCAAACTGATATTATAAATATCTTAATACACATAAATTCTCATATTACCATGCTTTTAATTTCACGCCTACATCCCTTTCTATTATAATGGTTAAAGCTTGGTTTAATAAAAAAATCTAACTTAATATTTAACAAAAAAAAAAATCATAAGGTGATCACTTTCTATTATGATAAGTAATCGCTTACCCTTATTCTGTTATATGAATCAGAAGTTCTTTTAACAATGTTTAAAAAAGGGTTATAATGGGATACGTCTATAAAATAGATGAGAGCGATGAGTGAATCAATAATTTTTTTTTATTTTTTAGAATAACACACTAAAATTTATAACTTTTTATGACTTTTGTTTATACTTTTATAATAAATTATTTCAAACACATTTTAATGGTAAATTATCATCTTAGTTTTTAGTTAATATAACTTTATCTTTTTTTCAATTTGTCATCAAGTTTATAAAATTCTTCATCTCATTTGACTTTTACTATTATATTGATTTATAATTTCATACTAATACACAACATTTTGAATATATGTTTCACCATATCATGCAACATTATAATATATTTATTCTATAATAAATATATACGAAAAATTATAATTTAAAAAAAAAGATAAAGAAAAAACTTTGACCAAAAACCGCAAAAACCCGCAAAACCAACCCGAAAAACCGCAAAAACCGAAACCACAAAACCGCGCGGATGTGGATTCTCTTTTTTTTAAAACCGTAATTGCGGATGCGGGTTGGTTTTTACCAAAAACCGCACCAACCCGCACCAAGTTCACCCCTAATGAGAGGATAAACGGATTTGATGTTAATTTGACACTAGTGATGGACGATGGTGGTAATGACCTGAACACCTAATATTCGAAGGACACCAATATATTCGAGTGTTACAAGGCGAAGAACTATCTCAAGCATACGCAAGAGATACGAGATTGTAACAAACCTAAACAAGTATCACAATATAACAAGAAATTGCATTGATGACCTGAACACCTAACTTATACGATAGCATATAGATTTGAGTATAAACGATTTCACATAAGTAAACGATAATCTTTTTTTCTTAGTAAAAATCATCATAGTTTCTTTCAACCAAGTTGTGCCTTTATATTTTGTATTATAAACACATAAATTAGTTGCTTCTAAACTTCAATTTTATGTTTCATGTAACAACTCTTTCTTTTGCCAAATGTTAACCTTCTATCATGACACTTTATCCCATATTGTCTAAAGATGGAAGTGTTGTTTAATTATATACCATAAGTTTATGTTTGTTAAATGTGTTGAGAGTTCTTCTAAGTCTTCAATATTTCACAAATTCTGGGACTGAAACAATCCTGCAATTTGTTGAATATTAGAAAACTCATGTGCACTCTTAACTTTTTTTTTTCTTTTGATTAAGGAGCAACAAAAATGTATCTTAATTCATGTACGATCTATCTCAATAATCAAGAACCAACATAACTCGCATTAGATAAGTCATACACTTATCATAATTATATATGAAATGAATATATTTTTACATAGTTGAATTAAAGTTCGATCATAACGAGGATATCTTTGGGAATATCTTACTTTCATCTGGTTAGTGATGTATATATATATTTTTTGTTCTAATGTGATCTTACACATACACAACAACGATAGTGACAATCGACAACTAGTATTTCAGTTGCCATATTTAGATACTTATCGACTTTAAATATATAAGGATTTCTAAACCCATACTTCCATAATTTATACTAAATGATTCACTCAAATGTTTTTCACAACCACGGGCGAGCTGAGGTTAAAGTGCATTTATTATGAGAATATCAAAAAGAGCAACTGAGCTACGCATCACGAAAAGAATTAAAGTCTTGGACAACAAATTTATCCAATTTGGCTAGGATTTTAATTGGGCTTGCCACAACCTCCTAAAAATATTGTGTATCTTGTGAGCTACATATATTGTGTATCTTGGAAAGCGATCGAAAATATATGAAAAAATTGTCTTATGATGATATTGTAGCTGTCGTTCACACACTATAAGCTACTTTATGATGATATTGTGTATCTTGTAGTTGTCATCCACGCAATTTAAGCCACCGTATGTCCTAAGGACACATAGTCAAAGTAGTTTAAGCAAATGGCCTGAAGTGAAGTAAACTAACCAATTGCGCAATCTCACATGTTTTTTGTTTGTGAGACTTTTTATAATATATGGAAATGTTTAGAGCTCAATTTATTAAAACTAGTTACTTATAATGTTACCACAATGTTTTTCATCGCCACAAATAAAAAACGTAAGTTGATTATGAAACATATTTCTTTAAGCTCACACTTTTTTTAATCTTTTATCTTGAAGTTGAAAATCTATCCCACATTGGCTAAATATAGAAGTTGTTGGTTACTTATATACCGTAAGTGTATGTGTTTTAAATGTGTTGAGGCTAGTAGCATGTCTTTGGATCTTATACCATCATTCATGTTAAAAAAATCAGAACGGTGGTTTATTATCAGAAAACTCATATGAACTTTAACTTTTTTCTTTTATTTTTATTTTGATATTGTTAAACATGTTTTGGTGAAGACCATTTTAATTTTTAATGTCACACAAATTAGAAAAGAACACATATTTTGGAGGCCAATAGAAACATATGACTACGTTATAAAAACGTCACTTAAACATATGACTGTGTTGAGGCTAGTAGCATGTCTTCGGATCTTATACCATCATTCACGTTAAAAAAATCAGAACGGTGGTTTATTATCAGAAAACTCATATGAACTTTAACTTTTTTCTTTTATTTTTATTTTGATATTGCTAAACATGTTTTGGTGAGGACCATTTTAATTTTTAATGTCACACAAATTAGAAAAGAACACATATTTTAGAGGCCAATAGAAACATATGACTACGTTATAAAAAAGTCACTTAAACATATGACTGTGTTGAGGCTAGTAGAATGTCTTCGGATCTTATACCATCATTCAGGTTAAAAAAATAAGAACGGTGGTTTATTATCAGAAAACTTATATGAACTTTAACTTTTTTCTTTTATTTTTATTTTGATATTGCTAAACATGCTTTGGTGAAGACCATTTTAATTTTTAATGTCACACAAATTAGAAAAGAACACATATTTTAGAGGCCAATAGAAACATATGACTACGTTATAAAAAAGTCACTTAATATAAGATGTTAACATAAGTACTCTTTAAAGTTTTTGAGATTTTAACCTAGGGCCAAAACAAGTATCATAATATAGACATACTCAGGGACGGTCCCACATGGGAACCGGGTGTGGCACATGCCGCACCCAATTTAAGGTCACGAAGTATAATTTTTTTATAAAATATGTCTTTTATGGGCTCGTGCAACACTCAGTTTTACCTAATAAATTCTTTATTGGGAAACTTTAATACTGACGGTCATAAAAAAAAAATTATGCAACACCCTCTTACAAATCCTGGGTCCGTCCATGAACATACTTTACAATTTACCCAAACACATGAGCACGTAATTCATTTAGCCGAATCTCAATTTTAAGCTTGAATAACAATTCACATTAGAGCAATAAAAACATATGACTTATGATATCAAAGCAATATACAATAAAGGATTGCCCAGATGCTTACTTTTAGATTTTGGCATAAGTGTTGTTTGACATCGAAAACTTTGCTTAGTTGCTTCTGAACTTCAATTTGGAGTTCCAAGTGACATCTCTCTTTCTTTCCATGTACATAGAAACCTTTAATACTATATGGATACCTTTTCTAACCTTATAATCCTAGCATTTTATCCCGCGTGGGTTGAATAAAAAAGTTGTTGATTACTAATATACTCTAAGATACATGTGTTATGCGTTTAAGATTAGTATTATGTATTCAGGCACAATATTTTCTTGCAAGCTAAAGAAGTTTGTAAAAAAAAACGATATGTCCGAAAGTTAATTATGAACTCCTAATTTTTAATTGATTTTTAAACAACTTAGGGACAAAACAATTATCATAATACTAAAATACTTTAACGTTTATGATCCAAAAACATAGTTTACTCAACGATAAGTAATTAATGAATCTTTCACTTATTTGATGGGCTGGTTAAGAGATAATTTATGGTTAAACTCTTCACAACTTATTAATGGATATAATCCTTTCAGTATGAACAGTTTCTAAGTTAAGGGTCGAAGTCCAACTATTGGGCTTAAAGCCTTTGAGAAAAATGAAAAGGAGAATAGGAGATGAAGATGGCTACAAAATGAAGGATTATCTTGCTGCTTAATTAGATATGTTATCATAAGTACTCTTTTTAACATACTTGAGATTTTAACCTAGGGCCAAAACAAACAAAACAAGTATTATATTAGAGAAATACTATATCCGGACATCTCAACTCGTAATTCGCTAAGCCATGTATAGTGATTTCTACATGAATAACACTTCATACCAGAGCAATAAAAACATATGATAAAGGATTGCCTAGTTCTTATTTTTTTTATCTTCACATAAGTGCTCATTCGATAAGCTTGTTTGTCAAAAACTTTTCTTAGCTACTTGCGAACCTAAATTTGTAAATTCATAATAAACACATTGAGCATTCAAAATTGTGTAGTGATCGGCATAATGAGTTTGCTACACAACCCATGGTCATATATAACACGAATCATAATGCAAAAGTACTTTAACCTACAGTGATGTATAATATTTCTTCACGAATGATTTTAGATAAGTAAAAGCTAACCCCTTGTTCTTAGGTAAAATCAGTGGTTATTTTAGTTCAATGCTTAAACATTTGCAATCTTTCATTTCTTGAGCAATAACAACATATAATTTCATGTTATCATCCAAAGTGTATATGATTCGTGTTCCAAACACATAAACTAGTTTGCTTCTAAAATGCAATCTGGAGTTCCAAGATATGTTTCTTTCAACAACTTTTAATAACTCTTGCATTGTCTATTTCTTTCAATAAAATATTTTTTATAAGATGTATGGAGACCATTTTCAACCTTCAATCCTAACATTTTATCCCACATTGGTTGAAGAAAGAGATTGTTTGTTACTAATATACCATAGCGTGCGTAAGAAACATGTTTTCAGGATAGTATTATGTTTTCAATCCTCTCTTCGTATTACTAGCTAGTATAGCTAGTGAGGTGACGACTGGTTTGAAAGTTAATACGATTCTCAATTTTTTTTATCTCTCGTTATACTCACTATAAAACATGTTTTAGCGAAATTGTTTTAGTCATTAAGTTCACATGGTGTAAAAGGATAGAATATTTTGAAAGCCAAATGATAAAGAATAAGAGTCTGAGAACCAATTCAATTTCACTTGGTTTCCATTGTACGTGTAGCGACTTAACGCTTTCAGAATTTTATCACTTCTTTTCTAACTGTAAATGATTTTCCATTTTATTATCTTCTTTTTATTTGTTTGAAATGATGTTCCAATCCAAGAAGTGCCATCTTCTGTATGAAGGAAATTCAAGAACCGGCATAAATTTAAATACTCAAACATCTCATATTCTTAATAATTTAGATTACAAATATTACTTATTCATTCTATAACTTGACAGTTTATTTTTACTGCATACATTGCAGCTATAGACCAACTGTAAACCATATGTCTTGTGCGCTATTACCAGTTAATATATATATAATGAAAATATAGATAACGATTTCTTATTTCTTTTCTCCAGTTGTAAGTTTCGTTATGTAGGTGTGTTTTGTGAGAACCCCGAGTCACGAGTGCAAGAATAAGTTACGACCCAAAACTTATATAGACTTCAAATAAGTAAACACTTAGGAAAAATCACAGTTTCTTTTATATACAATGCATAAAAAATTGTAATCTTTCATTATTAGAGTTATAAACTACATATAATTGTATGTTATCCAAACTGTTACCTTCATGTTTCGTAAAATTAGTTGCTTCTAAACTTCAGTTTGATGTTTTATGTAACAAATTTTTCTTTCACCAAATGTTAAGAACTCTTGAATTATCTCCTTTATACCATTTTTTTATATGAAGATATTTTGTAAAATTTATCCTAAAACTGAATTCCACATAAGATGAAGAGAGAAGTTGTTGGTTATTTATATACAATAAGTGTATGTGTGTTAAATGTGTTGTGACTAGTATAATGTTTCTAATACTCTACAAATGAAAACTTATATGAACTCTTAACTTTTTAGTTTTAGCTAAGAAACAATTAAATATGTAAAAATGCATCTTAATTCTCTTGATTCATGTAAAAATGTATTTGAAGTCTTTTGATTCAAATGCATCGTGCAAAAGAATATAATTCAAGAGTCAACAACCAACATATATCACAATAGACAATTCATACACATATCATAACCATATATGAAATGAACAAATTTTTATCATGGTTGAAAGGTCATAACGAAGATATCCTTCGGTATATCTTATTTTCATCTAGTGATGTACACATTTTCGTTCGATCTTACACAAATACCACAACTATAGTGACAATCAACAACTACTATTTCCATCATTATGTTTGGATACTTATCGACTTTGAATATTCAAATATTTCTAAACCCATAGGCCCATGCTCCAAACTAAACAATTCTCTATATTCTCAAATCATTTTCATAACCACACGCGAGTTTAAAGTACATTTACAATGAGAATAGTTGAAAGACCAAGGATCTTGCAAGTAATATTTCTCATTCGTAACCAACTCAGCTACGCGTCGCAAAAAGAACTAAAGTCTCAGACCACAAATTTATGCAAATTTGTCATATCTTTCAAGCTAATCTTAAAAGGAGCCACACTTGATGACTAGAAAAGAAGTAATGATCCTATTCAAACTAGGAAAGCAATCGAAAATAAATGAAAAGATTGTCTTATGATGATATTGTGGTTGTCGTTCAAAGTTTCATGGTTAGAGGGTCCAACTATTAGGCTCACGCTTATGTCGTTGTTATACACCAATGAATATTTTCAACTAATTAAATCCCTCTGAATAATACTTGTATATATTATTGACAACTATATAAAGATTGCCTAGCTGCTTATAATGAGATTGTAACATAAGTATTCTTTTAAACATAATAAGATTTTAACCTAGGGCCAAAATAAACCAAACAAGCATCATAATATAGAATATACTTTCCACAAACAACTGAAAAGTCATTTCATTGAGCCGAATATCCATTTCTACTTGAATAAAAAAAATCAAGCAATACAACATATAGTATGTCTTCAGTTATCAAAACTGTATATAATAAAGGACTGCCTAGTTGCTTACTTTTCGATTTTGACATAAGTACTTATCTGATATGCATGCTTGTCGAAAACTTTGTTAGCTACTTGCGAACTGAAATATGTACATTCATTACATACACACTGAGCGTTCAAAAATGTGTAGTGATCGGTATAATAAGTTTGCTCAACAACCCATGGCCATAACATGTATCCTATATAATGCAAAAATAATTTAGCCTTCATGACCAGAAAAACGTAATTCATTCAACGATGGATATGATTTTTCCGCGAATGATTTATAGATGAGTAAAAGCTAAGCCATTTTTCTTAGAAAAAAGCACCGGTTATTTTAGTTCATTGCTTAAACACTTGCAAGGTTTCGTTTTCAGAGCACTTAACAACATATACTTTCATTTTATCCAAGACATTCTCTTCATGATTCGTTCTCCAAAATCACAAAAAATAGTTGCTTCTAAACTTGAATTTGGAGTTTCAGGTAACAAAATAACAAATAGTTCTTTTCACCAACTGTTGATAACTCTTGCATTGTATATCTCTTTCTTTCCATGTTCATAAAAATATTTTATATGATATGAAGATTTTTCTAACTTTTTATCTTAACATGTTGTCCCACATTGATTGAAGAAAGAACTTGGTGGTTAGTTATGTACCCTAGTCTATGTCGGTAACATATGTGCTTTGAATAGTATAATGTTTTCATGCTGATTAATTTCTTGAATTCTTACAAATTTAATTTGTACGAATTCGTTAAGTTATCGGCAGGAAAACTTGTATGTACTTCAAACTTTTTTTCTATTATTCCTTCTAATTATAAAACATGTTTTGGTGGAACTTTTTAAATATTTTTTAGGTCAGTAAAAAATGACTAAAGGTTGAGAAATCATATTACTCAATATTGTTTTGATCCTTATACATAGCAAATGAAATGACTTAAACTACGTATTTCTTAAAACATTTTTGACATTGGAAAACATCACTTTTGTGCATATATATGAGAATAGTTATAACGTATATGGATTAATGTTTGGAAATTTGTTACTTGATATACAGTAATAACGTGTTTGGTCGTTACACATAGCGTATGGAATTGAAGCAAATTAACCATTTATGTAATCTCAATGATTTCCGTTTGTGAAACTTGCCATGAATGAAAACATTTCTTTCTTTTATGAATTGTAAAAATAGTTAGAGGAATGGAGATGGCTGATCAGGAACACTTGCATATGGTGGGTGTGAAGGGTAACACAAAGGGGATCTTAATCGAGAATCTACCAACTAGAACGAGGATCGAGAAAACAGTGAAAATGTAATGGAAACGCTGATTTAAAGGAAACCATTGAGGAGAACAATTGGTTTGCAGAACATGTACCTTTTTCTTGCTGGATTACTGTTATAAATTTGATTATGTGATTATTTTGGCCTAACGTCATGATTATAAAGTTTCGATGTTCCGATAAAGTGAGTCATTATCAACTTGTTAAAGGATTAAACAATATAAGTTTCCAAGCACCCACTAACCATTTAAATCATGCTAGCTCCATTGCTATACTTTGCATACGTGAATGCAAACTTGGTCATTCGTTTAAGTGTGGTGTATCTTATATGTTTTCGCAATAAAGATGGCTTAAAAGTTTGAAATTTTAGTTACTTGTTCTTTAACTCTAAGTGTTGTTCGTTCTTTTTTAATCTTTGTTTTTAAGATGGGCTAGATTTTGTTATTTTCTTAACCGGGACAAAGATTGTCGATCCAAGCATTGCCATTTTCTCAAGAACCGGAAGAAATTTAAGTAGTCAACATCTCATGTTCTTTACTCGCCGTGATTACAAATAGTAGTTATTCATTCTATAACTTGGGTTTATTTTTGGGTTAATAACATTTTAAAGCATTATATTTGTCACAAATATCAGTTCGACGTAGCGAACTAAAAAAAATAGCTCTTTTAGACATTAAACTTGACATTTTTGTCTTCCTTTAAGTATTATGACCAAATTATGACTATTTTACCCTTTCTAAATTTTTTTCGAAATACATTTTTTTTCGAAATTTTTTTTCCAAATTTTTTTTTGATTTTTTTTTTCGAAATACCTTTTTTTCGAAATTTTTGAATTTTTTTTTCGAATTTCTTTGTTTTTTGAAATATTTTTCGAAGGGTAAAATGGTCATAATACTTAAAGGAAGATAAAAATGTCAAATTTAATGTCTAAAAGAGCTATTTTTTTAGTTCGCTACGTCGAACTGTGACAAGTATAGTACTTTAATAGGTTATTAGCCCTTTATTTTTGCTACATGCGTTGCACTTTTAGACCAACTGTAAACAAACGTCATGTGTGCTAGTGAATATCATTTTGTATTGATTGAAAGTATATAAATTGTAATCTTTCAATATTAGAGTTATACCTTATAACAACATATAATTTCATGTTATCCAAAGTGTTACCTTCATGTTTCATGTTCCGACTCTTGCATTATTTATTCTTTCTTTCTTTTCATGTACATAAAATTACTTGCTTCTAAACTTCATTTGATGTTCCATGTAACATGTCTTTCTTTCACCAAATGAATATATTGTGTAACACTCATTCCCACATAAGCCGAAGATACAAGTTCCCGGTTACTTATATACCACAAGTGTATGCACGTTAATTGTATTGTGAATAGTATTATGTCTTCGTGAATTTCACCAATTTTTCAGGTTGAAAAAATCTGGTAAGTTTGGGAAGTTTCGAAAACTCATATAAACTCTCAATTTTTTTTCTCTCTTTTAATTTGGGACTCTAAAACATGTTTTGGTCTTTCTTTTAATTTGGTACTTTAACACGTGTTTTGGTGGATACTGTATAGATACGTACAAATGTATCTTATTAATATGCAACATGCAAAATATATACATGTACGATCTTACTCAAGAGTCAACTAACCAACATAAATCTCATTTGAAATTTCAAAACGAGGATATCCTTCGGAATATCTTATTTGGGTCTAGCTAGTGCCATACGTATTTTCGTTCAAATGTGATCTTACACAACTACAACAACGATAGTGAGAATCAACAACTACTATTTCAATTATCATGTTTAGATACTTATCGACTTCGAATATTCGAGGATATCTAAATCTAAAGGTCCATAATCCACATTAGGGATACTCAATATTTCCGAATCTTATTTGCAGCCATGTGCAACTACATAGTACTGAGAATTTCTACAAGACTTTGGATTTTACGAGTCTAACTTCTTTCAAGGTTATTTTTTTAGAACCAACTGAGCTACGTGTCGACCAAATCTTTTTACCACAATTTCATGCAAATTTGGCATATATTTCGAGCTTATCTTGAGAAGTGAACGGATTTATGCAAGGAAAACAATCGAAAATATAGTTGGAATGACAATGGTTTTTCTCGTGCGGGTAAGCAAAAATGTCAACTTCCCGCTACACGGGCACCCAACTAGTGTTTTGTAAAAGACACATGATATCATGATTTTAAAAGAAACCTTTGATAGGAAAATTAGGAAACTATATATTGGTGGAATATAACGTAGTTTGCATGCAAAAGGTAGCAGATTCTTGAAGATTGACTATACTTAGTTTAAGAAAGTTATCAAAATGAATATATACCCAAAAATAACCTAATCACAACCATAAACCCCCTTACATCGACCTTATTGCTAGTTCGTCGCGTAAGTTACACGCGCCAAGGCTAAACTCTTTACAAGGAAAATGTTTTTTGACGTCGAGGTGGAGGAGTGGAAGGAGATGATTGCCTATACTTATTTTGTTAAAGTTTCTATTTCTCTTAAGAGTTTTTTTCATGGGCACAAGGTATTATATATATAGTTTAAATCTGAAATATTTTTTAATGGTATATTTTAGTATTTGGAATTAGATCAATTTGAATTTCACCGAGTGATTATTTGGTGTCAGCGTGGATGTGAAAAGTCTAGGCAAAAAGTACATACGCAATTGCGTAAGTTATCGTTACGTAGGTGAACCCCCAAACGTTGTATTGAGATTTGGCAACATCAAAGCCATGTTTGGCGCGCGAACTTATCAAAGCTTATCATAGCATGAGCTTATTTTTTTATAGAAAAGTAAGCTACTATTAAAAGTAAGTCTCGTTTGTATGATATAGCTTGAAGGAGCATGTAAAAAAATAAGCTACTAAATGGAATGATAGTTAAACTAACGTTTAGAAAAAAGCTCCAGCAACCCACTCCAGCAGTACGCTACAGTGCCAAACATACCCCAAGCATCGGACGATTGTAACTTGTTGGTCTCTTTTGGTCATTCAATTAAATTTTGTTTCGGTGACATATGTGTTCTTGTAAGTTTAGCTACGCGCAATATTAGTTAATTGGGCAAGGTGTACGAAAATATAACTAACTTGTCACTTTTTGCTTTGTTGTGTATGTATAAAAGATGTGTTCTTGTAAGTTTAGCAGGGTGCAATAATAGCTAATTGAGCAAATGGCATGAAAATGTAACTAACTTGTCACTTTTTCCTTTGTTGTGTAGTCATTTTTATTTTTCATGTTGTATACAATATACTTTTGAATGTCGTCTATTGTGTGTATCTTATAATTATTTGTAAGCAAGATTCTAGAAGTAGCTAAACATATATACACATGCTTATTTTAAGGGTTTGGGTGCTATAAGTGAGAGTGACATAAGCTATATTGTAGTTTTTAATAATGGTTCGGTTATCTTACTTAATGTTGGTGATTCTTATGTTAATGAGCATTTGGAAATTGTAAAAAAGCAAGCCTCAGATGTTGACATCACATCACAATGGCCTCTGGTCGCTCGTGACCTCCTCCCCGAACACGCCACCCTCAAGCTAAACGTCTATCGAGACTACGCTCGCAAAAACGGCTCCTATAGTTGGTTCCCGGGCATCGCCTTAACATAAGGTGGGTCCGCCACCATGTGCATAAAATTCGTTAGCAGAATACATAATATATAAAACTATGCAAATATTTTATCCCACATAGGTTAAAGAATGAAGTTGCTACTTACTAATATACTATAGTGTATGTTGGTTGCTCGTTATTAGAATAGTATTAAGCTTTCGACTGTATGATTGACCTCATGCTTGGGAAGTTTACAAGCTAATAATACCTAGCATGGGGGGTGATCATACAGTGAAAGTTAGTATGAATTCTTAATCTTTTTAGGGTGCCTTTGGTTTGTTGCTATGAATCACAATGAGCATGGGTGTTGATATATGGTGTAATGGTAACAGAAGATATTATGAAACCACCCACACATATAAGATATGAGAAAACCTTCATATTTGGGTATGCTCAATCCATTATGGTAGGACTCATAACCAACCAAATAACATTAATGACTTTAAAAGTTATAGACTTATACCCATACAGTTCAACCAAACAGGCCCTTAATCTTATTTAGAGTAAGAGGTATGGTGGCTAAGTCACTCCTCTTCACTTCGGTCCTACATGTGCCACATCACTTCAACACACCCACTTAAAAATACCCAACATTCACAACTAACTCAAACTTCTTTACTTGGGCCTCACCCACCATCATTTTATTTCTTTTCCATATTTTTTCAAACACAAATTCAAATATTTTAAACAACAAATTTAAAATTCATTAAAATAAAAACATTAGAATGTATTAAAAATTAAAACGATACGAAATACATAAATCATAAATCTTAATATGAATACTCCCCGCATGCAGAATCATACGAGGGAGTCCGATAACTGGAAAATTTCTCGATGTGAGCCAAACATTCATCGTCTAGCAGAGATTGCTCAACAAATCTAGCATACGAAGTTGATGCACCTGTACCATCGTTTTTGTTCTCCCGATAGCTCCAATTGATTTTGGTGCTGATGTTGTTCTGTATTTGTTGAGCATTCAAAAATGTTTAGTGATCGGCATAATGAGTTTGCTAAACAACCCATGGTCGTAACAGTATCATAATGCAAAAATACTTTTAACTTAACCTCCATGACCCAAAAACGTAATTTATTGAGCGATGTAGAATGACTTTAGATAAGTAAAGGTCAACCCTTTTTTCTTAAAAAAAATCACAGGTTGTTTTAGTTCAATGCTTAAGCATTTGCAATCTTTCGATTAAACTAGAACAACATATACTTTCATGTTATCCAAGATGTTCCCTTCATAATTCGTGCTCCAAAAACACAAAATTTGTTCGCTTCTAAACTTCAATTTGGAGTTCCATGTAACAAATATTTTGTATCATTTTATTCTAACACTCTGACCCACATAGGCTGAAGATATAAGTTGTTTGTTAGTTATATAGCATAAGTGTATGTGTGCTAAATGTGTTGAGAATGGTATAATGTTTTCGGGCACTTCATCGTCGCCGGGTGGAAAAAAACCTGATAGACGTTGAAATATCCGAAAACTCATATAAACTCTTAGCTTTTTTCTTTTAGTTTTTAGCATAAGGTTCGATCATAACGAGGATATCCTTTGGAATATATTTTTGTTATAATGTTGTCTTACACAAATACAACATCGATACATAACTTTTTTCTTTTAATTTTTAGCATAGTTGAAGGTTCGATCATAATGAGGATATCCTTCAAAATATATTTTTGTTATAACGTGGTCTTACGCAAATACAACATCGATAGTGACAATCAACAACTACTATTTCAATTATCATGATACATCAAGTTAGAATAATCAAGTATTTTTAAACTCATAGATCCATACTAAATGGTATATATCTCCGCGGATCTTTGAAAAAGTCACGCGCGAGTTTAAAGTACAATTATTATGAGAATCTCCGCAAGACCAAGTATATTAGAAGTTTCATTTCCTGTCCGGAACCAGTTGAGTTACTGAGCTACACGCTAACGATGAAGGATTATAAAAATCCTGGCCACAACCTTCTACAAATAGTGTATCTCTTATGAGCTAATCTTAAGACGAGCCACACTTGATGACTAGAAAAGAAGAAATGAACATATTTAAACTAGGATAGCATTTGAAAATAGGAGAAAAAAACTGTGTTATGATGATATTGTAGTATATATTGAGTGTATTGCTATTAGAGGCAAATAAACCATAACATAAAACATAAAGTTGTAGAGAAACGATACCGTAAATCTTTCAATTGTTGAGACACAAAAACACAAGTAAGGAAAATGTTGAGGCCTGTGATGCTCACAGTTTCCTTAAGACAGATTCGTCCTCTCCACGGTGCTTGAGAATCATGAACGTCTATCTCCCAGGATACAACAACAACGGATAACCCCGTTAGCACAAAGGAGTTATCAAGGCGAACCAAAATGTGCCTTACCTCTATTACTAACGATTACACAAAGAAACAAGATACGCGAAAGGAGAGGATATGAATAGTTTTTCTTGGTGTACGAAAACAAATGAGAAAAGCTCTCATTTATAGGTGAGGAGGTCAAGGGAAAAACGGTCGGATTAATTACACACATAATCCTACTAATCGCTAATTAAATTAGTCGTTACATATGACCAGAAATTAATCTTGCTATAAACACCCATTAGTATATTTGATGACCATCAATTGTCATTCAAACCAATTAATTGACCATATTTTTCCAACAGATATTGTGGTCGTCGTTCACGCAATCTAAGCTACTATATGTCCTAAGAACAAGTAGCAAATG
This sequence comes from Chrysanthemum seticuspe, assembly GCA_019973895.1. Taxonomy (NCBI): domain Eukaryota; kingdom Viridiplantae; phylum Streptophyta; class Magnoliopsida; order Asterales; family Asteraceae; genus Chrysanthemum; species Chrysanthemum seticuspe. The sequence continues at coordinate 340,257,292 of BPTQ01000009.1, forward strand.
TTTTGATCTTTTTTCATGTGAGTCATGTTGTGGATGAGTTTATATCAACATATCATTTATATGAAATTCTAAGTGAACCTTATAGAATGATATATATTGGTGAACAATTGAACTTTATTTATGTTCAGGCCGTATTATATATATCTCTTATATAAGTTCACTTGTAGTTGTTGTATATGCTTATAAAAAATTTCAACCAGCTCCACGTACATGAATAAAACTCGTCTATAATTTCTCATTTTTAGAGCAATAAAAACTTATAACATAAGCTATCAAAGCTGTGTGTATCCATAAAGGTTTCCCCAACTCTTTAGGTTTTGAAATAAGTGTTCATCTTATAAAAAAATTTGTCTAAACTTTGAGTAGCTACTAAGCCTTCAAAAAGTGATTAGTGATGGATAGCAATTAGATTGGTATTCTAGAAGTCAATTAAGAAACACTACAAAATGAGAGAATGTGAGAAACAATTAGATTGGATAAATTTTGTTTTGATCATTATACTTAGCAAATGAAATTGAATTAAACAACATATTCCTTAAAACTTTTCTGAATCTGAAAAACATCATATCAGCTAATGTGCACATATATGGAATTGGTAAGGGTTAATGAATGTAACATTGTTACTTGTTACAAATAGAAAATGTAGGTTGATCACAAAACATATTTCCCTAAGCTCATACGTAATTTTGTACTTAAACCTTCTCAGAAAACAAAAAGTAACAATTTATGTGCTGCTTAATGAATTGCCTATATTTGGGTGAACAGTGTATTTTTGTGGAGCGGCGGAATCAAGGGTCTAGTGGTGTCAATTGATTTTCATATAATTTTTTTTCCTAGTGCTAACATTCATAAAAGCTAAGAATTCTACTAACTTTTTGGCAAAAACAAACACACCCTTAATTTTATACATATCAAAACCAATGCTAGTAGTCCTTTTTAATGAAAATGTTGTTCAAAAAGAGAAGAAAAAAAGAAGTGTTTCATGCTCTAACTCTTGCACTATTTCTCTATTTCTTTGTTTCATGTACATAAAATTAGTTGCTTCTAAACTTTAATTTAGTTTGATGTTCCATGTAACAAATGTTAAGAACTATTGAATTATCTATTTCCTCTTTCTTACCATCTTTTTAATAAAGGTACTCCGTATTTCATAACACTCTATCCCATACGGGTTTAAGATAAATGTTTTTTTTAATAAAGGTATTTCTTTCATCAAATGTTAAGCACTATTGAACTATTGTATTTGAGTTAAATTTCTTTTGAATAGTATTATGTTTTTGTTCAACCTTCTGAATGCAAAAGCAAAAGCAAAAGCATTAACATATTAGGGTTAATAGACAAAGATGTCACTAAACTTTCAGAAATATTTGTCCTAAGTCACTAATGTTTGTATTCTGTCATCTAGGTCACTATACTTTACGTAACCGGTTATCGTGGATACCGATAGGGAAACAACCGGTTGTTACCGGTTAAGGTATACTCGATAGTTTTGGCAGATGTTATCTAAGGTACTAAACTTTGCGAAAAATTTGTCCTAAGTCACTAATGTTTCATTCCTGTCATCTAAGGTACTAAACTTTGCGAAAAATTTGTCTTAAGTCACTAATGAAAATTTTGTCCTAAGTCACGAGTTTTGTCCCATTTTTTACGTCCGTTTTTATACGTTTTTATGTTTTCATCCGTTTTTATACATTTTGTCCGTTTTTATATGGTTTTATACATTATTTATACGTTTTTTCGTTTTCATCCGTTTTTATTCGTTTTCATCCGTTTTTATTCGTTTTAATTCTTTTTTATACGTTTTCGTCCGTTTTTCTTACGTTTTCGCCTATTTTCTTATGTTTTCAAACATAAAAAAGGGACGAAAATGAATGAAACATAGAAAAACGGGCAAAAACATAAGAAAAATGGACGAAAACGTAAAAAACAGACGAAAACGTATAAAAACGGATGAAAACGAATAAAAACGTATGAAAACGAATAAAAACGTATAAAAAATGTACAAAACCATATAAAAACGGACAAAAACGGATGAAAACATAAAAATGTATAAAAACGGACGTAAAAAATGGGAAAAAACGGACGAAAACGTATAAAAACGGACAAAAGCGTAAAAAACGAACAAAAACGTATAAAAATGAATAAAAACGTATAAAATGTGTATAAAATCGTATAAAACGTAAAATTTTAAAGGTTCAGTAACATGTGCCACAACTCGTGACTTAGGAAAAAATTTTCATTAGTGACTTAGGACAAATTTTTAGCAAAGTTTAGTACCTTAGATGACAAGAATGAAACATTAGTGACTTAAGACAAATTTTTCGCAAAGTTTAGTGACTTGTTTGCATAGGTTTAGTTATGTATTGGGCACAACCGGTTACCAATCCTTCGAGTGACTAGGATGACACTTATAAAAAGGTTTAGTAACATATGTGAAAAACCCGTGAAGTATAGTGACCTAGATGACAGAATACAAACATTAGTGACTTAGGACAAATTTTTTTAAAAGTTTAGTAACATTTTTGTATATTAACCCAACATATTATGACCAAAAAATGTAATATAGAATTTCTACATAAAAGATTTCAAATAAGAAAAAGATATAAAGATTTCAGACAAATAAACCCTTGAAATAATCACAAGTTCATTTATTACAAAGTACATTTGCAATCTGTCATTGTTAGTGCAATAACAACATAAAATTACATATCCAAAGTGTTAGTTTCATGCTCTAAATTAACACATCCAAGTTGAACTTTAATTTGGAGTTTCAAGTTTCCATCACCAATTCTTAATAAGTCTTCTATCCAATATGAAATTCCATTCAAACACAAAATTTTTTTATCCAAATTAAATTAACATTCTATCTCACATAGGTTAAAGAAAGAAGTTGTTGGTTACTAATATACTTACGTGAGTTTCTTGTGACTAGATTCATGGGCGGACTAAGATTAAATCCTAATCGTTTAAAATGGAGTAAATCCTAATTTTTAGCAAGTAACCCCTAATTCCTTAAGGCTGACTGCATATTTTAGCACGTTTATTATATGGAAACCTATAGACAAGAGTAGAAATGTTTGAATTATCCCTCAAATTAAGTCATGAACTGGTCAAAGTAGATAATATATTTAGTGTTTCGAATTCAAATTTGTGTTTATCTTATTAAATTTTCAAAACACTTGCATCATTATTTCAGAATATTAGGCAAAGAAGATACATGTGTACATCATTAGAGCATCATCCCATAAGCATTTGGTATTATTTAGATACAACATGATCTCAAAAGGATTACGTAAAGAAGATCTAAATTTGTTATCATCGTTCGAATCTCACATCAAGTTTGCATTTAATATCTTCTTTTTCTAATATTTATCATGCATATATATTTAAGCTATCATGTCGTTTACTTTCCTACAAATGCAATCGGTTAGAATATATCATATTGCAGAAATTGTTAGGATGATGTGGTATTCGACGGAGAACTCAAACGATGATATAAAAGATTGGTTGATGAGGTATATGCCATGAGCAGTACACATATTATAATCAATGAGCAGTACACAAATTTACAATCCTATAAAGTGTGATATGTCGATCACAGTAGGTACATGTACTACATTATAATCTTATACATATGTCCCATTTCTTGAACCTAATCAAACGAAAAGATGTGCATATAGAATGAGAAGTAGAAACAACAAAACGATGAAAATTGAAAAGCATATATATCCTATTATTTTTTGTTAGTGAAAATAACCTATTATTATATATGTCAATTCACGGTAAAAAAAAATTTTTGATTTTATTTTCTTTTTTTTGGGTAAAGGGTATTCCACCCGGTAAAATATATTACTCCAAAAAACGTTTAAGTACAATGAAATGTGGTTGAAATACCACATTAACAGCAAGCAATCGCTTAACACAACCACTAAATCATTTATGACAGACCATAAATGAGAACTAGCTAAAACCAAAAATACCACCAAACCAAAACCAGCATAAAATAAGAAACATTATAAATTTTATGCAAAAAATAAGACAACCTAGTTAAGACAAAAATCTTGAATTCCAGCAGCCTTTAATTGTGCAGGAGAGAGGTCAAAATCATTATCATCATAATTGTTGCCGTCACCCGTATCCGCTTTCCATTGCTTATAAAGACTTTGCTCCTTACCTCCACTTCCAGAATACAACGTCCCAATGCGATTATCAAAAACTTCATCATCATCGCTGTCAGAAACTACTACATTACCCACCTTAGAGAATGGGTTACCCACCTTAGTTGAAGAATTAACTTTTTTAAGAGGTTTACCATCATCATTCACAAGAGAAGCATTCCCTTCAATAATTAACTTTTCAAGCTTCCCAATTTTCTCAACAACAGGAGTAGTACTAGTGCTATCATAATTGCCCAAAAAAGAAGTACAAGGAGAGGAAGAAGTACTAGGCTTAGAAGCCGTAGCCTGCCCTTCTCCTTATCAATTGGAGGAAAGCCATCAACGCCCTCATCACCCAACGACTTCAAAACATCAAAAGGATTGGAAGATTTAGTGTTCGTACCTTATTTATCATTAGAATAAGAAGTCTCTTTTTGAACCTTAGGATCCAAACCTTGCTTAGTAACTGTCGTCGATATAGGTCTCCAAAACTTAGGTTTTGGCTTGGTAAGCCTAATACCACCGATGATCAGAGATTGAGACGAATTAGCCACACTCTTCCCTTTATTCTTTCGATTTCTTACCTCAATAAAACCCTCTTCATGATTATCCACTATATTAGACACATTGGCTGCCACATTAATGTCCTGATGAACAGTCTCCTTGATTCTTTTAGGACATTCAAAAAGGGCATGTCCAAATGATTTACAATCAATACAATGAGGAGGCTTCCATTCATATTCGACGTTAATAATTTCCGTAGTATAACGATTACCTTCTTCATTCGGAATTGCCATTTTAACCTGGCTTTTCAATTCAGAATCCGCACTGAATTCCACTAAAGCATGAGCAAAACTAATGCGGCCCCATGAATCGACACACATAGAGCTAGTAAAAGCATCCAACATAATAGGTTTCCCTACCTGCGTAGCAATCAAGCTCAAACCATCCTCTGAATAAGCAACCAAAGGAACGTTATGTAATTTAATCCAAACCGGTACCTTGTTTACCTCGTTCCTATTAAGGGTTAAGGTAGGAGTCCATTTGTTCAGAATAATAGGCGAGTTACGAATTAACCAAGGACCGCGCTCCAAAACACAATCCACACCCTCTTTTGTAGCAAATTTAAAAAGATAAACACCATCACCATTTTTCATAAGTTTTTGTAATCCAAATTTCCCCCATGTGTTAGTGACGTAATTTTTAACATTAGGGAACGCAATGGTCTTACCAAGAAAATACCCCACCAAAGTGTTATCATACCGGGTTAGAACCTTCTTCATCGCAGCAATCGGAAGTAATGTATCATGATTTTTCACACATTCCTCATTAACCAAAGTACGGAAATGAATTTTCTGCAATGTACGGGTAGCATTAAGGACGTTAGAAAAAGTAATACCCTCTGTTTTAGACTCACCCTTGTAATTACCACCATTAACGTGGACATAAGCACTTGGGGCACTCTAATTATTATGATGAACACTCTGCACAACAGCCTTTGGATTAATAGCAGCCTCATGAGGAGTTGCAACTTCGTTAGTTGACACAACATCAGGCCCCGCCAAATCTGCAACCTGTAACTCATTTGTGGGACCAGCAGCCCCTTCATCCAATGAACCTGCTGATTCAAAACCAACATCACGATAATGATCAGCTGCTTCCCTACTACAAGCTGACGTACTTGTTGGTTCATTAACATTCTTTTTCTTATGATTACTTCCCCTCTCTCCCGAACCCAAAAACCCTCTCTCCATGTCCCGTGATCTTCACATTAACCCACAACAAACACGACACAAATCCGAACAACACGAGAAAACCGATACCAACTATGTTTTTATCCTTGCTTTCCCATGTGTTGTAGCCTAGCCCGAACAGCTCGTGACTCGGTGACAACTCGTGAGTCAACTCGTGACTCGGTGACACGAGTTACAAGAAAACCGAGTCACACCTCGCGTGGCTCGTCCCTACCTTTCTTCTTCGCGATCTCCAAAGATGGTGGTGTTATGGTGCTGAAAAGGTGGTGCGTGAGGTGGTATGAACGGGTGAAGGAGGTGGGATGGGCACGTGTTGTAGGAGATCGGGAAGAGGAGGTGGGGGGGATTGTTTTGGTGTAGCTGGTGAGGGGTGGAGGCAGGCGGTGCGGCAGCTGTGGGAGGATTTATCTGGCGTTGACTGGGATAGCAGAAAGGGAGTAGAGAGGGAGAGAGAATCTCACTGTTCACGCTTTTTTGACTAATTATAGGTCTGTGTTGAGATTTTGATGATTTTATTTTCTTTGTTTCGAAAAGAAACTATTTTTATGATTAATTTCATATGTCCTGATACTTTTTAATGATTAATTTTAGATATACTTAAAGTATGCATGAAACTTCCATATGAAGAGCATCCTTAACTTTACACATATAAATGCGCTCTAACTTATACAAGCGTCATCAAATACAAGACGTACCCGGGCAACGCACGGGTATTTCACTTGTTACAATTTATGGGGAAAGCCATGTAGTATTAAATTGGGCTAATTTCACCAATTAAATGGTCTAGTTATTTTGGTAGTTTACCGAATCCCACTAATTTAGTAACTAAAAATCTAGAACTAGCGGACAACTTTAACGGTTTTTAGGTAAGTTTAAGCTTATTAGCATATAAATTTCAAAACTAATATAATAACCACACAAAACTAATATAATAACTTTAACGGACAACTTTGGGTTTCGTTTAAAAGATGCTTTGGTAGCTTCTAATCTTTAAATCAACTTTAGGTGTTATTTGTACTTGCTGATTCTTGTTTCACCTCAAAGCGGGAATTTTTTATTTGGAACGGTTCTAGACACTATTTAATTCCAACGGTTCTATATAACAGTATTGTTTATACTAGCATAGTACCCGCATAAAGTAACGGCGGTACCTAGCATATCAGTTTTTCTCGTACCTTAATTTTTAAGAGTTATGCAATGAGAGTTAGTATTTGACAGTTTACTCCTTTGATAGTTCGAAAAGAGCAGATGCGCATACTTACTCATTTGAACTTTGTATAATTTGAATGTTTAAGATTAAAATTACAACTATAAATTTGTATTATTGTAAGTTTGTAACAACCATTTTAATACTGAAATTTAATGTTCCATTATTGTTCTTCATAATGCAATTATTATAGTGTAGAATTTAATTATATTAATTACTAGTTATAGCAAGATATGTAAGTTTAAAAATTTAAGACTTCCTAAATACATTATAATATAGTATAGATAATCAAACTCCACACTCTTTCTTTTACTTTGATATATTTGCAACAATATAGTGTATTATTTCTCTTTGTTTATACCTCAAAACAACTATCTAATATTTTTCATATGTTTTGTTTTATCACAGATCTTGTAGAACACATTTTTCATTCCTGAATACACTCAAGATTTTACATGTGTCTATCATTTATTTATTTATTTACTAGCCGGGTACCCGCGCACAGCAGCGACGATAAGTATAGTTATATGTGTTTGCTTACCCGTTTAGTGAATTCGTTTCATAACACTTCGAATGTATATGTGTTAGTTGTAAGTGTTTGTTTGGGTTACCCGTAACTTTCCCGTAGCTTTCCCGCGACATCATTATTCCCGCATATAGAAATACCCTCGCAATCTCTTACGCGTCAAACACTACCCTAAAAGTATATGATTTTGACGAATCAAGATTATATTGATTGAAATAAATGAAATAAAGGTTAAAGTTGTAAAAATTTGAATTAAAATAAAATAAACCCATTAAAAATATAAAAACTAAAACTCATAAAAATATATCAAAAAGGATGTTGAGTTAAAGAGCATAAAACTTTAGAAAATATGGTGAAATTAGATTATAAAAAAAATAAGTAGATAAAAAGATATTTTAATTTAAAAATAAAGATGAATTTTTAGTTGAGAAATGACACATGTCATTTTATAATTGGAGCTATTTATCTTAATTTTTAGAGGTTTGGAGTTTGTTAGAAGTTAGACTTGGAGTTTGTTAAGAAGTGACACATGTCATCTCATGATTGGAGCTCCTTATCTTAAATTTTGGTTAGAAAAACTCTTTCCATAATAAGCAAGTAAAAAAGTCTGAATTTTTAAGCCTTCTAATTTTAGAATGCCTAAATGTATTATAAAGTAGTATATATATAGATAGTCGGTACTTTTGAAGAGTTTTTTTTTTTTTTTTTTTTTTTTTTTTTTTTTTTTCAATTTATATCTATGGGTTTCTTTAATATAACAGTTTTAAAAGAAATCATGACTCATTGAATCTTCATTTCGACTTGTTTGTAGGTTTGAAATAACATGAAACCAAGAACTATAGGATATATTGACGAGTGGTTGAGATTTCGGTGTCATAAATTTACTCAATTAATTTCTCACAAAATCGAGGTTTTTATCCTCGAATTGTATATGTATAATGGTAAGGTTATGAACAAGTTTGGATATAAGTTTGTTATCATGAAATTTGATGATATATTTGTGTATGAGATTGTCATCTTAGTTATTGAATTGTTAAGTAATGGTTTTAACCATTTGATTTTATTGGTTTATTGTTGGTATTCTATTTTTGTTTTATTTTGGCATGATCTTCTAATTGGGCTAATTTCACCAAATGGTCTAGTGATTTTGGTGGTTTACTGAATCCCACTAACTTAGCGACTAAAAATTCAGAACTAGCGGACAACTTTAACGGTTTTTAGGTAAGTTTAAGCTTATTAACGTATAAATTCTAAAACTAATATGATAATCACACAAAAAGGCAAGAGCAAATGCTTGTTAAGTGGTTTGATAATTTCTTTTTGGAAATAAGGGGAAAATACAGTCTTTCTCATTCGATTGGGTGTAAAAGAAAAATTAAGTTATTGCAAGAGTACAAATTATAAACTTAAAAATTTGTCTAAAAATAACTTTAAAAATACAAGTTCGTGAATTGTTATTAAATTAAATGATTATCACTAAGAATTACACACATTACTAGTTTGATGGTTACAAAAATGAGCATTCTATCAAAATTAATATCGAAATGGATTGGTTTAAAACAATACTATAATTTTATGCCATAAAGAGAAAGGGTTATTAAAACTTAATTATTAAGATTTTTGAAGAAAAATTTTAATATATTAGGGCCTGTTTGTTTAGTTTTTATATTAAGTTCTGTTAAACTAAAGTGTCTGTCTGGATATATGTTGTCTGTATGTAAATGAATGAATGTTTGTTTGTTTTGTATGCTGAATAAAGTGTCTGAATTAATAAAATTATTGTTATACGCTTTTATTTTAAATAAGTGATGATTAGTGTTTAAGAAATGGAAGGGTAAATATGTAAAAGTAGGATAAAAGTGATGACTTAATGTAGAGACCCTCATTCTCATGGCTTTTTCTAGAAGGTCATCCTTTTAAATTAAGCACCAAACAAACACTCAATTAGTGACTTAATTAAATTACATATTTTACAATTAAGACTCTTTAAGTCATTATCAAACACCACCTAAGATAAGACAAAAGGGAGAGATTATAGCTATTAGCGTACATCACTCATAAGAAACACAAACTCTTTGGAATAAAGTATTAAACTCATCCAAATACCTTCAAGGATCTTAATTGCTTTTTTAAAATATTAATAACCTATTAATTAAGCTTCATAAATAGGTGTATTTGAACACCCTCATAGACAACAATTTTTATTTTAGAAATATTAAAACCTACCTAAGAAGACTAACGGCTTCTTTTTCGCGCTTGCTTTGAAGACTTTTATGCCTTGTCCCCGAAAGAATCTCAGTGGCTAGGATTTTTTTCATCTTCTTCAATTGGTCACTCATTGGAGCAACAGCAATGCTCAAGTAACAACCGGAGAACAAGTAGCCTCACATGCAATCTGGCAGGGCCGTCTCATTGATTTTGAGGGCCCTGTGCCGTTTTGAAAATATAAGCCTCTTAAACGATACGAAAAAATTAAATATCTGTAAAATAGTTCTATCTAAAAAATTAAGTATACAACTACTACAATATGCACGACAAAAACTACAACTTATGATATTGTGAGAGCGAGATATGATATTGTATAAAGTAAGTATCCACAAATCATAAACATAATTGTGTGTCTATATTTATTACATTAATAATATTAGCCACATTAACTTTTTTCCGTAGAATGTATAACAAAGTTCATTCACAAAACTGATGGAACTAATTTTGACAAGATATTTAAGCTTGAGGTAAAAGTGTAGATTTTGTAAACCTGTTTGTACTTGGCTAGAAATAAAACTAAAAATGAGGATAAAATGTGAAAAGTTATAAACTTTAAGGTTCAAAATGAACATTTGCTAAGATTACCATCTTCTTCGACGTTTACGGTCTGCAACTCTGTTTTGTTGCTTTTTTAAATAGCGTATACTAATCTGTGTTACATGTATATAACTTCAATTGAACTTAAAAATACATTTTCTTTAAATTTACTTTAAACCTTGTAGTATTAATCAACATTGCATTTTGTAACATCGGAGGCCCCAAAAATCCGGTGGCCCGGTGCGGTTGTGCACCCTGCACACCCTCAGATCCTGCCATGCAAGGCGAAGAACTATCTCAATCATACGCAAAAGATATGAATGTTGTCCAGTTACATGGAAATATATATATATATATATATATATATATATATATATATATATATATATATATATATATATATATATATATATATATATGTGCGCATTCAAGTTTTAGACATTCAGCATTGTATTCATGACCTGAACACGTAAGTTATACAACAACATATAGATTTCTACAATACACGAATTCAGATAAGTAAACGCTAATACTTTTTTCTTAATAAAAATCATCATACGTCCTTCTATCCAAGTTGTTGCCTTAATGCTTCTAAACAACAATTTGATGTTGCATGTAACAAATTTTTTCTTTCACTAACTGCTCAGAACTCTTGCATTATCTCTTTCTTACCATTTTTTTACAAAAAGATTTTGTAACATTTTATCCTAACACTCTATCCCACATAGGCAGAAGATAGAAGTTGTCGGTTACTTATATAGCATAAGTTTTTGTGTGATCGACGCTGTGAGAATAGAATAACGTTTTCAGGTCTTCATAATGTGCTTGATTGAAAAAATCTGGCACATCTTGAAGTGTTAGTAAATACATATGAACTCTTACTTTTTTTCCCTTTTAATTTGGTACTTTAAAACATGTGTAATTTTTAATTTCTCCTGGTTAGAAAAGAAAACACATTTTGAAAGCTACTATTTCAATGGGTATATTTTAATCAGAGTTGAATGTTCATAACGAGTTGGAGTTACTTATTTTTATCTACATAGTGCCGTACATATTCTAGTTCTAATGTGATCTTACACATACGCAAGAACGATAGTAACGATCAACAAATTCCAATTATCATGATGCGTATCGGCTTTAAATATTTAAGGATGTCTAAATCTAAAGGTCCACAATCCACACTACAGATGCTTTAATTAGGTTACTTGAACAGGAGATCATTGCATGGGGCTTGGTCCTTAGGGAAGGGTCAGGTCGGCACCTCAGTGGTGTACTGCCTAAGGTCACGGTGTTCCCATCCATCTACATCTTTTGAGTAACATTATAATGTAGCTGTTGTTCATGCAATTTAAATCACTATTTGTCCTAGGAATGTCGAATTAGAAAGTAGAGTTGAAGACCAAAGAATGATATAGAAGTTAGTGCTCTTTTGCCGGGTCTCACTAGTTCAAATCTTTAGTTTTATGTAGTTTACAATTACTCACCGTATCTTCAAATGATCTTTGACTTTTCTAGAGTGTCCGCTAATAATACTAATAACAACACTTACTCGTAAGATATACCAATCTATGCATTGTTAAATATAGATATCAAGGTTTTCATTACGCTCATATATGTACACGGACATCCTTATTGAGTGGAAGCATATTCGTGAGTCTCGACGTCTTGAGAGGCAAAATTTGCTGAAATGCTATGAGCCATGCGCTCAAATGTTGGACGATATCAATCAAGTGAACACTCTATTTATTACTCCCTCCGTCTCAAAATAATAGTCCACATTTCCTTTTTTTGGGTGTCTCAAATTAATTGTCCACTTTCCCTTTATAGTAAAAACTAGGGAACTTTGTGGGGGAAGATTCCTTTTGAATGGTTAAAAATTAAAGTGGCTTCACTTTTATTAAATTGTGTGTTTCTTGTCTCATCACAATAATTTTGAGACGGAGGGAGTATTGTTTATCTTAAGGATTTGACTGATATCTGAATATATCATGAGCACGTACGTTAAAGTATAAGAGACATGAGACTCGCTTCTAAACAATTTAAATAATAACCTTTTCACTTACAGTGATTCATGTATAAATTATATATACAGGAGAACAACGACGATGACAATGAAATGTGGAAGTTTGAAGTAGAAGATGTAATTGGCCATGTAGCATACATTCCATAAACTACATATACGTTACTGTATACATATTTCAACCATTTATCTTGAAACTCTATCCCACATAGACTCAAGATAGAAGTTTTTAGTTAGTTATATACCTAAAGTTTATGCATTTTGAATGTGTTGAGACTACTATACGTCTTCGAAAGTTTCAACTCTCTTAGATTGAGAAGTCTGAGAGGGGGTTGGAATGTTCGAAACCTATTATAAACTCTTAACTTTTTCTCTCTCATATTTTGGCCCTTTAAAACATGTTTCGTTGGAGACCATGTTAATATTTGATTTCACACAGATTAAAAAGGAAAAGTAATTGTGAAAGCTAACAAAAAAAAAACAATAGAAATGTAAAATTGCATCACGATCTAACTCAACAGTCAATAACCAACATAAATCTTATTAGATAACTCATAGACATATCAAAACCTTTTATGAAATGAACAAATTTTAATAGATAAATGTTCATAATGATGATATCTTTTAGAATATCTTATATAGTATTCATCAAGTGCCATATATATTTTTGTTCTAATGTGGTCTTACACATACAGAACAACGATAGTGACAGTCAATGACTACTATGTCAATCCTCATGTTTATACTTATCGACTTTGAATATTCAAGGATTTCCAAATCCATAGATCCATACTCCTTACTAAACGATTCTCTATATTCCCAAATCTTTTTCACAAGCAGGTGCGAGTTTAAAGTACACTTATTATGAGTATATCTAAAAGACCAAGAATCTTGCAAGTCTTATTTCTCATATGGAATGGAACCAACTCAACTACATGTGCCAAAGGGCTTGTGTCCTAATGGTACCCATAGTCCTGCTTAAGACATATGAGATAGTTTGGGGTTTGTATATTGTGAGAATGTTAGTTGCCGTTAAAAAAAAAAAAAAAAAAAAAGCTACATGTCACGAAATAGGTACACAAAGTTTCATGGTCACACGGTCCAACTATTGGGCTCAAGCTTTAGCATAAAAAGAAGAAGATATCTACTAGACAAAGGCCCAATATTTACATTCAGGCCCAACTATATCTTATGTCGTTGTTATATACTTATATGCTTACAAATATTTTTAACCAATTCCATACGAATAAAACTCGTATATATTATGTGCAAGTATATAACCAAGCTGCTTTATAAAAAGATGTTAAAAAAACAAAACAAGTATCGAAATACATAAATACATTAGCATCCATGACCCAAAAATGTAAGGCTAGCCCCAATAGAACCAATGGAGTGTCGAGCGACTCCATGTGGCGATCGATTTCATATCGATCGGCTTGCTGTGGTGGCAGTCGATCGCCTCATGTGATTACCAATTCAATTGTCTGCAAGATCGAGTTATTAAGTTGTATCCGCTGCATATGAAAAAAAAAAAAAAAAACAAAAAAAAACAAAAAAACAAAAAACACCTATAAATACACAACATATTTACACACTAAACTCACAAATCTCATTTCACACATTCTCTATATTCATTCCACACTATGAGTTTTAATTCTTACGAGTTATTCATTGCCGATTCGTCATCGGATGATGAAAATGAAGCCAGTACCGAGTTTATGATGTTTGCGGAAGAGTGTTGGGAGGCTTTTCAAGCCTCACAAAAACTCTCACGAAACAATGTTACTAGGGATCATTTGGGTGCTCATAACTGTTTAGTGGATGCTTACTTCAGTGAGACCCCAACATACGGCGATACAGCATTCCATGATCGTTTCCGTATGAGCCGACGACTATTCACACGAATTTTCCGAGATATAACCGATCATTCACCTTATTTCCAACAAACTCCTAATTGTACAGGCGTACTTGGTATTTCTCCATTGATAAAGTGTACTTCGTCAATCCGTCAATTGGCATACGGGATCAATGCTGATGCTCTAGACGAATACATGCAAATGGGTGCGTCAACAATTCGTGAGTGTCTTCAAAAATTTTGTGAGGTCATAATGGAGTTATATGGTGCAGAGTATTTGCGAAAGCCGACGGTTAGTGACATTGACAAACTCTATGCTCATCACTACCAAAGTCATAGGTTTCCTGGGATGATAGGAAGCATTGATTGCACAGATTGGCCGTGGGAGAATTGCCCACATGCTTTAAAAGCTCAATTTTGTAGGGGTGATCACGGGCAAAGTCTTTTCATTTTATTGGAAGCGATCGCGTCCCAAGATTTATGGATTTGGCATGCGTTCTTTGGTGTCGCCGGTATGAATAACGACGTAAATGTTTTACGTGCATCGCCTCTTTTCAATGATCTCAAAACGGGGAGAGCATCGGATGTGAAATTCGTTGCAAACGGCGTGCCTTATAAACGCGGATATTATCTTGCTGATGGGATATATCCGGAATGGTCGGTTATTATGAAGTCCGTTAAGAATCCAGGGACGAATGATCACAAACGAATATTGTATAAGACGATGCACGAAGCAGCAAGAAAATATGTGGAACGTGCTTTTGGTGTAATAAAGAAGAAGTGGCTAATGATTAAACATCCGGCTAGAGGGTTTGACAAAGAGCGGCTATCGCATATAATGTACACATGCATCATTATTACATAATATGATAATTCAGGACGAAGAGCGGGCGATATCTCCCGTATTCTTTCCAGCAGAGCCGCACCGTTCTTATGATCCCATAAGAACGCATGTGAAATCGTTCGAAATTACCAAGGAGATATGCAACAGAACAGCTCATCTTAGCCTCAAAGCCGATTTGGTAGAAGACATTTGGCATCGTCATAATTAAAACTAGTTTAGTCGTTGTATTGTCGTAATGTTTTTATTTTATTTGAATTATTATGTAATGTTTTAATTATTAATGAAATTTTATTTTGTGTTAAAAATGTTTTTATTAAAAAAAAATGAACTTGATCACCCTTACTGGGGCACCTAATCGCCTGAAGGTCGCTGGAGAGAGAAAGCTGACGTGACAGTGAAAAGTAGGGGGATTGAATCCCCCTACTGGGGCAGCCTAATGCATTATGTTGGAATCACTCCTAAACCTAATTCAAGTGTTAGTGATTCATATGTAATAATTAGCTTAATATAGCCTTTATGTTAGTAATTAGCCCATAAGCCTAGGCCTAGTCCAATAAGGAAAAGGAAGGGACTAGGAGTGTTGCCCTAGCTCCCTCTCCTATAAATACTATGTAATAACCTTCACTTGAGGGTTGGTTGTTCAATTTATTCTCTCATTCATACCTTACGCTTAGCCATTCAATATTATCGTGTGTGTGTGTTTGGATATTGTTCAACCGATCTCTTCTCCATCTTATTTCTACATATTGATGCTTGTGTTACATATATGGGAACCTAACACATTCAACTATATATTGATCTACATAAATGATAAGTAAAAGCTAACCCTTTTTATCTTTTAAAAATCACAGAAACTTTTAATACAATGATTAAACGTTTTCGATCTTACATTTTTAGAGTTAATGACAACATATTATTTCCCGTTCCAAAATTTTCCCTCATAATTCGTGCTCATATACATAACCTAGCTGTTTTTAAACTTCAATCTGGTGTTCAAGTGACATGTCTATTTCTTTCTATGTACATAAAAGTCTTATATACTGTAAAAACATACCATATATTTTTTTTGACATATCTTCTAACTTTCTAGTCTAACATTTTATCCCACATAAGTTGAAGAAATATGTTCATGGTTACTAATATACACTAATGAATGTGGGTTATGCATGGCTAGAATAATATTATGTTCTCAGATCTCAGATTTATACCATTCTTCCAAGATTTAAAAATAATAATAATAACAATAATAATAAAAAATTAAAAATTAAAAATTAAAAATTGGAGAGCAAGAATATATCTCAAAATGCATGTTAGCTCTTAACTCTTTTTTTTAATACTTTTATTTATGAAGTATTTACTATATAAACCACTAGTTATGCGCGGGTTTTTATATATTGTGTTTTTGTAAGAATCGATTACTAATTTATTTCTTTACATTAGACGACACAAATATTATAAAAACCACTTTATCTGTTTACTAGTTTTTTCTTTATACTTTTGACACTTAAACTTTTATTTTTATTTTTTTTTCTTGTCTATATATAAGAACGTTTTTTTAACTACTCACAAATCCGGAATATTTGAGTTTTTTTAGTAAATATTTTAAAATAAAAATAATAATAAATAAATAAAATATTACCAAATAAGGTATGAATTAATTTTTTTGAAATGAAGAATTCCCGCTAAGGGTTTTTGTTTTATTATATAAAAGATTTCTTCAAATAGATTATTAAGAGGGAAAGATATATTAGAAGTATTTTAGAAAAACTAAAATGAGAAAGAGTGTGAGAAACAATAATTTTTGATTGTTACAAATAGCAAATGACAGTAAGGTAAATTAACCATCTCATGCTACATGGTTTCTGTTTGTGAAGCATTTCTTAGACGAAAACATCACATTCTATTTTCTAATAGCAAATAATTGCTACTTATAATTTTACCACAATGTGTTTTGCCATTTCTAATAGCAAGCATAAGTTGAATACAAGATGTATTTCTTTAAGCTCATAGATGACTTTATCTTAAACCTTCTCAAAAAACAGAAAATATCACTTTATGTGTTTCTTAATGCATTGTCTATGTTTGGGTGAATTGGGAATGTAGTATAGCAATGCAAAAGCAAAAATATGTTGACAGGCTATATATCATTATTGTTTTGATTAAACAGTCTAACTCAACGGCCAAAACACTTTATAAACATTCAGACTATAAGCATCAAGGATTGCCTAGTTGCTTATTTTAGATTTTGACATATATAAGCATGGTTGTCATAAACTTAGCCTAGCTACTTGCAAACCTAAATTTGTACATTCGAGCATTCAAAACATGCATACCGATCCGCATAATAAGTTTTCTAACAACCTAGGGCTGAAACAAGTATTAAAACATATATAAACTCCAACTTTCATGACCCAAAAATGTAATCCCACATTGGTGGAAGAAATATATTGACTGTTAATAATATGATGTAGTCTTGGGGATGCACATGTGTCAAGCATAGTATAATGTTTTCAGAGAATCCTATATCTTGCAAGTTAATAAAATTTGTGAGATATTGCATACTTTGAAAATTCATATAACTCTTGACTTTTTGTCCATTTTTTATTTTCTTTTTTTCTTTACTCTAAAACATGTAATGGTGGAAACATTTTAATCTATCTTTAATTCAACATAGGTCCATACTAAACGATACTCTATATTCCCAAATATCTTTTACAACCACGGGCAAATTTAAATAACATTTACGGAGTATCATGTGAATTCCGAAAAGACCAAGAATTTTACGAGTTATTTCTCGTCTGGAACCAACTGAGAGTATAGAAGTCTTGGACCAACAACTTCTAACAGATTTCAAATAACTTTGGAGCTTATCTTAAGAGGAGCTACACTTTGATGACTTGAAGAAGAGTAGTTAACATGTTACAATAGGTAAGCAATTTAAATTTTGAGTAAACTAGTCTCGTAAAGACATTGTGGTTATCATCCACGCAATTTGAGCCACTATAAGGGTCCAACTATTGGGCTTATAGCCTTTGGGAAAATAGACATGGGCCCAATAATAACAGGTCACATGAGAGCAATCAAAGCATATGAATTACGTTATCAAATTCGTAATATGATAAGCATGTTTGTCAAAAACTTTGCTTAGCTACTTGCGAACCAAAATTTGTAAATTCTTAATATACACAATGAGCATTCAATAATGTGTAATGACTACTGATGGCCATATTAAGTTTGCTTAACAACCCATGGCCATAGAAGGTATCACAATGCAAAAATACTTTAACATTCATGACCTGAAAACGTACTTGATTCCGCGATGCATAAGATTTCTTCGCGAATGATTTTGGATAAGTAAAAGCTAACCCATTGTTCCTAGAAAATATCCAGGTTGTTTTAGTTCAATACTTCACTGCTTAAATATTTACAATCTTTCTTTCTTAGAGCACTAAAAACATTTACTTTTATGTTGTCCAAGATGTTCCCTTCATAATTCGTGCTCCGAAAACACAAAATTAGTTCGCTTCTAATTAACTTCAATTTGGAGTTCAATGTAACAAATAGTTTTGTGACTTCTATCCCACATAGGTTAAAGAAAGAAGTTGTTGGTTAGTAATATACCATAATGTATATGGGCTTCTTGTGACTAGATTAGTATTATCTTGTCGGGTATATGATTTGCTTCATGCTTAAAAGGCTTACAAGCTAACCATACATAGCACGAAGTAAATCACTTACTCGATAATTAATATGAATTCTTGATCTTTTTAACTTTTCTTGGTTATCGTTCTTTATTCTTTTTTATTGGAGGTCGCTTAGTTTTGTTAATGTGATAAAATTGAGTTACCTGATTGACAAATAATTAAGCCAAAATTAGAATGGAAAAACAAATTACGCAAATAATGTCATACGATTTTTACATTGTTAAACTTTAGTCTAAAATAACATATATTTTGATTTACCAATAGAATATACCATTAAGTTCAAACTTATAAAATGAGCTAATAAATCCACGTACAATGTAACTCACCAAGCAACACATGTCTCGTTAGATAATGCATACACATATAAAATCCATCTAATAAATGAACATATTTTAATCATAGATGTAAGTTTATAACGAGTTATCCTTATATATTATCTTCGTCTAAAGCCATAAATATTTTTGTTCTAATGTAATCTTACCCAAATACAACAATAATAGTGCTAGTCAATAACTAGTATTTCATACTCGTTATGTAACTAGAAAAATATGATGTTTTCTGGGTGATCATGATCCTGCGAGTTAGGAAAACTTAATTCCACCAGATCTTGAATCCTTGAGAACTCGTATAAACTCTTCACAATTTTTTTTTATTTTTTATTTTTTATTTTTTATTTTCTTTTTACTGTGAAACATGTTTTGGTGGAAACTAATTTTATCTCTAATTTCACACTGGTTAATTAGAGCAAAAAAGATACTCGTGAATGTTTCTTGTACTAACTCAACGGTAAACAACCAATATATTTTTGTTCAACAACGAAATCAGGGTTTGGGGGTCTCGGGGTATCACATGACTTTCATAGAGTTCTGTTTAATAAACTTAGTTTTTATAAAACTCAATCGTTGTAACACTTAATGAATAGAAAACTAGATTTTATGCAACTGTTTGTACATTTACTCACTCCTCTATTTAATTGTTTTCATATTATGAACTTGACTCATATGTAAATACATCATGAACACACTAAGAGCATAATCTAAACCAATGAAATAATAACCTTTTCACTTACAACGATTCTCGTATAAAACTATACAAGAGAGGGAGACCAAAACTCCGAAATGTACGTGGAAGTTTGAAGTAGAAGATGTAACTGGGCAGGTAGTATACATTCCAAAAACTACATATGTGTTACCATATAACAACATAATATTCTACATCTTTTACCCGTTTGACCACTTTTATATCTTGAGAATGTCTTCTATTCTACGAAAACTCAATATCAGAATGTCATTCTTGTGACGAAGCGGGCCTCGGTATGGAATGGTCCTTAAATCGCAATTAAACTGAATAAACGGGTTGGCTTTCCAAAGATTTAAGCATGGTAATTTATGGGCGTGGAGGCAGAATATACGTAACAAACTTTCTCAGATTTACCGATATACGTAACATACTTATTTTATTGTTAACATACATAATATACTTGTAAATACTTACCAATGTACGTAATATTGTCATACTACCACTTATAAAAGTTACAGTTTTGATCCTTGTCGTTTGCGTTGACTTCCACCGTTAGTCCGTTGAAACTTTTTCACTTAGAAAAGTTACAGTAATGGTCCATTAACTTTTACCGTTAGTCACTTGACATTTTTTCACCTAATATATGTATATTATATCCGTTTTTATCTGTTTTTGACTATTTTTTTTAAGTTTTCATCCGTTTTCATACACTTTCGTTCATTTTTTTACGTTTTCATGAGGGTATAATCGTCATTTCTCAAACCACAAAGACGAACGTGTCATTTACTTCTTTTAATATTTATTTAACTATTAGTACGTTAGTAAGGTCCGTTTTTTAATGTTTTCGTCTATTTTTATACGTTTTCATACTTTTTCGTCCGTTTTTATATGTTTACATATGTTTTATCCGTTTTTATACATTTTCGTCCGTTTGTATACCTTTTCAAACATTTTTATAAGTATAAAAACGCACAAAAATGCAAAAAGACAGATAAAAGCGTAAGAAAAACGGACGTAAACGTATCAAAATGGATGAAAACGTATTAAAATGAACAAAAATGTAAAAAAATGGATGAAAACGTAAAAAACAGATGAAAACAGATAAAGACGGATAAAAACGTACGAAAGCGTAAAACGTAAGAAAAACGGACAAAAGCGTATTAAAACGGACGAAAACGGATAAAGACAGATAAAAACATAGGAAACGTAAAAAAATGGACGAAAGCATATAAAACGGATGAAAATGCATAAAAACGGACGAAAACGTACAAAAATTGATAGAAACATATAAAGACACATAAAAGCGTATGAAAACGTAAGAAAACCGGATGAAAACGTATAAAACAGATAAAATGGTTGAAAAGTGATTAAAACGTATAAAAACAAATAAAAAGATATGTAAACATATAAAAACGGACGAAAAAGTATGAAAACGTATAAAAGCGCACCTTACTAACGTACTAATAGTTATATAAATAATAAAAAGAGTAAATGACACATTCATCCTTTTGGTTTGAGAAATGACGATTATACCCTCATGAAAACGTAAAAAAACGGACGAAAGCGTATGAAAACGTTAAAAAAATGGTCAAAAACAGATAAATTAGGTGAAAAATGTCAAGGGCCTAACGGTAAACATCAAGGGACCATTACTGTAACTTTTCTAAGTGAAAAAATTTCAACGCACTAACGGTGGAATTCAGCGCAAACGACAAGGATCAAAACTGTAACTTTTATAAGTTGTAGTATGACAATATTAGGTACATTGGTGAGTATTTAAAAGTATATTACGTATGTTTACAATAAAATAAGTATGTTACGTATATCTGTAAATTTGAGAAAGTTTATTACGTATATTCAACCTTCACCCTAATTTATGGTGTTTCATTCATTTGTTCTGTATGTAGAAAGTAATTTTCTACTATTACGAGTACCATTTTTTTATGGACACCTTAAATTAAATTATATTTTAAAATAAGTTAAATCATATTTTAAAACATCATTTAAGTTGGAAAACATCACTTTATGTGCATGTATATGGGAAAATTAGCAAATGGAGGTGAAGTAAACTAACCATTTAAACAATCTCATACATGATTTCTGTTTGTAAGACTTTTTATGAATGAAAAATCACTTACTATTTTGACTCTATGGAAACGTTAGAGCTCGGTTTAAACTAAAACGGTTCCTTGTAATGTTACCACATCGTTTTGCGTCACTACAAATAGTTGATTACAAAATGTGTTTCTTTAAGCTCATACATGTTTCAATCTTTTATCTTCAAACTCTATCCCACATAGGTTGAAGATAGAAGTTTTTAGTTACTTATATAACGTAAATGTATGTGTGTTGAATGTGTTGAGAATAATATTATGGTTTCAACTAGATTTGAATCTATCGGGTTGAAAAAATCCGACAGGTCTAGGAATATTTGAAAACTAATATAAATACTCAAATTTTTGCTTTTAATTTTGTACTCTGAAACATCTTTTGGTCTTTTTTTATAATTTAGTGCTATGAAAATATTTTGATCCGCTGGATTGAAAAAATCCGGCAGATCTGAAAATATTCAAAAACTAATAAAAACTTTTTTTTATTATTTATTTATTTTTATTTTTTTAATTTTAGTACTCTAAAACATATTTTGGTGGTGACCGTATAAATATGTATCTTATTAAAATGCAACATGCAAAATATATAAACGTACGATCTAACTCAAGGTCAACAACCAACATAATTTGGGCTGAACTGATGCATGTTCTTTGAATTCACGCCTAATTATATCTTATGTTGTTATATATTTACAAATATTTTCAACTTACTCCCTATGAATAAAAGACTATATAAAGGATTGCCTAGCTGCTTTATAAAAAGATGTTAACATAAGTACTTACTTTAACCCAATAAGATTCTAACCTATGGCCAAAACAAACAAAAAAGTATCGAAATACATAAAGACTTTAACATCAATGACCAAAAACGTAATGCATTCATCGATATATTGATTTTTACACTAACGATAAGTAAACTATAACCCCTTTATTTTAGAAGATTCACGTAATCCTTTAATACAACGCTTAAACGTTTGCAATCTTTCATTTTTAGAGTTTTATGACAGCATATAATTCCGCGTTAATCCAAGATGTTCTATCATAATTCGTGCTCCAAAAACATAACCTAGTTGCTTTTAAACTTGTTCAGTGACATGTTTCTTTCTTCTATGTACATAAAAGGATTTTATATAACAATTTACCAAATTTTTATGGATATATCTTCTAACTTTCTATTTTAACATTTTATCTCACATACGCATATTAGCTTTTAACTCTTTTTTTTCTACTTTTATTTACGAAGTATTTAGTATAAAACTTGTTAAGAAAGACTAAAAACAGATTATGAAGAGGGAAAAATATATTTGAAGTTAATTAAGAAAGACTAAAAACAGAAAGAGTGAGAGAAACAATCTACTCAATTTTTCTTTGATCACTATAAATAGCACATGTAATTGAATTAAACAACCCCCTTTTTTAAAAACATTTCTGAAATTAGAAAACTTAACTATCAATTTTCTTTGCACATTGATGAGTAAATGTAAAATTGCTATATTTATATCTTAATAGTAGTTTTTTTGAATGTTACAAATAGCAAATGCAAGTGAAGTAAATTAACCATTGATGTAATCTCATGCTACATGGTTTCTGTTCGTGAAACTTTTCATTTCATACATGAGAACATCACTTTCTATTGTATCTAGGAAAGATGGCTAGAGCTCGGCTAAGTAACAAATAATTGTTACTTATGATTTTACCACAACGTGTTTCGCCATTACAAATAGCAAATGTAAGTCAATTACAAAACGTATTTCTTTAAGCTCATACACCAGGTTTTTCTTTAACCTTCTCAGAAAACCGAAAGTATCACTATATGTGTTGCTTAATGCATTGCCTATATTTGGGTGAATTGGGAATGTTAGATAGCAATGCAAAAAGCAAGAATATGTTGACAGTGTTTACATCGTTATTGTTTTGATTAAACAGTCTAACTCAACAACCAAAACAGTTTATAAACATTCAGACTATAAGCATAAAGGATTGCCTAGTTGCTTATTTTAGATTTTGACATATATAAGCATGGTTGTCTTAAACTTAGCCTAGCTACTTGCAAACCTAAATTTGTACATTCGAGCATTCAAAACATGCAAACCGATCCGCATAATAAGTTTTCTAAAAACCTAGGGCTGAAACAAGTATTAAACCATAGATAAATTGAAACTCCAACTAACACGACCCAAAAATGTAATCCCGCATTTGTGGAAGAAATATATTGTTTGTTACTAATTTGTGAATATATAAATATAGCAATTTTACAACCACGGGCACATTGATGAGTAAATGTAAAATTGCTATATTTATATATTCCCATAGGTCCATACTAAACGATACTCTATATTCCCAAATATCTTCTACAACCACGGGAAAATTTAAATAACATTTACGATGAATTCCGAAAAGACCAAGAATTATACGAGTTATTTCTCATCTGGAACCAACTAAACTATACGCCAGTATAGAAGTCTTAGACCAACAACTTCTAACAGATTTCGAATATCTTTCGAGCTAATCTTAAAAGAAGCTACACTTTGATGACTTGAAGAAGAGTAGTTAACATGTTACAATAGGTAAGCAATTTAAATTTTGAGTAAACTAGTCTCGTAAAGACATTGTGGTTATCATCCACGTAATTTGAGCCACTTTAAGGATCCAACTATTGGGCTTATAGACTTTGGGAAAATAGACATGGGCCCAATAGTAACAGGTCACACATCAGAGCAATCAAAGCATATGAATTACGTTATCAAATTCATAATTCGCATATTGAGCATTCCAAAAGTGATACGTTTCTAAACAGCCTACAAATAGATACTCAGATGAGTATGACCCAAAAACCATAGTATATAGATTTCTACATAAATGATTTAGATAAGTAAACGATATAGCTTAAAAAACTTACAGGTTCTTTAAATACAAAAGCATAACCATTTGCAGTCTCACATTGTTAGTGCAATAACAACTTATAACCTAGTAGAACTTCAACTTGGAGTTCCAAATTCCCATCACCAACTCTTAAATACAAAATTCTTTTATCCAAATTAACATTCTATTCCACATAGGTTGAAGAAAGAAGTTGTTGGTTAGTAATATATCATAGTGTATGTGAGTTTCTTGTGATTAGATTAGTATTACATTATCACGATTATGATTCTCTTCATGCTTGAAACGTTTGCAAGCTAACAATACATAGCATGAAGAATGCCATAATCTTGATAATCAATACGAATTCTTAATCTTTTTAACTTTTTTTGGTATCGTTCTTTATTCTTTTTATCAGACGTCGCTCGGTTTTGCTAATGTGATAACATTAAGCAACCTGATTGACAAATAATTACGCCAAAAATAGAAAGGAAACATAAATCACGCAAATAATGTCATACGGTTTTTAAATTGTTAAACGTTAGTATAAAACAACATTATAGTGTGATTTACAAAAGAATTCACAATTGTGTGTATACTTGAAAATTGAGCTAATAAATTCACGTACAATTAAACTCAATAAGCAACATATGTAAGTATGTATCGTTAGATAATACATACTCATATAAAAACATCTAAGAAATGAACATATGTTAAACATAGTTGTAAGTTTACATGGCAATGAGAAAGCAAACATATGTTGACAGTGAGTATATGAGCAAGTCTTTTTGTATGTAAGATGTTTGATTGGAACAATAACGAGGTGCAAAATGTGTCTCATCCATCAGCTCATAGGCATATGGAAACAATTTATAAAGTAACACATTTTACTCTCAATAACTATAAGCACAAAGAACAAAGCTTATACACTTGCAATCTTTCATTTTCACACAACATATAGTTTCATGTTGTTACCTTCATGTTTTGTGCTCTAAAACCATGAAAAGTTGCTTATAAACTTGAATTTTTAGTTCCATGTAACATATCTTTCTTTCATGAACTCTTGCATTACCTCTTTCTTTCCATGCACATAAAAATCTTTTTTTATGCTGTGCTAGTTTGCCATTTTTTGTTTATGGAGACTTTTCTAATCATCTATTCTTTCATTTTATCCCACATAGGTTGGAGAAAGAAATGGTTTGCGACTAATATACCATAATGTATGCAAGCGCTATGTGTCTAGAATAATATGATGTTTTCAGGGTGATAATCGTCCGACGAGTTAAGAGACCTTACCTTAACTCGTCGGAAACGGTTCATCTGAAAACTCATATGAACTCTTAACAAAAAATTTTTTTTACCGTGTAACATGTTTTGGTGAAAACTATTTTAATCTTTAATCTCACAAAGGTTAGAGAACAATTATATTTTAGAAGTAAATAAGGAAATAATACAAACGTAGAAATGAATTATATTGTGTACTAGCTAAAAGACCCGTGAAATTCACGGGTATTTTATAAAGACGTCACAAAAACATATAATAACTTGCGTGTTACAAAGTTAAACGTAAGGACATTATTCACTGATGTGTTGCTGCTACCACTTTCCATACTGGCCTCACTGTACTTCTTGGTTTTTCCTAAATCTATACGAGGCTCGACGTTCCTTTCTTCATTCATTTCTTTCTTTAATGACTCCCCAATTTCCAGTGCCACGCCGACATTCTATGCTTAAAAAATCGAATATTGAGGATCGGCCCATCTAGTTATGAATGGGTGATAAATATAGAACATAAATGATTCTCATAATCAAAAGGCAATCCCTCTTGAATATTAGATGGCCATGATGAATTTAACTTCACTTTAACATAAAGCTAGCTAGTATCTTGCTTAAATTTTTTCACACTATTTTTTGAAAAATTGTTACGGAACTCCGTGACATCTCAACGTAAGCTAGAACTGAAGACATCACACTTTATCCAGATTGCTTTAACTTGAGCCAAATAAGTATAGTTATTAGACAGTCCATTTATTAGCACTTACGGTTATACGTCAAACATAAAGAGGATGATATACGTGGCATGGGGTAAACTAAAATTATGGAATTGGTTAGTAGTTAAGTGTATGTGAGTGAAAACAACATAAATAGATGGTATGTGTGGCAACGTTATCAAACTTATGTACATATATCAAAACAAAGCCAACCTTCTTGTAACATACTCCGTAACCTTAAATGTCGAGTATACACAACTCACAAATAGTATCAAGTACATGTATTTACATCTCAGCGTCCAACGTTTTTCTAACCAAAGACTTCACAATCATATACCTTGCGTCATCTTTCATTTCATAAACCATATTCTAACGCTAATAACATAAAACACTACTTAATTTATGTTGGGAATTTCTGAAGTCTGATTGTGGCTAGAATGCATGGATCAAGTTTCAGTAGAAGTCCTAGTTGGAGTGTTAGTCCAACTCGGCTAATATTTATCCTAATATGGAGTAGTCCTCATTGGTTTAGGATAGGTTTAATGTAATCCTAGTTATAGTACAACGCGTCTATGACCACGAGGGGTAGGGAATTACATTGTATCATATTGGAGTTTTGAGTTAAGTAAGTTTCTTCAATAAAATAACCTGCGTGTTAGGCACCACCTTGTGTGTTCTTTATTTTCTGTGTTGTGCATCTGTGTGCGTACCTCTGATTACCACAATTGGTATCAAGAGCTTCTAGTTCCTTGTTGGTGATTTGTTTCTGCGACTAAGGGTTACAAACACAACCAACAACAATAACTCTTAAACCTGTGATTCTATTGGTTTAAGGAGAAGAAGTTAGCGACCTGTTATTTAGAGGTTTCAAGAAAAGAGTAAACCGAGCAAACGTTATTAACCTGTGAACTTGTGGTTAGACGTGTGGGTTTCTTTTGATCCGATACGAAACCTGATGACAGCTTTTTGGTGATTTGTAACTGTGATAAAGGGATTACAAATACATGCAAACAACATTCATTCAAAACATGTGCTCCTGTGGTTTTGACGTGTAGTATTGGAAGAATATATCAGCAGCGATTTAGGGTTAGAATAAACCCTAAAACAACAAATGATCAAGCACTTGTGGATTTGTGAGTTTTAATCGTGTATAATTAATCAGGTGTAACCTGATTACAGCTTCTTCAGTTAAAAAAAGCGAGTAGAAAACACTCTTTAAGGCTGTTAATTTAGCCCCGTCAATCGACTTAAAACCTGTGAGCCTATTGGTTTTAGTTGGTGGGCTTTTTGATTTATTTGTTGTTAAATTTTGGAGTATCAATCTGTGGGAAACATATCATTCTATCAATTCCTAATGGCTTTCAAGTTATGTTCATTGCAGAGATTCTACAGGGGTTAATCATGGAAAAAGAATAAAAGGTTTAAAGTTCCAAGAAGCTCCTTTCTGCTGAAGCTTCTTCATTTCTGCTGATGAGTCATTTATAGCCGTTAGAGGGGTCTTAGTGTAACTTAATCTCCTATTTAATAAGTCCTTTAATCTAGGGTTACACACACTTGAGTGTGCAGTCTTTTGTATCACTCTCTACTCTTCCTTCTGATCATTTCATTGATCTTGTCTTGTCTTTACATTTACATGATTATTGTCTCATTGACATTAATCTAAGCTTGTAACATTTAGATACTATTGTAAACTTAATCTAAGTTGACTATTGCTGCTTAGATCTGAATAAAGGTTCTATTGTTCATCTTGTGTTGCCTATACTTTTGAACATGGTATCAGAGCTTCAGGCTCATTGATTCTCTTCGGGAACAAATTGGTGGTTTGGGGTTATTGCTACTGGCGTAATCACTAGTTATCTTCCAGTTACAATTAGCCCTAGACTAAGTGAATCTAGGGTAATTGTGATCTGTTCTTCCGTTGCATATTTCTCTGTAAGTCTAAGTCTTATCTCCTCTTCAAACATACAGTACTTAAGTTTTTGTGGGTGCAAACGGGTAGACTAACATCTTGATCTGCCACCTCTGAGTGGTATGAATACCTGCTCTGGTTTACCCTAGTCCACAAGCTTGGTGCTTGTTGTTTCTTAAATTCAAAGTCTTATCTATCTGTCTATTTGGTCTTATTATTATCTCTGTCTGTGACTCTTTGTCTGTCTTATTATATCTGTCTACCTTATTGCTTGAATTATGGCTATTGGTGATGATAATAATGGTGGCTCTTCCACTGAGAAAAGCTTATCCTTTGGTGATGCTTTATATTTACACCCTAACAATACCAATGGTACTCCCATTATTTCTATTAAACTCACTGGAACTGAAAATTATAAAATATGGAATATGGCCATGACTTTTGCTTTAAGGAACCATAATAAGTTGGGGTTTATTGATGGTACTTGCATAAGAGATGCTTCGAACCCTAGTCTTGCTAATCAATGGGATACTTGTAACTCTGTTGTGGTTACTTGGATTCTTAATTCTCTCAGCCCTGAACTATTTGCTGGTGCTATAAATGCTAAAACTGCTTATGAAATGTGGAATGATCTTAAAGATACCTATGATAAGGTTGATGGTTCAGCTATCTTTAACTTGCATAAAAATATAAACTCTCTTAGTCAAAGTGGGCCCTCTCTAGCTGATTATTATAACAACCTTAACTCTTTATGGAAACAATTTGATTGTATGATCAGCTTACCTCCCTGCACTTGTGAGGCTGCAAAACATTTTGAAAAACATAATCAGCTAATCAAGTTAATGCAATTTCTTATGGGTCTTGATGACTCCTATGTCCCCATCAGAAGCAATATTTTAACCAGAGATCCTTTACCTAATGTCAAAACTGCTTTCTTTGTTGTCTCTGGAGAAGAATCTCACAGAAATGTTTCATCTGGGAATAGCTCTGCTAAACCCAATGCTACAGCCTTTGCTGCAAAAGCATCTGATGGTGGAAAATTTTTTGATAAAAAAGGTTTTGACAACAAAGGTTCTGGTTTTAATAATGGTAATAGCTCAAATAGCAGAGGACCAAACATGAATCTCAAATGTACTAATTGCAAAAAACCTGGTAACACTGTTGATAGATGTTTTGATCTTGTTGGTTATCCTGCTGGATATGTTAAAAGGAATTTTAATGATAAACCTTTCAGCAGTAACAATGTTTCTGCTGAAACTAATCATGTCACTGATAATAGCGCTAGCAACTCTCCTGTTTCCTTGTCTAATGAACAGCTCTCCAGACTTATGCGTCTTCTCAATGACAACAATGTGTCATCTGCTAATGCCAACTTGGCAGGTAAATTTTTTTCAGGAACCTTCTTTAATGGCAGTGTCAAGTTTAATATAAACTTTAACAAATTTTTTAACAACAACACAAAATCTTTATCTGGAAACATCAGTCTTGGTTGGATTGTTGACTCTGGTATAAATCAGCACATGACTGTGCCTGAAAACGTTTTAATCAATGTTGTTAACATTTCAAATCTTGGCTTAACTGTTGGACATCCCAACGATACTCAGGCCTTAATTACTAAAATTGGTGATTTAAAGGTCAATAATGACCTAACTCTTTTTGATGTACTTGTTGTTCCTGAGTACAATGTTAGTCTGTTGTCTGTTCATAAAATTGCTAGAGACAATAAGATGTTTGTTGGGTTTAATGAATCCAATTGCTATATACAGGATTTACATCAAAAAAGGATTGTGGGGATTGGTAAACAATACAATGGGTTATATATGTTTGATATTGATTCTACATGTAAGATTACTTCTAATAACTGCATATCTGTTTGTCATGTTTCTAAAAATCTTTGGCATCAAAGACTTGGTCATCCCTCTAACCAAGTCCTACACATACTTAAACCCACTCTTAAATTTGATGGTACATCTGAAACTGATCATCTTTGTGATACTTGTAATAAAGCTAAACAAACCAGAGAATCATTCCCTCTAAGTAAACATAAATCAACTAAAATTGGCCAACTTGTCCATCTTGATGTATGGGGACCATATAAAGTCACTAGCAGAGATGGTTACAAATATTTTTTAACAGTTGTTGATGACTATTCCAGGGCAGTGTGGGTTTATATGCTTAAGGGGAAGGCTGATGTTTATGTTTCCATTGTTAACTTTACTCATATGCTATCAAATCAATTTGAACACAATGTCAAGATTTTTAGAAGTGATAATGGGACAGAATTTGTCAATAATAAACTTCAACATTTTTTCCATGAAAAAGGAATTTTACATCAAACCTTTTGTGTTTATACACCACAACAAAATGGTGTTGCAGAAAGGAAACATAGGCATCTCCTTAATGTAGCTAGATCCCTTATGTTTCAGGGGGAATTACCTCTAAATCTTTTGTCTGAATGTGTTCTAAGTGCTGCCTATGTCATAAACAGGTTACCCTCTTCAGCAAGTCTCCCTTCTTCCTTGTGTATGGGCATGACCCTTCACTCTCTCTCCTTAGAGTCTTTGGCTGCTTATGCTATGCCACCATTCTCAACATCTCTGATAAATTTGGTAGTAGGTCTGAAAAAAGTGTCCTTATTGGTTACTCAAATGAGAAGAAAGGCTATAAACTCTTGAGCCTAGAAACAAAAAATATCTTTTACTCCAGAGATGTCAAATTTTATGAAACTGTTTTTCCCTTCAAAATGAAAAATACTTTGTCAAAACCTTTTGTTGAAACTTTTGTACCAAAAGATTTAAATCACAAAAATTTCTTTGACTCACAAATAAGTCCCAATGATGAAGGGAGAGTGACATCCTATGATGATGGCACAGTGGTAAGTCATCCTACTAGGATTGACGAACCGGTTGCAACATCTATAGATGATAATACACACCCTGAGGGCACCATATCACATGAATCACATCCTGCTAATGCATCCTCTGACTCTACTGATACAACACTTGATTCTGCTGAACAAGAAAGAGGCTTGCCAGCCACTACTGTTAGAAGGTCAACCAGAGTATCTAAGTTGCCCAGTAATCTTAACGACTTTATTGTAGAAGGAAAAGTCAAATATGGTGTTGAAAAGGTTGTTAATTACTCTAATCTTAACAAAGATAATTACTGCTTTGCATCTAGTCTTAATAAAAGTATTGAACCTACCTGTTATGAAGAAGCTATCCTTGATAGTAATTGGGTTGATGCTATGAACTCTGAAATTGAGGCCTTAAATGAAAATCATGCTTGGGATATAACTGATCTACCTCCTAATAGAACTCCTATTGGCTACAAATGGATCTTTAAAATCAAATATAAAGCAAATGGTGAAGTTGATAGATATAAGGCTAGATTAGTTGTTAAAAGTTATAACCAAAGGGAAGGAATAGACTATGATGAAACTTTTTCTCCTGTTGTGAAAATGTCTACTGTTAGATGTCTTATTGCCTTAACTGTAAAAAACAAATGGCCTCTTTTTCAACTTGATGTTAACAATGCTTTCTTGTATGGAGATCTTGATGAGGATATCTATATGACCATCCCCAAGGGGTTCTGTAATGAGAACAATAAAAATAAAGTTTGTAAACTTGTCAAGTCTCTATATGGCCTAAAACAAGCTCCCAGGAAATGGAATGAAAAACTTGTCAGTGTTTTAAAAGAAAATAACTTTGTTCAATCTGTTAATGATCACTCTTTGTTCACCAAAACAGAGAATAACAAGTTTATTTCTCTGCTTGTTTATGTGGATGATATTGTTCTTAATGGAAACTGCATTGATGAGATAAACCTATTCAAAGAGTTTCTAAACTCAAATTTTCATATTAAAGACTTGGGAAATCTAAAATACTTTCTTGGCATTGAGGTTCTAAAAACTGGGAATGATATTTGTCTCTCCCAAAGAAAATATTGTCTTGAACTCCTCAAAGAATTTAGCCTTCTTGGGTGCAAACCTGTGTCCACTCCTATGGAACCCAACTCTGTCCTTCCATACATTCCCACTGCTGATGATCCCTTACTTGTCAACATCACTGCTTATCATAAGTTACTTGGGAAACTTATCTATCTCACCCATACAAGACCTGACATCTCATACTCAGTTCATTGTCTGGCATAATATATGCATTCTCCCTTGAAATCTCATCTGGAATGTGCCCTCAATGTCCTGAGATATCTAAAAGGAGCTCCAGGAAAAGGTCTAAGGTACAATTTCAGCAACTCTGAAAATCATCTTGAAGGATATAGTGATGCTGATTGGGCCAAATGCAAGAAAACCAGAAAATCTGTCACAGGGTATTGTGTTTTCTTTAATGATTGTCTGATCTCATGGAAAAGTAAAAAACAAAATACTATTTCAAAATCTTCCACAGAAGTAGAGTATAGATCTATGTCTACTGCTGCCTGTGATATCATTTGGATTCAAAAAAATTTAAAGGATCTAAAAGTTGATATTAATCTCCCTGTTAATCTTTTCTGTGATAACAAATCTGCTTTACAACTTGCTGTCAACCCTGTTTTCCATGAAAGATCAAAACACTTTGAAATTGATGTTCACTTCATCAGGAAAAAAATTGCTAGAGGTGTTATTAGTGCAAAAAAAATTGCTAGAGATGTACATCTGAGTATAGATGTCTTGCATCTACTACTTGTGAGCTTATTTGGATTATAAAAGTTTTTAAAGATTTGGGTATAGAGGATTTGTTACATGCAAGTTTATTTTGTGATAGCAGTTCTGCTATTCAGATTGCTGCTAACCCAGTTTTTCATGAAAAAACCAAACATTTTGAGATTGATTTACATCTTGTTAGAGAGAAAGTAGCTTCAGGGGTCATTAGAACCTTGAAGGTTGCTTCTGCTAATAATGTTGCAGATAAATTTACTAAAGGGTTGCGTGTTTCTCAACACAAGCAGTTTTGTGATAAGCTTGGTCTGGTTGATTTATTCAAGCCATGAGCTTGAGAGGGGGTGTTGAAATATATGTGTTGGGATGCAAGCTCATATTTGACTTTTAGTCAAAGGCCTTGTTTTGTCATGTTGGTCTAATGTTTGTATGATTGGCTCTTGTTAGCAGGTTTTTATATCTTGAGAGGTTAAAGTGTAACTCAGCTCCTATATAAGCTAGGCCTAAACCTTGGCTATCTTATCTTTCTCATATATTGTTTCTCTCACATCAAAGTTGCATATTCTTTCTCTCAAGTCTGGTCTGGTATTGTTGATATTGGTTAACTCTGATCATCTTGATCATCTTGATCTGTTGTATTTCAATCTTTGTAGTGAGATAGATAGGATCCTTCTAAAGGGGACTATCTTTGTCTTGTGTATTTGTTTGGTGACCACACGTTTTATGGACTCATCTTCTTGACTATTCAGTTAATAAAAGATTTCACCAAGGGGTGGTTGGCTAGGTGAATTGATTGTGTTGTGGTTGGTTTGAGATCAGATCTGGTTATTTTAACAAAAAGCTTTACACGAAGACTTGACATACACCAAGTTTTTCTCAAAAGCTTTAGTTTATAAGTATAGAATGCATTTAATGCATTAAATACTTCAAGTCATTGAAGACTTGAAGCATTGGGGATGCTCTAAGAACCAAAATGTGACTCATCCATTAACTCATAGGTATATTGAAACACTTTATAAAGTAATATATTTTACTCTCTCTGATTATAAGCACAAGGAACAAAGCTTAAACATTTGCAATCTTTCATTTTTACACAACATAATTTCATATTGTTACCTTCATGTTTCATGCTCTAAACACTTAAACTAGTTGCTTATTATAAACTCCAGTTTTTAGTTCCAAGTAACACATATTTCTTTCATTACCTCTTGCATTATCTCTTTCTATCCATGGACTTAAAAATCGTTTTTATACTGGAATAGTTTACCATGTTTTTGTTTACTAGGACCTTTCTAACTTTCTATTCTTTCGTCTTATCCCACATAGTTTGGAGAAAGAAATTGTTTGCGGCTAACATACCAAAAAGTATGTAGATGTTATATGTTTAGAATAATATGATGTTTTTAGTTAATCGATGCTCATCAACTTAAAAAGGAAACTTGATGCACGTTAATATCCGAAAACACATAGGAATACATAACAATTTTTAAAACATGTTTGTGGAAACTATTTTATTCTTTAATCTCACACTGGTTAGAGAGGGAAACATATTCTAGAAGTAAATAAGGTAATAATACAAATATCTTGTTGACGCAAACATACTTTTGTCATTGCTTAAAGTTCATAGGGAGCATATCCTTTGAAATATCATATTTTCGTTCTAACATGATCTTACACAAATACAACAACGGTAGTAACAATTAACAACTACTGTTTCATATATTATGTTTTATAAAGTTCTTGGTCGAGTTGGTGGGTGGAATTGTTTCATTTATTTGTCAAATAAAAATCATGTAAACAAAGACAAAATAAGTAACAAGATATGTACAACCCGAGGGTCTTGCTTATTCTTTGAAAACTAGATTTCAGGATGACACTCTTGTAACGAAGCGAATGGTTACCAAAGCACAATAAGCTGGTTGGCTTTTCAAAGATTCAGGCATGGTTAATATTATCCAGGATGGAAGAAATATGAGCTTGCATCCCAACACATATATTACTCAATTTCATTTTGATCATTATGAAAAGCAAATGAAATGAATTAAAGAACTAATTTCTTAAAACATTTTTTAAATCGGAAAACATCACTTTTGATCCGTGCACATTATAAGTGAAGTAGATTAACCATTCATGTAATATCAATGATTTGTGTTTGTGAAACTTGTCACGAATGAAAACATCACTTTCTATTATGCATTGTAAAAATGGTTAGAGTTTGGTTGAATAAAAATGTAATTTAATTTTACCACAATAAACGTAAGTTGAGCACTTTCTATTATGATAAGTAATCGCTTACCCTTTTTCTCTTATAAGAAATCACAGGTTCTTCTAAAACGCTTAAATGTACATTTGAAATATTTCATTTTTAGAGTAATAAAAACATATAATTTCATGTTATCGAAGCTGCCCCCTTCATGATTCGTGCTCCAAACACATAAACTAGTTGCTTATAAACATCATTTTGATGTTCTAGGTAGCGTATTTGTTTTTTCACCAACTGTTAATAACTCTTTCTTACTATTATTTAGACCTTTTCTAACCTTCTTTTTCCTAACATTCTATCCCACATAGACTAAAGATAGAACTTGTTGGTTATTTATATACCATAAATGTATGTGTATTAAATGTGTTGTGACTAGTATTATGTCTTCCTATGAGGTTGGAAAAATCACATAGGTCTATTATTATCCAACTAGCCTCATGACCCGGCCGATGGCTGGGCTAGTCTCATGTACGTTGTTTAATATTAGTAAATTTCATTGGTAGAGTTGGTATAGATGCAAGTTATATATGTTTCAATTAGTTTGTAATAAAATTTCGTTAAAACGAAGGACGTGAATGGTTTTAATGGATTGATATATCATAGTCTGTAATGGTAAAAAATATTAATGTATATCATATTTCATTGTATAAATAATTAAAAACATTGAGGGCACGTTTGGTAGAGAGAATTTCAAAGAAATGAAATGAAGCAGAGAATAGAATCTCGAAAAATAGAAACCAGTTGAGAATTTTGTTCAATTATAATGTTTGGTAACAACAGAGACTTGATCTGAGAAATGAAAAAAAAAAAAATTATTTAAATAATATTTTGTTATATAAGGCTCGCATGTATTTGTTTGTTGATTTTTTTTAAAGTTTTTTTATTTATTTTTTTTTTTAGGTTTTCTTTTTATTTTAATAACAATTCTTAAAAAAATATTTAAAAAAAATTATTTAATAAAAAAATATATCTTTTTTTTTAAAATTCATTTTTTTAAAATCTATGTACTTTCTTTAAAAAAAATTATTTAAAAAAATATTTTTTAAAAATGAATTTATTTAAAAAAAAACTTGTTTTGTTTAAAAAAATATTTTTAAAAAATGTATTTATTTAAAAAAAACTTATTTATTTAAAAAAATATTTTTTCAAAAAAATATTTAAAAAAAATATTTTTTAAAATTTTTATTTTTAAAAATGTATTTATACAAAATTTGTTTTTTTTTAAAAATATTTTTTGAAAATGTATTTACTTAAGAAAAAAAACATCTTTTTTTTTAAAACTATTTTTTTTTAAAATTATTTTTTAAAAATGAATATATTTAAAAAAAATTATTTTAAAAAGAAAACTTATGTTTGGAACTAAAGTACAAATATAAGTTGAAAAAGAAAGAAAAAAACACATCATGAATAAATATTACAAATACTAAAAATTCTCATTTCTCCAATTTCCAAACCAAAAGGGTTGGAAATGAAACTCTCAAATTTACATTACCAACTCTTTACCAATTCTCTCAAATTCTCCACAATTCTCCACCTTTTAATTTCTCTAAGCAACAAAACAATGGAATTCAATTCATTTCCATTTCTCTTATGCCATTTCTCTTTACCAAACACACCCTTGAAGGTATATGTAAAGGAAAAGTTAAATGTAAATTTTTTAATGAAAATAAAAACAACATGAAAAGGAATACTAAATACTAAAAGTGTTTACTAAACATTATAGTTATTAATAAAAGACAATTCAAATTTTGTGTAACACTTCTTTGTAAACAACGTTTGTTGTTTCATTTGTGTAGATACCATCGATGTCGCAACAAAGAACCTTCAAGACTTCTTTTGTTTTAACTCTTGAAACCGCTACATACAGTTGTC
The DNA here is from genome assembly GCA_019973895.1 of Chrysanthemum seticuspe. Classification (NCBI taxonomy): domain Eukaryota; kingdom Viridiplantae; phylum Streptophyta; class Magnoliopsida; order Asterales; family Asteraceae; genus Chrysanthemum; species Chrysanthemum seticuspe. Next base: position 340,294,846 of record BPTQ01000009.1, read on the forward strand.
CGTGTGAAAAAACCGGCTTCTCTAAAAAAAGTCCAACCTGTGACAGTGTTTGTCCTTGACTCTTGTTTATAATCATTCCAAAGCAAACTTGGATCGGAAATTGTCGTCTGTTGAGTTTAAAGGGCATTTTGTTGTCGGATGGGGTAATTATCATTCTTGGTATTGCACAAATAGTTTCGACATTGCCACCGGATATTATCTTTGTCTCTATAATATTCGTACCCATTCGAAGGATTTGCATTCTAGTACCATTACACAAACCAGCTCTTTGATCAATGTTCCTCATACACATTACTGGAGCACCAACTTTAACAGTAAGTTCGTGATGAGGAACACCCGACATTTTAATGGTATTTAAGAATTCTGGTGTGTATGCATCTTCGATAAAGTTTGAATCAGAATCTGCTGGTGATACGCTGTCTGAACTGTAGTAAAGATTTTACTCGCCATCAATTTGATCAAGCATCTTTTTGTTGATTACGTCAACCATTTCGTGTGTTGGTGCTAATATTGCTCTTTCCTGAAAGTATTCTGGATTCCACAAGTTGGATATAAGATCAGGGTATGTTTCACGAATTATTGAACCAACACGATCTTCGGAATCTGGAATGAGCATGTCATATGGGAATTTTACATCAGCCTCACCATCATTTTTTCCACCTATCTTTCCATTACCAATGTCAAGTATCCAATCGGCAAAGTCTTTAATTTTCCTTTGTTCCTCGCTGGTTGTTTCGGCAGACAAACGCATACTAACAGTTAGTCTCATGACAGTACAATGTTCCCACAAATATGAAGAGTTGATGGATGCATGGACCACGTCTTGTCTGCTACCATTGGGAATCACTGGTAGTACTTGACGAAAATCACCTCCAAAAACAACCACCTTCCCTGAAATTTGTACACCGCAAAAAAGAGTTAAGAATCATTTAAAGGCAATGGATGAATATGAGTGCAAATATATGTTGTGAAAATATCACCTCCAAAAACTTGGTCAGATGGTTGTGAAGGGTTTGATCTACATATATCGCGCATGGTTATGTCGAATACTTCAAAACAATGTATGTGGACCATTGGTGCTTTGTCCCATATAATTTGACTTGTTTTGCGTAATAAATCAGCCAAATCACTGTCCGCACTGATAGAACACATGGACTCCTCAGTCACATTAATGGGAATTGCAAATCTTGAATGTTCAGTTCTTCCTCCATCCAAAATGAGTGCTGCGATACCACTTGATGAAACATTAAGAACAATTTGTTACCTGTTCCACCATAGCCATAAACAAAAAACATGCCTCCCTTTTCATGCTGCACAACATCCAAAATAGTAGCATAAATGCACTTTTGCTCATCCGTTAAAGTCTGGTACACCTTAAGATGCAATGCAGATAACTCTGTCCTATTGTATTTCATTTCATCGTTGACAAGTCTGTTGTAACCTTGCATCGTATATTGTGCATCAGGGTAAGGCATGTTTTCAATTGTCTTTAACGACCTGTTGTTGCAAAGTAACATGTGCTCGATGTATGTAAGGCATATATTGTACCTTTGTTCATCAGTCAACTCCAACTCTGTATAAACCGAGATACTTAAGTTATACATAAATGTTAATGTTTGTGTATAAAACTTTGATAGTTATAAAAACAGGATAACGATGACAAATATGTTAAAAATTGTTTCTGAATATGCATCCTATATACATTCACGCTCATCAACATAGTTATCAAGTTTTTAATACGTGTGTAAGTAGTTAAATAAAAGCAGGTAAGCATCTATGTACTTATTGATGCAAATATCAGGTTCTTGAACATGTATTTCGCAATTGCTATCCAAAATCATAAGTTAGAAAGGAGTGTTTGGGGTTGCTTAATCATTGTTGAAGTTAATGACACATGCTGAAATAATGACAAAAGCAGTACAGCAAATCTGTTAGTAGGTATTAAAAATGATTTGAGAAGTTGTAGCACATAAGATAAGTAATTTTTGGAATTGGAAATGTATAAATGCATATCTGGATCATTATGTATACGACGTTCTTTCCAATGTACATCTTTAGCCAAAAGACGCCATGTTTTGTTCCAAACAAAATCGGGACGCGACATACTATCTGTCATGATGAGCGCTACAAATAAAGATCTTAGATAGTCTCCAATCCCCCAGCGGCTTGCTTCTATTAGACCATCAATATACTCTTTGTCATCCTGTAACAAACCTCTTGCGAAGCAAGCTTCTCTATGAGTTGAGTAAAGGATTCCGTCATAGGTCTTAAAATCGTCCCATTCTTGAACTCCAGGTATTTTGTTTACAGTATACGAAGATAGTACATTTCTCCCCATGATGGAGGAACCTGATGTATGCGACCAATGGTATTTTACTTCTGTCTAGGTTCCCATTCCCAATCTTGTTTTTTCCATACATATTTGGATGGAAAATCTACATACAACAGTTGTCTTGCTTCAGCGTCGGTGTTGTTACGTTCCATCCATTTTAGAAACTTTGACGTGTTGTTTGATTCCTTTTCTAAGACGTAATCAATACTCTCTCTTGGATCAAAAAAGATAGCATGCTCGTTTGGTAGGTGAAACAGAAGCCTTTCAACCGATGGAGACCTGTGTTGTATATCAAATTGAAAAATCCTCCATGCAGCCTCACATGCGGATAGATAACGACAATCGTAATAATCTTTAATCTCGTCGACTTCTTCTTCATCTACCACTGCAGTGACTCGATCAGGTCCTTTGTTTATATACTTGAAAAGGTACTTGATAGAACCAAACTGATCGTAATATTCAACATTTATATGTGCCTGGTATTGTTTCAACAAATCTGGGTTATACGGCACGACAAATCCATTGTCCAAATCAGCGCCACTTTTAGACACCTTTCTACCATTTTCAGGTCTCTTATAAATAGCATAACCATGCTCATCGATAAAATTCTCCTCATTAAATGATTTTGGAAACTTTTTTGTGCATTTACGATTGACCATACATGGACAGTCCTGATGTTCAATACCGCAAGGACCTTGCATCATGTTCTCTGTCACAAGTTGGTACAAAGCTGGGTCAAGATCCCTATCAGGAATTTCAGCGGATATGCAATTGTCAATCTGTTGTGGAGTACATAGTTTATCATTTGGTTCCAACCAAAGGCAAATATGACAATGGGGTAGTCCACGTTTCTGAAATTCAATTGTGTACAATTCTGCATATAAAAGACAACAAAATTTCAGTTAATAATATATAAATAATATTAGTTTGAAACTCAGAATTATAATGTTATAAGTATGTTGATGTGTACAATAATAAATCTGAAATGAATATTAAATACCTCCTTTTACACGTCTGAATGTACGTTTTTGTTTAAAATCTTTCATCAACATGTCCAACTTCATTTTGAATACCCTTGTAGTCGCATCTGGCCGATCTTCTGATTTCAACCCTTTTTCCTCCATATACCGCGTAATCTCAGGCCAGCTTGGGTTACACGTAAAAGTGATGAATAGATCCGGGTATCCGTAAACCTTGCAAATGGACATAGCATCAAGGTAGTTCTGTAACATGTATCTTGGACTCCCGGTGTGTGACGAAGGCATAATAACTTTTTTTCCACGAAGAAAACGTGGTCCATTTGATGTACTAGCCAGCCTAGTATATGTTTCACATCGCAGCTCTTTATTATTTTTTCTATAATAAAACATCCTTTCAGACTCCACCATAGTTTGACCATCTACCAAAAACTGCTGGAACAACCTTCTTGAGTGAAGAATCACGGAATAAACTTCTGGTCTATCTTGTAGACGATGTGCAAACCACTCACGCATAGTTACTCTAGTGTGTTGTTTTGTTGGTGTCGAGTCTGTAATACCTCTATGGTATACATCAGTTCTGTATCCATCTTCTGCGTATGGAAACAATAACGGATACTAAAGAGCCAAGTACTCAACGTGCAACTCACTAATTCTTCTTGTTTCATCGCCATGCATGTGCAAAATAATGTCTCTCTTATCTTTCAAAGAGTCAAAGTCACCAACTATAAGTGCAGCTACCTCAGATGCAGTTGGTAAATTATGTGTCCGTCCATCACGATCTCTTTTGCCAATAAGCCTAAGTCTTATTTTCTGGTCATCATCTGCGGTTGCCATACGTTGACCAGCCATTCGGAACTTGTTAACCAATGGATTATGGGCATCAAGCATCTCTTTTAAGTCTTTTGTTAGCTGATGATTGGTGGGGTTTGATGAATTTGAGGAGCCACTACTGCAACATTAAGTTAAAAAAAATTAAACTATGAAGATAATGAAAACACATCGTAAATGCATATCAGATCAAATATTAGTCACCAAAATTGTAAGTTTAAGTAAAAATTAGAATATGCATACCTGACAACATTTATTCTGTTATGTATCTCGTTTCTTGTGTCATGTATGTATATTTGCGCAAACTTAGGAGTCTTGCCATTTTCAGGCATCAAAGAACCAATTCTGTGGTAGTTCTCTCCCTGAAGCCTAAAACAATATGGACCCCGTCCGTTGTTAATTGTTTGGTCTACTTTACCACCAAGAGATGTGAATGAAAACATGGAGTTGTAACGCCTTATATTTTCAAGGAACCCTTTGCTTTTTGGATGTTCATTTTTCACCAAGTTCATGAGCAAACTTGGAGGGGGTTTCAATTCAACTGGTAGTTGAACTTTACCCCTCATGCAACATAGAGAATACGAATCATCAGTTCCATGGCCTCTTTTACTCTCTGCTTCCCACAACAATGCCCCACAATCAGAGCATTGTACATTTGGATCACCGAGGTCGATGTATTCTGAATAATTTTTATATTTTACAATAATTGATGAAAGTGTATATGTAAAGAATAAATTAAGTAATAAAACAGTACGTTTGTTGAATTTATATATTGCTTTCGAATTGAAATTACCACTTGAGATACGAACGAATGGATTTTTGTTCACATGATTTTGTACATCAGCATCATTGGTGAAGTTAATACGTCGTGATGTGGATCCTAAAACACGATTGCTTTTTCTCCTATGTGGTTGATAAGTAAGTGTTGATTTGGTAACATTGTTTGATGTAATATCCGATGAAACCGATGAACAACCTGTGTAAAAGTATAGATGATGTTGTGACTGAATTACTTAATACTAACAAAGTCTATTCAATCGTTAAGTGGTTTATTAAGAAAAAAAATGTACCTATGTCAAATGCGATAGGAGATTTTCCACTAAACCTTGTGGTTTTGTTAGGACGCATAGGAGTTCCTGTTTACGAACAGTTAAGTTATATACGGATTAAAAAAAAACGAAGGGAAAAGATATATTAAAAGGAATACACAAGCATACCTTGTGTTATGTCATCTAAACGTGGCCTTCCTGGGCGTCTTGTAGTTAATGATGAAGGTATGACATGACTTGCAGTTACAAATGGAGTAGTGGTTTCTTTTGGTGGCCTTCCTGGTCTACGTCTAGGAGTTATTTTTGAAATTACACTCATTGGTGTGACAGGACTTGGAGATACAGGTGGAGTTAGAGTTGGTAAATTTGTGGCATCAGGTAAACGTATATGTCATTCAAAATGCAAATACAATTTGGTAAAACAATTCGTAGTTAAAGGATTTGGGAGAAAAAGGATTTATATGACTGGAGTGGTCATTTCTTTTCGTGGCCTTCCTGGTCTTCGTCGAGTACTTATATTTGAAATTACAGGCGTTGGTATGACAGGGGTTGGAGTTATAGCTGGAGATGTAGCTGATAACTCTGTCAGATTAAGTAAACGTTTTGGTTTATATAAAGAATTTATAGCATAATAACAAAAAATCAATAAAACAAAATGTAGTTAAAAACTTTGTGAAACGAAGGGATTAAATTCCTGGAGTAGTCGTTTCTATTCCTTTCCTTCCTGGTCTTTGTCGAGGAATTCCTGTTATTGTTGGATTAACAGACACTTTAGATGTTGTTTGTGTAGAATTCTTTGGCGGTCTTCCTCTACGTCTAACAGTTGGTGTAGCAGAAGATGATCCATCTAAAAGGATAAGTATAGGTTATTTCATTATAATTATTTCATATTGAAATTAGTATTGTGGTTAATTGATAAGGTTTTAAAAGGTACCATTTTGAGAGGTCGTTTTAGCCTTTATTTGATCACTTTTGTATCCGTTATTGCTTAATATCGTTCCTTTTCACTTTTTAGGTCTCTTGAAGGCAAAATGCTGGAATGGCACTTATTTGGACAAAAAGGAGTGAATATATGAAGAAAATGGCCAAAGTCAGAATCGAGACACTCACAGCTGCTGAAAACAGAAGGCGACGGCGTCACGTGTTAATTGCGACGCCGTCGGAGGATTTTTGTGACGGGACAGAACCCAAAACTCGTATTTTCAAGAGACGGCGTCGGGCTTTAAAAGAGTAGGCCGTCGCTACTCAGACGGCCTAGATGCAATCCAGACGACGTCAGAAGCTGAAGAGGACGGCGTCACGGACATAAGGAGACGCCGTTGCAAGGTTAACGTGGCCAAGACGAAACCCTAATGACGGCGACACGACGGCGTCACGTAACATAAGGTGACGCCGTCGCATATGTAATCTTATATATAGAATCCGAATTTTTCAGTTTTAGAGAGAGTCTTTTGGAGTAAAAACCTAAAACCGAACCTAAGGTGTCTTGTGCAGTATTTTAGGGTTTTAAACCCTATCTTACACCAAGATAAGTATTTACTTCATTAATTCAATTATGTCTTTGATTATTTGTGTATATGCTTGCATGTTCTCCATGTCCGGCTAATTTATTTGTGTGTTTGCTTAGGAAGTATGAAACTTAATTATTGAATATTGATTGGTTGTTTCTTATCTTAGTTGATCAAGGATCTAGTAATGCGATAGGTCATTCGTTGTGTACTTAATGCTTGATTCATTTTTGTGAACCTTAGAATATGATTACCTGAGTAGTTGTAGGCTAAATTATCCAAAGAGTGCCTTAGAGTAAGAGTTTATCATCCCTAGTGGGTTTTGTAGACGAGACCCTTTGGTAAGTTCAAAGAATTAGGGAGAAACGCATACCCTACAACTTTAGACACACAACGCAACTAAGAATAAGGACGTGACAACTCAACCATCAATAGGAGATAATTAAGGAGTAGTACAACCTAAGTAAACACATCTTTAAACTATCATACGAGCACACATTAATTAGACATAGACTCCCACAACCTTAGTTTAGATAATTAGATAATAGTAGAGTAATCGGTAGAAATACCAACCCCCCAAATCCAATACCCGAGATTCGTACCTTTCCATTTCATAAAATATAAAAATACAAAAATAATCTTCCTCAACCTTAACCTTAGCGTAGTAACTTCTTACTAGCATTCCTATTCCCCTAGAGAACGATATCAATACCCGTGGCTTACCCTAATTACTACACTACAACGATTAGGTTCACTGCCTAGGGTGTTATAAAACTTGCTCGAAGAAAAGGAAGTTTCCTTGACCCCGAACGACGCTTGTAGCGTTATCAAGTTTTTGGCGCCGCTGCCGGGGAATAGAATAGCTAGTTAGTAGTCCACCTCGTTTATGTTCTTTGCTTGATTCCTATCAAGTAAACTTTTTTCTCATTTTTTAGCTTTCTCTTAGTCTACCCCCCTTCTTCGTGACCTTTGTTCGTAACACCCATCACTTTTCATCATGGAAGGTGATAACCCACTACCATTCATCAACCCACCACCTAATGACCCGCCAAGAGCCCGTACTCTTGGTGAATACTCAACACCAAGCCACCTAGGCTATAGGAACACCATTGAGCTTCCCGACCAAGCCCAAACTACGGCCCTGCGATCCGACACCATCCGGTTGGTGCAAAACGGATGTGCATTCCATGGACTTCGTTTCGAAGATCCAAATCAGCATCTGAGGGATTTCCTCAAAATTGTCGATTCCATCGACCTTGATGCTACTACTCGGGAGACCACGCGCATGCGTCTCTTCCAATTCTCTCTACGGGACCAAGCTAGTAATTGGCTTGAGCGACTTCCCGCCGGCTCCATCTCAAGTTGGGATGATCTTACCTCTCGCTTCCTTGCTCAATTTTTCCCACCGGGGAGAATCACTAAGCTTAGGAATGACATCTTGATGTTCCAACAACGTCAAGGTGAATCTCTCTACGAAGCATGGACTCGATTCAAGGACTTACTTCATAAAGTCCCTCACCACGGCATTGATCTTTGGCTCCAAGTCCAAATCTTTTATGATCATGTCAACTTCCCCACTAAGCGATCCATTGACCAAGCGGCCGGTGGCAAACTTAGTGATCTCACCGCGGAAGAATCATGGGGTATAATAGAGGACCTCGCCCTCTATGACAACGAAAGTTGGGATGACCCCCGTGAGCTGCCCAAAACCGCTAAGGCAATCTCCTTGCCTCCTTCCGATCGTAGGATGATCGAACTTGAAGATCAAGTTATATTCCTTATGAGCTCCTACGAAAATCCTAAATCTTCACACCATGTGAACAAAGTTTCTTCCTCGTGTGAGCCGTTTTGTGATCCTCATAACACGCGCACTAGCACTCGATCCCCAGAACATGCTCCCGTTGACTACGCATCCTCACGTATTAATGGAACGGGAGGAAGATTCCCTACAATACCCGGACCTAGGAATTTCAATGAAACCCGAGAGGCATGGAAAGGCAAGCCCGACTTCTACTGGGGACAAACCAAAGAATTCACCTCCAATGATTTCTCATGGCCCCCACCTAACGGTCCTAACCAACAAAACGTCAAAGGGATGTTGCAAAACCTAGTTGCATCCCAAGAAACCCAAATGGCTAAGCTCTCGGACCGCTTTAACCATCAACAAGCCGAGATGGATAGGAAAATAGACAACCTTTTGAAAGCCATAACTAATAGTGATAAGAAGGTTAGTGCTATCTCAACTCCCGAGCCTTCAGGTATAGAGATTAAGGATCCAAGCAAGCTAACTAAGCATATCCAATTCGTCAATGCCATCGCCTTTTTTGAACCTAATGAAACAAATGACGAAGAGGACTATACACTTGTGGATGATGAAACACCCGAGGAAGTAGATGAAGTAGACATCGACTATTTCAACAAATTTCCTACGGAAGAAGAACTATCTCGCCACCCTCACTTAGTGCGTGACCTCCGTCACATGTATGTTAGGAAAAGCCCTCGAATCAAGTTTGGGAACCCTTGGAATCTTAACATACCATGTTTCATAGGACACCTTTTTGTGGCAAAAGCCTACATTGATCGCAAATCCCCAATCAACATAATGACTAGCACCTACTACAATTGGATATTGAAGAAGCCTATTCCAACTAGGCAAGACCCCAATGATCCTAATGTTAGTTGCAATTTTCTCAAAAGAATTAAGGGATTGCCCGTTTATGTAGGTAGTTTCACGTTTCCTACGGACTTCATAATTGTGGATGATATTAGCACGGCCATAGACCCTAGCTTGTCCCATGTTATTCTTGGAAAACCTTTCATAGAAAGCACCGGGATGACCTATAATCCCTCGTTAGGAGTAGTGCGATTCAAGAATGAGACCGATGACATAGCTTACCAAATGCCGTTTAAGATTGAGAAGTTTTCATCACTCTCTAATGATGAAAAGGAACTTAAACTGTCGGTCTATTATAGGAATGATGAGGATAGGGAGAAAGGTGTTGATTATGTTATGGCTAAGATTTTCGGATTCTATAAGGATTGCTTGAGCCTAGGACCGGAATAAATGACCAATTGGGGAGAGGATGAACTCTTAGAGAAGTGCATTGTAGGGCACTTCTACAACATGGAATCCCCCATTAGAGACCGTCAAGAGGGCGGTGGTGAGGAAACGTAGAAGCACGACTATGAGTCTAGCTACAAGACTTTTAAATAAAGAAAAGCGCTTCGTGGGAGGCAACCCATGCTTAATTGTTTGCTTGTTAGTGTCATATATCTTTTATTAATTGTTTATCCTCATGTTTAAATTTGTAAAAATACTTTATTTTGTTTGTAACCTCGTCTTAATTGCATATAAAGGTATTTTACATAAGGGATAAGTGTAGGGAGGATTACACACGTTTTCAAAAGAAACGTAAACATGAGAATAACAATTAACTAAAAGATATTTATGTTTGTTTGTTCAAGTCAAATGCTTGTATCGAGTCGTAATGGATGTTTTGCAAAAATTTTTCCGGATTCTAAAGATGTAAATTTTCCAGAATTTTTTCCAGAAAATCGCAGACCAGTTTTTGTCAGGATAACCTAACGGCGTCAGGATTGCAACCTGACGGCGTCTGGAAGGAGTAAAAACATCAGATTACTTTTTTCTCGTTTTCTGAGCTACTTATAAATTTTTAGAATTTTCCAGGTCTTAATTTTCTTAGAAATTCTGTAAACATCCATTCCACAAGCATTATATCCTAGTTTAAATCGAGTCTTATATATAGTATTACCGCCGATTTTACGCGAAGGTTTCGTTTGTTTTCTTCAAGTGTGCAGGTTTAGTTTGTCAAGAAGAAGTTACATAAGATTGGAAGGAGCTTTTCACGCAATAATTCTTCTTGAAAAGGATTTAACCACCACTTATACATGGATCCTACCAAGCTAATCAGGGGAGTATTAGTTTCTTTCGTTTTTGATTACCTTCTTTTATCATAACTTTGATACTTTCGGGGAACATTGGGGACAATGTTCAGTTTAAGTGTAGGGAGGGAAAATAAAACGGGAACTTTGAAACTATGCTTATCCTTGACTATTTGCTTTGTCCAATTGTATTTGTGTAATAAACCATGAGAAAATGTCGGTTAGGGTAATTTTGGCACCAAATTTAAAAATTTTCATGACATATAAGAGTGGGCCATTAGTCTTAACAAAAGCGTCTCACGGATAGGAAGTTATATGACTAGCACAAAACCCTTTACCACCCAAATTCCACCAAAATGTGAGGATCGCCCTTAGATTAGTAGGAATTGAAGCATTCATCTTCAATGCTTAGAGTGTGAACCGGTAGTATATTAGATTCTAGAACTTGTTTTGTGATGCATTCCGAGATCGCAAGTGAGGCTACACTTGTGTAGTTAGGAATAACTAAATGATAAGAGGCATTAGGATAACCCTTGTTTGATACCCGTAATATAATTACTTCTTCCATATCGGTTGAGTAATTCCCCCACACCTTTTGCGTTGTACTCATCTTTAGTACACGATACCCCTAGTTAACCCCTCAGAGCCTATCCTTTTCGCGGTTCTCGTGATGTTTCGGTTTTTCCGGAATATCAATGAAGAGCATTGTTTACACCTCACCCCAAATGTACACCCAAATCGCCTTAGCCTACCCCTTATGCACTCACTTTTAGTGCAAATGTTTGTTATCACCCCAAACCCTTAGTTCAATTATCTAGTTGCTTGCATAAGTTGCTAAGTCGAGTCATATCCTTTGTATACAGTTTTGGGACGATTGGGATTCATGGGAAAAGTTAAAGTTTATGAAATGACGGGAAGGGAACGTTAAATTCAAATTCCCTTTGTTTGCGTAATAATGTACCCCAAGTGTTTTGATCTTTTCAATTCGGGTCAAATTAGTGTTAGAGTAATAAAAACTTAAGTGTAGGGATATGCCTTTAAATCCCTATTATTTTGATGTTATCGTAGAGGATGGTAGAGTAAAAGTGTATGAAAAAAAAATCGAAAAAAAATAGAAAAAGAGAAAAGAAAAAAAAATATGTAGAGTAAAAAAAAAAAAAAAAAAAAAAGGGCTACCATCCTACATCTATCCTTTAAAATTATGTTTATTTATTTCCGTTACCTAGAGTTTTAGAGTGTCGAGTCTTGGCTTAGCAATGCCATTCTTTGTATGCATTTAACATAAAGATTTTTGACTTGCCACCACTAAATAGCCTATCCCACCAAACCCTTACTTCCCTACCGTAAGCCTAACATTACAACCCTTTAAAAGACCTCTTTGATAGTCTTTCCTAGGTGCTTACGCCAAAGCGATGAAGGTTTGATCTATTCTCAAGCTTATGGTAATCTATGTACTAGGACCGGTTAATGAGTGTTTATCTTCCATTTCATATTTGTTATATTTCATATATACACCCGAGAGAGATGTGAGTATCCAAACACCCCATGTGAGGTGCTAGTATGTAATTTCCGTGCTTGTTATGACTTTTGCGGGGCTTATATGTGTTGTGGACCATTTTGAATTAATGCTTCATGACCCCTAACTTATAAATTAATTGGCTAAAAGCACATTTGCTTGAGGACAAGTAAATAACAAGTGTAGGGATATTTGATAAGGTTTTAAAAGGTACCATTTTGAGGGGTCGTTTTAGCCTTTATTTGATCACTTTTGTATCCGTTATTGCTTAATATCGTTCCTTTTCACTTTTTAGGTCTCTTGAAGGCAAAATGCTGGAATGGCACTTATTTGGACGAAAAGGCGCGAATATATGAAGAAAATGGCCAAAGTCAGAATCGAGACACTCACAGCTGCTGAAAACAGAAGGCGACGGCGTCAGGTGTTAATTGCGACGCCGTCGGAGGATTTTTGTGACGGGACAGAACCCAAAACTCGTATTTTCAAGAGACGGCGTCAGGCTTTAAAAGAGTAGGCCGTCGCTACTCAGACGGCCTAGATGCAATCCAGACGACGTCAGAAGCTGAAGAGGACGGCGTCACGGACATAAGGTGACGCCGTCGCAAGGTGAACATGGCCAAGACGAAACCCTAATGACGGCGACACGACGGCGTCACGAAACATAAGGTGACGCCGTCGCATATGTAATCTTATATATAGAATCCGAATTTTTCAGTTTTAGGGAGAGTCTTTTTGGAGTAAAAACCTAAAACCGAACCTAAGGTGTCTTGTGCAGTATTTTAGGGTTTTAAACCCTATCTTACACCAAGATAAGTATTTACTTCATTAATTCAATTATGTCTTTGATTATTTGTGTATATGCTTGCATGTTCTCCATGTCCGGCTAATTTATTTGTGTGTTTGCTTAGGAAGTATGAAACTTAATTATTGAATATTGATTGGTTGTTTCTTATCTTAGTTGATCAAGGATCTAGTAATGCGATAGGTCATTCGTTGTGTACTTAATGCTTGATTCATCTTTGTGAACCTTAGAATATGATTACCTGAGTAGTTGTAGGCTAAATTATCCAAAGAGTGCCTTAGAGTAAGAGTTTATCATCCCTAGTGGGTTTTGTAGACGAGCCCCTTTGGTAAGTTCAAAGAGTTAGGGAGAAACGCATACCCTACAACTTTAGACACACAACGCAACTAAGAATAAGGACGTGACAACTCAACCATCAATAGGAGATAATTAAGGAGTAGTACAACCTAAGTAAACACATCTTTAAACTATCATACAAGCACACATTAATTAGACATAGACTCCCACAACCTTAGTTTAGATAATTAGATAATAGTAGAGTAATTGGTAGAAATACCAACCCCCCAAATCCAATACCCGAGATTCGTACCTTTCCATTTCATAAAATATAAAAATACAAAAATGATCTTCCTCAACCTTAACCTTAGCGTATTAACTTCTTACTAGCATTCCTATTCCCCTAGAGAACGATATCAATACCCGTGGCTTACCCTAATTACTACACTACAACGATTAGGTTCACTGCCTAGGGTGTTATAAAACTTTCTCGAAGAAAAGGAAGTTTCCTTGACCCCGAACGACGCGTGTAGAGTTATCATTAATGGATATTAAAATTAAATTTCATGAAAGCGTTTACTTACTATTAGTTATATCAATAAGAGCAGGTCTAACGGCTGAATTCAGTGTGAACTCATCTATGGAATGAGTTGTGGATGTAGTTCTCATAAAACTAACATCTTCTTGAGTACTTAATGGTCTTCGCTTACTGGAGTTGATATCGATATCATGTAGTAACCTTGCAGTTGGTGTGTTTTCTTTTCCAGGAGATAACGTGTTGTTGATAACAATAGCTTTCCTCTTGTTATTGGAATCCATCAACTATTAGAAATGCAAAACTAAGTTATAAGTATCTTTTGCAGTCCACAACAAATTTGTAAAGTTTGGTTATCAATATCACTAATACCATCAGTATTGTATGAAGCTGCTAACAATATATTGTAATCCCATCATATGGCAATGAAATGATACTGATAATGGTGTATTAAGTTGCTATAAATATGTGGACATACTAGAGTATTTACATGGAATGATGCTTATACGAATTAATTAATAAAAAGTAAAAGAAATTCTAACCTGGATGTGTTTCACTTGGTTTTGAAGATAGGTTTGTTGTTGTAATTGTATTTGAAAAAAAACTTTTAGTCAAAGGATTAGTATATGTTTTAGCTAATGATTAGGGATAATTCAAAATTTGTATTCAAATATCATCATATATTTATGGTAAAGGGAATAATATGATTAAAAATAATTTAATGATCATATATTATGATCCTGATATTTAGGGTTTGATCTTTAAGTTTAAAAACGGAAATTTAGTATTGAATAATATTAGTATTAATTGACCAAGATTATAGGTTCATTTAAATATTAATTTCTACTTGTTATGTTAAGGTATGTAAACTATAATGGTTATTATTTCAAAACTAACTATATATTAGTTTTGAAATAATAATTCAATGTACGTACGATGTTGTTTGTGTAGCATCCAAATTTTGATAATCTCGCATAGTGTAATGAGAATTCCATGTGCAGGAGTATTGGCCATTTAATTATGTGTATTGCGAATTATTGAATGACATTACAATTTTGTTCAAATTTGTAGCTATCAAAACGGGATCTCTTTTAGTTTCATCGTTTTGAACATCTGTTTAAGGTTTGAAGGGAATATAATACATGTATCAGTACATAATAACAAAACACATACATTGGTTATTATAAAATTCCAAGAATGGATTAATATTAAAGATACTATATAACAAAAACTAAATTAAGTAAAACAAACAAATAACGTAACATCACCTATTGATAATTATTGTGGATGATATTGTTTGAAACTTCTTCCTCTATTCAAATGAGATGAATGAATAATCGATGATTGATGAACTTCTTTTGGTCGAATCTTTGGTATAACATTACCCATTTCGTGTTTACAAACGAATAATGAAATGGTTGATACGAATTCTCATGTTGAAGACTTATACGATCAAGAAGTTGTGTTTGTGTATTTTCTTATAACTTTGGATTCATAATACTTCAGTGATCCTCTGCATTCAAATCACAAAAACGTTTTATTGTGATTGCTACATGTTCTTGTGTAAGAAAACGTTTTAACATATAACCTTAGATATGCTTCATGTTATTGAGTATACATTAGTCTTATTAAGGTCTTTGTATTATAAGTTAGCCCATACATCTAAAAATGGCCCAAGGTTAAGCCTTATTGACGGTCAACCACCAAAAGTCATATGGTCAAGATATTTTTGCCGTGTAGATATATATTGCGTTTTCCAAGTTAAGAAATCATTACATGCTATGGTTTTAGGTACACCCTAACACTCCTGTCAAATCATCCACATTGATCACAAATCTTATAAAATGGGCTATATTAATTAAGTTCAATCTTATAAAATGGGCTATTTTAATTAGACTTGTAAGTTTATAACGAGTTATCATTTGGAATATATTATCTTCATCCATAACCATATATATTTTTGTTCTAATGTAATCTTACCCAAATACAAGAATGATAGTGACATTTATAAATTATCATATTTATCGACTTTGAATATTCAAGGATGTATAAACCCGCAAGTCCCTACCAAATGATGCTCTATATTCTCGAGTCTTTTTCACATCCACGTGCGAGTTTAAAGTACATTTATTATGAGGATATTTAAAGAGCGACGATTTTGTAAGTCTTATGCGGAGTATCTCATTTTGAACCAACTGAGCTACACGACACTACAAGAACTTAAGTCTTGGACCTCAACAATATGCAAATTTGGCATATCTTTCAAGCTAATCTTAAGAGGAGCCACACTTGATGATTAGAAAAGAAGTAATTAACGGATTTAAACTAAGGAGGCATTAAAAATAAAAGAAAAAGTTTGTGTTCTGATGATATTCTGGATGTTATTCACACAATTTAAGCCACTGATACTATATGTGTTAAGAACATGTAGTCAGAAAATAGAGTTGAAGAATATATCATAGTATATGTGAGTTCACGTGTTTAGAAAGAACTTGTTGGTTCCTTATATATCATAGTATATGTGAGTTCACGTGTTTAGAAAAGTATAATGTTTTCAAGTAGATTACTTTCTGTGTTTAAAATGTTAATTTAAACCGTAAAGTAATATCTTTGAAAACTTGTATGAACTCTTTATTTTATTTTTTCATTTATATTTTTTTTACTGTAGAACATGTTTTGGTGAAGAATATTATAATCTTTAGTATCATATAGTATAAGAGGAAAAAGTATTTTTAAAAAGTCAATTAAGACAGAGTTTGAGAAAAAAATTAAATTGTTAAAATTTGTTTTGATTCATATAGCAAATGCCATTAAATTAAGATAGATGTTAACATAAGTACTCTTTATAACATACTTGACATTTTAACCTAGGGCCAAAACAAGCAAACCAAGTATTCTCCCCGGGCAGCTCAACACGGAATTCATTTGGTCGTGTGTATCGATCTTTACTTATTCAACAATTCAAATCAGAGTAATAAAACATGAGTTACGTTATGAAATGTGTATATGATAAAAGGATTGCTTGGCTACTTATTTTTAGATTTAGACATAATTTTGAAATTTCATAATATACACATTGAGCATTCAATAATGTGTATTGATCGCCATAATAAAGTTTGCTTAACAACCCATGTCCATAACATGTATCATAATGCAAAAACACTTTTACCTTCAGCGATGTATAAGATTTCTTCGCAAATGATTTTAGATAAGTAAAAGTTAACCCCTCGTTCTTAGAAATAATCACAAGTTGTTTTAGTTCAACGCTTAATTATTTTAATTATTTCATTTTTAGAGCAATAACAACATATAATTGCACGTTATCATCCATAGTGTATATGATTCGCACTCCAAACACATAAACTAGTTTGCTTCAAAAATTCAATCTGGAGTTCCAAGTTACTTTCAACAACTTTTAATAGTTCTTGGATTATCTCTTCAATTCCTTTCCATAAAAGTGTTAGAATTTGGAGTATTAATCTGTGGCAAACATATCATTCTATCAGTTCCTAATGGCTTTCGAGTTATGATCATTGCAGAGATTCTACAGGGGTTATTCATGGACAAAGAATAAAAGGTTTAAAGTTCCAAGAAGCTGGTTTCTGCTGAAGAGTTATTCATTTCTGCTGATGAGTCATTTATAGCCGTTAGAGGGGTCTTAGTGTAACTTAATCTCCTATTTAATAAGTCCCTTAATCTAGGGTTAGACACACTTGAGGGTGCAGTCTTTTGTATCACTCTCCTCTCTTCTCTCATATCATTTCACTGATCTTGTCTTGTCTTTACATTCATATGATTATTGTCTCATTGACATTAATCTAATCTTGTAACATTTGTATACTATTAATCTAAGCTGACTATTGCAGCTTAGATCTGAATAAAGGTTCTATTGTTCATCTAGTGTTGCCTATACTTTCGTACAAAAAGTCTTTTATATACCATGGCGACCATCTTCAATCTTCAATGCAAACAATATATCTCACATTGGTAATAAAAAAGAAGTTGTTTGTTACCAATATACCATAGCATGCATGACAAGCCCGTGTTGTGAATAGTATTGTGTTTTCATCAGAAGATTTGCAGATGGTGGCAGATTGATTTTTGTCACGTGTCCTCGTATGCAGAATGGCTCTCATGGTTAAAAAATATTCGTTTACCATCTAGGAAGAAATTGATGCTAGAAGGGGTTTTCTACATTTCATGGTGGCAGATTTGGAATTTCAGGAATCAAATCCTTTTTGGTTCTTCAATTCCGAGACATTCGACGGTTTTTGATGATATAGTCTCTAGATCGTCTATGTATGTTTCAAGTAGATGCAAAAAGAATTTTAGTTTGACTAATTGGATGTCTAATCCCTCAGCCATTGCTTTTGTAATTTATTCTTTAGTTTCTAGAGATTTTTGTTTCTAATAAAATCCGCCGTTAAAAAAAAATATTGTGTTTTCAATACTGTAACTGCTTTCTAGCTAAAGTAGTTAGCATGGTGATTTAACAGGACTGAAGATTAATACGAATCTCAATCTTTTTCTTATTATCTTTCGTGGTACTCACTACAAAAAATGTTTTAGCGAAATTGGTTTAGTCATTAAGTTCACATGACGTAAAAGGAAAGAATATTTCCAGTTGATAATGAATGAGAATATGAGAATTAAATAAGTTTGTTGCAAAATTGAGTTATGTGATTCACCAATAATTTAATCGATACTGAAGGAAAATAGAAAACAAAACGTAAATACCGTCAAACCATTTTGTCATACTTTTGAACTTGAATATAAATGAGCATATAGTATTATAATTGGCAAATAAAATTTACACTAAATTCAAACTTTAAGCTAATAAATCTAATAGAACTAGACGAGTACTTGTGCATAGCAACTGAATTTTATAGCGACAGATAGTTTTAGTGATAAAAAAAGTTTATGGGTTATAAACGAAAAATATAATAAAAGTTTGAGGATTTGAGGATTAAACAAACTATTTTAAAACCCGGTTCGACCCGGGTGGTTCAACCGGTTGAACCATTCTGGTTGAAAAATGCGTCAATTTAAACCGGGTCATCCTAACGGGTTGGGTCTGAAAAAGGGACAAATTAACCCGGATCAACCCGCCGGGTTTGAAGCGTCCTGGGTCAACCCGGTTTTTTATGTGTATTAATAGTTTCTTTTTGAAATAAACAAAGATGGAGCAAACCAGAAATAATTTAAACTACTTTAATACTTTCCAAATGCATAGCTTAATTTTAATACTTTCTAAATGCACTAAAAGCTTAACATTTTTTAACATTTCAACATTTAACATTGACCAATACGTAGTATAGATATAACTCAACAAGCAATATATGTCTCGTTGGATAATCCATACACATATCAAAACCTGCTATATACGAAAGTTCATAATGAGGAGAATATCTTATTATCATCTAGTGTCATGTATATTTTCGACCTAATGTGATCTTTCAACAACTACAGTTTCAAGTATCATGTTTGTTAACATGTGCCTCATTCAAACATATATGTGCCTCATTCAAACATATATCGGAAACAATTTGTAAAGTAAACATTTTACTCTCTATGACTATAAGCTGGAAGGACAATGCTTAAACTTAACATATGCAATCTTAAATTTTCAGTTTTCAAATCAATAACAACATATAATTTTCGAGTTGTTACCATCATATTTTGTAAGCACATACACTAGTTTCTTGTAAACTATTCTTTTATCTTATCCCACATAGGTTGGACAAAGAAATTGTTTGCGAGTAATATACACAAAAGTATGCAAGTATTATGTGTCTAGAATAATATTATGTTTTCTGGGTGTTCATCATACACTGATTAAGAAAACGTAAGTCGTGACATGGTGAACAGCCGGAAAAATCATATAAACTCTTAACATTTTTGTAAATCTTTTTATTTATTTATTTATTTTTTTACCGTAAAACATGTTTTAGTGGAAACTACTCTCATCTTGAATTTCACACATGTTAGGTTAATTAGAATGCTAAAAGGGTAATCGGTGAATGTTTCTAGTACCAACGCAACAGTATATTTATATCTTTAGAAAATGACATGATTCGTCCCTATAGTTTACCCTACATAACACTTATCGTCCCTATTCTATTTTAATTACATAAGTCCTCCCTAATTTTAAAACTAGTAACCCAAAAGATCCCTAATGGACGTTCACTTTTCTCGTTAGTTATAACGAGTGTGAAAACCCGCGCGATGCAGCGGGATTGCTTTAGTAGACGTGAATTTGGATAGGGATTATTTTTGCCAAATTGCTATAGATACCAATTAATTCTACAGGACTTACTTCGCAGCAACACTTAAACCTTAGGGACTATTTGTGCCAAATTGCTATAGATATCAATTAATGCTAAAGGACGAATTTTGCAACGACACCTAAACCTTAGGGGCTATTTTTGCCAACTTGCGAAAGTTTTCATTTAATGTTCCGCAAATCAGAAGTGGACACATGGCTTGTGAAGAGCTAATGTCTTGCTCTGTAGTTATATTAATAAAATAGATAATAAATCATATATCATTCATTAGTTAAATTGTCCTTATTTTGTTTCTAAGTACGTCTACCGCAAATCCAATCAATGAGAATAAAAAGGAATACTCCGAAACACATGTTAAGCCAAATTATACACAATTATAACCCACAAATTTATAACTAAATGTTTAAAATTTTAAGCTCTGTAACAATGCACGATTTAAAATCCGTGTCCTTGGTGTTCGTCTCGAGCACTAAACTTCCTTGGTTTAACATTCAATGGGTGATCGATACTTTGGCCAGCAGGACGTTTATGTTGTTGCTCACAAATGTGGTTTGCCGATTGAGCATAAGGTCTATGTTTAATATTTTGGCTATTCAGGTAATTTTTTACAGTATCTAGTGTCCAATGCATTATTTGTTACTATCGTTTATGTGCATAAAATATTAAGGTAACCTCAGTACTGGATTTTAGTAATACTGAAAAAGAGAGTGTAAGCTAACTGTATGTATGTGCAGATTCTAACAAACCATAATTTAAAATTATTTAAAAGACAAAGTTAGTAACTATGTAAGTAATAAAAAGAGAGAATATTCATATAAATACTTGAAAATAATGTAAAATATTATACCTGTCGTTGAATCTTTATTGTCAATCCAAGCTGATTACCTGTGTACATGCATAATAATGAAAGGCAGTTACAAAAGAGCAATGATTTGGTAAATTCTTATGCATAAGTATGTAAGGACATAACAGAAGATACCTTAACTTAATGTTGATTCAGTATTTGGTTATCTTTGTTGAATGTGCAGGTAGGTTATGAGCGAATGATGAGTAACTCAACTGATGAATATAGGAAGTAATTGGCTAGAACTTTATGGGTATCTCAAGTAGGTGCAGATATATTAGGGTCAAGATTTTTGGCGCCTAAATTGTTACAGATTTCATTTAATGCTTCTGTATACGTAGTATGTGAGGAAACATTTGTGTAATAACTTGTATGAGACATATTTAATGTTGCCCAATCCTTATTCAGCCACATGGAAACTTGCATTTAATGCCTAGCAAATGAGAAGTGGACACATGGCTTGTAAACAACTCATGTCCTGCCTTTTAGTTATATTAGATAATAAGTAGAGGGGTATTTGCGTCTTTTCCGATACACTCACTTAATGAGTCACCTTTTATTTATTTAATAGCCCCACCCAACCTTTTAATGAAGATCAATCATCATCTTTATCTTCAAAACCTAATTCATCAAAACCTTCCAAAATCTTTTAGGCAGCTACTTTTAGGGTACATCACAATCTTACAAGGTGTTCTGGAGTTGAGTGAAAAGGAAGTAAAGAGAGTGAAAGGGAAAGTTGAATTATTTACTTTACTTCAATTTACTTACCTTTAATCCTATGTTCTAACATAACATACAAGAACCCACAAATTCTAAAACCAAAAAACCTTCTAACTAAAGAAACCCACACTAGAAAATCTGAAATGATTTTTGTTCCCGAAAATCTGGATTCCAAAATTTGTTTGGTAGCCACTTTACAACAAACAACAACTTTGTACTAATCCCTACCAGATTCGAAAACCATAACCCAGGACATAAACCACCTCCCTATCACTCCCCATCTCAAGGTCAAAAACAATAAACAACATGACTCGAAACAAACGAAAGGAACCAAGATCTCAGTGTTTATTACCAAAAACTGTATAACAATAATATTTTACATCTTTTACCCGTTTGACCCTTTTCTACATCTTGAGAATGTCTTGCTTATTCTTCGAAAACTCGATTTCAGGATGATACTTGTAACGAAGCAAATGGTTACCAAAGCATAATAAGCAGGTTGACTATCCAAAGATTCAGGAATGGTTTATATTATCCAGGATGCAAGAAATATTTCTTTCACCAAATATTAAGAACTAGTAAATTATCTCCTTCTTGACATTATTGTAATGAAGGTATTTTCACCGAATATTAAGAACACTCTATCCCACATAGGCTCAAGATACAAGTTACCAAAAGTGTATGTGTGTTAAATGTGTCGAGACTAATAGTATGTCTTCAAATTCTCTTGCATTCACTGGGTTGATTAACCCAGATGGGTTTGGGAGTATCCGAGAACTCATATAAACTCTCAACTTTTTTCTTTTAATTGGGTACTCTAAAACCAACATAAACCTCTTAGATAATTCATACACTTATCCTAGAATGGACATATTTTTATCATAACCATATATGAAATGCACATGTTTTTAATCATGGTTAAAAATTCACAATGAGGATATCTTTTGAAATATCTTATTTTCACCAAGTTTGAATGTGATCTTAGACAAATACAACAACGATACTCACGACCAAACAACTACTATTTCAATTATCATATTTAGATACTTATCGACTTTGAATATTCAAGGATCTAAACCAAATGATGCGTGCTCTAGATTCCCAACTCTTTGAGAAAACCACGAGTGAGTTGAATGTTTACGTATTATGAAAATATCTTAAAGACCTGGGATTTTACAAGTCTTATTTATCATATGTAACCAACTCACTTACGCGTCACCAAAGGTATAAAAATCTTAGATCACAATTTCATGCAAATTCGTCATATCTTTCAAGCTAAAATTAAGATGAGACACACTATATTTTGAACAAGACGAGACACACTTGATAACTAGAAAACTAGAAGTGAACATATTTATACTAGGTATCTTGTCAAAACTTTGATAGTCAAACGCTATTATTCATTACCAAGATTGATATTGAGTTTTCCAATCTAATAAGTAAATCACAAATATTTTCTTCTTCATTTTGCTTCGTGTTAACATGTGATTTCATGAGGAGATTATATCCATGTATGCAAAATTGTGTAGTGATCAGCATAATGATCGTGTGTGTTACGCAACCCATGGCTATCACAATACAAAATTACTTAAACATTATGTAAAAAATTTCTTCGCAAATGATCTTTGATAAGTAAAAGCTAACCGCTTGTTCTTAGAAAAAATCACTAAGTTGTTTTGGTTCAATGCTTAAAACATATGCAATCTTTCATTTTTCGAACAATAGCAACATATAAATTCACGTTATCGTCCAAAGTGTATATAATTAGTTCTTCAAACACATAAACTAGGTTGCGTCTAAAATTCAATCTAAAGTTCCAAGATATATTTCTTTCAACAACTTTTAATAACTCTTGCATTGCCTCATTATTTCCTTAAAATCTTATATATAAAATGGCGACCATTTTCAACTTTTAATCTTATATATAAAATGGAGACCATTTTCAACTTTCATTCTTTCCTTGAAGAAAGAAATTGTTTGTTACTAATATACCATAGCGTGCGTAAGAAACTCTTGTTGTGAATAGTATTATGTTTTCCAATATCTTATCATATCGCAAGCTAAAATAGTTGGTGAGGTGATGACGGATTTGAAAGTTAATACGAATTCTCAATTATTTTTTTACTACGATTTATCAATTATTTTTTCTTTATTGTCTTTCGTTGTGCTTACTATAAAACATGATTTAGTGAAATTGGTTTAGTCATCAAGTTACATGGCTTAAAAGGAAAGAATATTTTGAAAGCCAAATAATTAAATCAAAATTGAAAAGAAAATTACGAAAATACGGTCAAACCATTTTTTTTTAACTTTTAAACTTGAATATAAATGAGCAAAAAAAATAATTTTCCATCTATATATAAAAGTTCATAACGAGGAGAATATCTTATTTTCCATCAAGTGTCATATAAATTTTTGTCCTAATGTGATCTTACACAATACAACAACTATAGTCATGAACTCATGATCAACAACTACTATTTCAATTCTCATGTTTAAACTTAACATCTGTCTCATTCAATAATTCATACATATACGGGAAACAATTTGTAAAGTAAACATTTTCCTCTCTTTGACTACATGCACGAAGGACAATCTCATATTTTCAGTTTTCAAATCAATAGGAACATATAACTTTCATGTTGTTACCTTCATGTTTCGTTAGCACATAAACTACACTTCCAAGTAACATATCTTTCTTTCACCAACTCTTACGTTATCTATTCTTTCCATGTACTTCAAATCTTTCTTATGCTGTTATAATTTACCATTTTATTGTTTAATGGAGACCTTTTCTGACATTCTATTCTTTTATTTTATCCCACATAGGTTGGAGAAAGAAATTGTTTGCGACTAATATACCATAATGTATGTGAGTTTTATGTGTTTAGAATAATATGATGTTTTCAGCTTGTTCATCATCTAGCGAGTTAAGAAAGCTTAACTCGAAAGAAGTTGAATCATCTGAAAACTCATATGAATTGTTAACAATTTTATTTATTTATTTTATTTTTATTTATTTATATATATATTTATTTTACCGTAAAACATGTTCCGGTGTAAACTATTTTAATCTTTAATTTCACACAGGTTAATTAGAATGCTAAAAGGGTAACCGTGAATGTTTCTAGAACACCATCATATATCTCATTTGATTATTCATACACATATTAGAATGCTAAAAGGATATCCTTTGAAATATCATTGTTTTCATCTAGTTTCATATGTATTTTCTTGCAGCGGCGGAATTAGGGGCCTCGTGGTCTTGCGGTGTCACAGGACTTTCATAGCGTTTTGTATAATAAACGTAGTTTTAATTAAACTCAATCATTCTATCACTTGATGAGTAGAAAAAATAGTAATGAACAATTTAAATTATGGAAGCAATAAAAAATAAGCGAAAAATTTGTCTTATGATAATATTGTCGTTCTCATTCATGCAATTCATGTATAAAACTATACAGGAAATGTGGAAGTTTAAAGTAGAAGATGTGATTGGCTGGTAGTATACATTCCAGAAACTACATCTTTTACCCATTTGACCACTTTTCACATCTTGAGAATGTCTTGCTTTTTACAAAAACTCGATTTCAGGATGCCAGTATTGTAACGATGCGATGCCGAGTAGGGAATGGTCCTCAAATCGCAATTAGACTAAATAAGTAGGTTGGCTTTCCAAAGATTCAAGCATGGTTTATATTAATGTTTCGTTAATTTGTTATGCACATAGACAATAATTCTTTAGAGCAAGATCTACATAGAAAGTACTGAAGTTCAATGCAATATATTCTTATCCAGGACGGTAAAAATATGGTTTAAAGATCCTAGACGCCAGTAATGCAAGTATATATCTACGGTCTGTTGGAAAATTTAGTGCACGTGTGGGATTAGTTCACACCTTGTAATGGGTTAGGAGGTACGGAGTGTA
Organism: Chrysanthemum seticuspe; assembly: GCA_019973895.1. NCBI lineage: Eukaryota > Viridiplantae > Streptophyta > Magnoliopsida > Asterales > Asteraceae > Chrysanthemum > Chrysanthemum seticuspe. The sequence continues at coordinate 340,320,351 of BPTQ01000009.1, forward strand.
CACCCATAAGGTCCATGAACACCCTGACTCTTATAGTGGTTTGTATTGGTAGTGCTAGTAGAAAGTACTGCTGGTGAAAGTACTGCTTGTGGAAAGTACTGCTTGTGGCTTCCACTGATAAGCAGTGTTTCCACTGATAGGCAGTGTTTCCACTGAAGTGGTGTATCCACTGATAGTGCTATGAAAGTACTGATAAGCAGTGTTTCCACTGATAGGCTGTACTTCCACTGCAAGTGAAAGTACTGCTAGTGGAAAGTACTGCTTATGAAAAGTACTGCTAAAGCTAAATGTCAGTTACAACTTCTTTATGACCACGTTTAATTGGTCATGTAACCACTAACGGCTATAATGGGGATAATTATGAGGCTATTAATGGGCCGATTAATACTCATAATTCCATTGGAATAGCTCAAGAGTAACCTCCTATATATAGGAGATCTGAACATGCATGAGAGATACACAGAAAACACTAAATACTTATAATCGAAAGGGTTATAGAATTGTGCCTAATTCTCTAACTGCATTTGGTCTTATCCCAAGTAGATATTCGTGATACCCAGGCATTAGGGTCGAATAGTTTACTTTGGAAAGTGATTACACGATTCCAAGTGATATCCGGTAACCACCTAGTGGTATTGCTATTGTCATTTATTGTCTTAACCCTGTTCTGGGAGATAACCCCCAACAATCAAAGTAAACTATTTTGTGATAATCAATGGCAACTGCTGCAATGAAACACATGGCTTCAAACTTTGCCAAGCTTGATAAGTTTGAAGGGGTGGACTTTAGGAGGTGGCAGAAGAAGATGCACTTCTTGCTGTCAAGCATGAGTGTGGTCTATGTGCTGACTACTCCAATTCCTGATGATTGTGATGATGCTACTGTGGAGCAAATCAGGAGGAGGAGCAAGTGGGAGAATGATGACTACATATGCAGAGGTCTTATTCTCAATGGTATGTCTGATTCTCTGTTTGATATCTATCAGAACTTTGAATCTTCCAAAGAACTGTGGGATTCCTTGGATGCCAAATATATGGCTGAGGATGCATCAAGTAAGAAGTTCCTTGTTAGTAATTTCACAAATTACAAAATGACTGATTCAAGACCAGTTATGGAACAATACAATGAACTTCTTGGAATACTTGGAAGGTTTACACAACACAATATGCACATGGATGAGGCTATTTCAGTCTCTTGTGTTATTGACAAACTCCCTCCTTCTTGGAAAGATTTCAAGCATACCTTGAAACATAAGAAGGAAGAGTTAACTCTGGTTGAGTTGGGCAGTCATCTGCGCATTGAGGAATCTCTCAAGGTGCAGGATAATGACAAGCCAAAGAGTGGCAATGCTGCTGGACCATATGTTGTCAATATGGTGGAGCATAACAACTCCACCAGGTACAATGACAACAAAGGCAAACGCAAGTATCATGACAACACAAGGGCAGATCCTAACAAGAAGGCAACACCTACTTGTTGGAAATGTGGAAAAGACTGGTCACATTAAAAGGGACTGCAAGGGTGTTAAAATTGGTGGTAAAGCCAATGGATCAGGCACTAATGGTTCAGGGAGTGGTGGTTCAGCCAACTCACTGAAAGGTTAGAATATGTTTAATAAGTCTTTTCAGATTTATTATGTTACATATGTATCTGAATCTTTTTATGTGCAGGATGATGATGTTGCGTGGTGGGTTAACTCTGGTGCAACAGTTCATGTGTGTAAAGATAGAAGCTGGTTCAAGACTTATGAGTCACTGAATGATGGTTCTATTCTTCACATGGGAAATGAGTCAACAGCCTTGGTACATGGTCGTGGTTGTGTAGATCTTAGGTTTAGTTCAGGAAAGATTGTAACTTTGTTTGATGTTATTCATGTTCCTGATATCAGGAAGAACTTGGTTTCAAGTAGTATTTTGAATAATCATGGTTATAAACAAGTTATTGAGTCTGATAAATTTGTGCTTTCCAAGCATGGTGTTTTTATTGGTTTTGGTTATTTATGTAATCAAATGTTCAGGCTTAATATTTCTACTGACAATGTTAATTCAGCTTTTGTGACCACCACTGACACTGATTCTAGCCTATCGCATGCAAGACTTGGCCATGTACATTATAAAAGAATGCAAGATATGTCTAGGGATGGTTTAATCCCTGCTATTGACATGGACACTGAAAGGTGTAAAACTTGCATGTTGACCAAGATAACCAAGAAACCTTTTCAAGGTGTTAGTCGTGAGACTAAGGTCTTGGAGCTTATACACAGTGATCTGTGTGATTTGCATGCCACTCCTTCTTTGGGAAATAAGAAGTACTTTGTGACATTTATTGATGATGCTTCTAGATTTTGTTATGTATATCTGTTACATACCAAGGATGAAGCATTAGATAAATTCAAAGTGTTTAAAACTGAAGTTGAATTACAACTTGGGTCTTTGATCAAAAGATTAAGGACTGATAGGGGAGGTGAGTACATGGATACTCAGTACTTTCAGTCTGTTGGAATAATCTATGAAACGACTGCCCCTTATACTCCTCAGCAAAATGGTATTTCTGAAAGGAAAAACAGGGTGCTGAAGGAGATGGTTAATTCCATGTTGTCCTATTCAGGACTGAGTCAAGGGTTCTGGGGTGAAGCTATGTTAACAGCTTGCTATTTGTTAAATAGGGTTCCCAACAAAAGAAAAAAGGTTACCCCTTATGAACTCTGGACTAAAAGGAAACCCAACCTGAATTATCTCAAGGTTTGGGGTTGTAGGGCTGTCGTAAGACTCCCTGATCCAAAGCTAAAGACTTTGGGTGAAAGAGGCATTGACTGCATCTTTGTTGGATATGCTGAGCATTCCAAGGCTTTTAGGTTCTATGTTATTGAACCTAATGAACATGTTTCAGTTAACTCAATAATTGAATCAAGGGATGCTGACTTTGATGAGAATAGATTCTCATCAGTCCCTAGACCAAGTATGAGGATTCCTAATGGAACTCATGACACTGGTGTATCAGAGGTCCCTGATGATGAACCATCAGTGGTCCCTGATGAGGTTGTGATTCAACAACCTGAACTTGTGCTCAGGAAGAGCAAAAGGGTCAGGACTCCAAAGTCATTTGGACCTGAATTTCAACTATACTTAGTTGAAAGTACCAAGGATGAGGTCTCAGACCAATACTCCAATTGCTTCATTGTTGAGGATGATCCCAACACATTTGAAGAAGCAATGAAGTCCCAGGACATTGCCTTCTGGAAAGAAGCAATCAATGATGAGATGGATTCCATCATGGGCAACAACACTTGGGTGTTGGTTGATCTACCACCAGGTTGCAAACCTCTAGGTTGCAAATGGATTTTCAAAAGGAAAATGAAGGTAGATGGAACTATTGAAAAGTTCAAGGCTAGATTAGTTATTCAGGGCTTTAAACAAAAGTCAGGGATAGACTATTTTGATACTTATGCCCCTGTGGCTCGTATCAGTACCATAAGACTGCTGATTGCTTTGGCATCTATTCACAATCTGGTTATTCATCAGATGGATGTGAAGACAGCTTTCTTAAATGGTGAATTGGAAGAGGAGTTTTATATGAACCAACCTCATGGCTTCATCTTGCCTGGTAATGAAAACAAAGTGTGTAAACTGATTAAGTCTCTTTATGGACTTAAGCAGGCACCTAAGCAATGGCATCAAAATTTTGATGAAGTGGTTTTGTCTAGTGGTTATGTTCTTAACCAGTCTGACAAATGTGTATATAGCAAATTTGATGAATCTGGTAAAGGAGTCATCATTTGTCTATATGTTGATGACATGTTGATCTTTGGCACTGGCCAAAATCATGTTGACCTGACAAAGGAATTTTTGTCATCAAGGTTCTCCATGAAAGACATGGGGGAGGCTGATGTTATCCTTGGTATAAGGATTAAACATGAAAGTAAAAGAATTTCTATCTCTCAGTCTCATTATATTGAGAAGGTACTGAGGAAATTCAATTACTTTGATTGTACTCCAGTGAGTACACCTATGGATACTTGTGAGAAGCTGATGCCTAATCATGGCAAGGCTGTATCTCAACTTGAGTATTCTAGGGTAATTGGCTTCCTGATGTATGCCATGACTTGTACAAGGCTGATATTGGTTTTGCAGTGGGAAAATTGAGCAGGTATACTAGTAATCCTAGTGCTCATCACTGGCAAGCAGTTCAGAGGGTACTGAAATATTTGAAGAGAACTATGGATTATAGTCTCTCATATACTGGATATCCTTCAGTGTTGGAAGGTTACACTGATGCAAGTTGGATCAGTAACACTGAAGACAATTCGTCTACGAGTGGCTGGGTATTCCTACTTGGTGGAGGTGCAATTCCTACTTGGTGGAGGTGCAATTTCTTAGCAGCTGCTGGTAAAGAAGCTGAATGGTTGAAAAACTTGCTTCTTGAGATTCCATTGTGGCCTAAACCTATAGCACCTATTTCTATCCGGTGTGATAGTGCAGCTACATTGGCTAAGGCTTATAGCCAGATGTACAATGGTAAGTCTAGGCACTTAGGTGTCAGGCATAGCATGATTCGTGAGCTTATCATGAATGGGGTGGTATCTATAGAGTTTGTAAGATCTCAACAGAACTTAGCTGATCACTTGACGAAGGGTCTGGCTAGAGACTTGGTTATAAAGTCTGCTAAAGGGATGGGTTTAAGTCCAACTTAGTCACTGAATGCTAGGACACCCAACTCCCTCCTGAGGAAACTTAGGAGCTGAGTTCAATGTGGAAAGCTGAACATTCAGTGGACTGGAGCACATGTTTTATTTACATCCCAAGGTTGTGCTCAGAACCTGCTGAAAGGAGGATGAAGTTTTTACTTCTCAATGGTTAATTTTCTTTGAAAAAGTGCTTGGCAGGAGCATGACTAAAGAGGAACCACCTATGTAAATGTTGAAGTTTTGCCGCTTCAGGAAGCTTTGGACTTTTAGCTTTTACAACATTTATGAATTTGGATATGGACACATGGCTTGTATAGTGTCAGGAGCTGATAAGTGTTTGAAAACTTGTGTGTATTTTATCTTCAGGTATTCAAATGGGTTGAAGCGTTTAATTCTTAGAACACCCTGATTCTCGAATATTTGAACGTGTAATTTACTAAGATGGAAATTCAATCCTCAGGACATTTTCATTTATGCACATGTTTTGATTGATGATTATTTTTCATACAAAGGAAGTGAACTAAATTTGGGGAGGATTGTTGGAAAATTTAGTGCATGTGTGGGATTAGTTCACACCTTGTAATGGGTTAGGAGGTACGGAGTGTACACCCATAAGGTCCATGAACACCCTGACTCTTATAGTGGTTTGTATTGGTAGTGCTAGTAGAAAGTACTGCTGGTGAAAGTACTGCTTGTGGAAAGTACTGCTTGTGGCTTCCACTGATAAGCAGTGTTTCCACTGATAGGCAGTGTTTCCACTGAAGTGGTGTATCCACTGATAGTGCTATGAAAGTACTGATAAGCAGTGTTTCCACTGATAGGCTGTACTTTCACTGCAAGTGAAAGTACTGCTAGTGGAAAGTACTGCTTATAGAAAGTACTGCTAAAGCTAAATGTCAGTTACAACTTCTTTATGACCACGTTTAATTGGTCATGTAACCACTAACGGCTATAATGGGGATAATTATGAGGCTATTAATGGGCCGATTAATACTCATAATTCCATTGGAATAGCTCAAGAGTAACCTCCTATATATAGGAGATCTGAACATGCATGAGAGACACACAGAAAACACTAAATACTTATAAGCGAAAGGGTTATAGAATTGTGCCTAATTCTCTAACTGCATTTGGTCTTATCCCAAGTAGATATTCGTGATACCCAGGCATTAGGGTCGAATAGTTTACTTTGGAAAGTGATCACACGATTCCAAGTGATATCCGGTAACCACCTAGTGGTATTGCTACTGTCATTGATTGTCTTAACCATGTTCTGGGAGATGGTGGACCGTGTTGGGGTTGATTGGGTCAAAGGTCCATTACCGTATTACTTAGCCATGTGACATTCTAGTTCGGTCTGTTTCACCTATGTTGGGTTGATTGGGTCAAAGTCCATTAGGGTAGCCAACACTTGCCGTCCATACTTAACTAGTCGTGTGCTGAAAGTGGATTGGTACCGAGAAGAAGAATACTGGAGTGACCAGTACCAAAATTGACCCATTCAAAACGAACCCGTTTTCATCCCTTACCCAATTTGTATGACCCCTTCATTTTTCCACATCTACACTAGTATGCTTCTCTTCATTATGTTTTACTAACACCAACATCATTTTATTTTTTATTTATTTTTTATCATAGAAGAAGATTTGAAAAGCGTGACTCTAAAAGAAACTAGTTTAAAAAACGAGGAGCAAAAGTTGGTATTAAGAGGAAGGGAGATGGATGATCATAAACATTTGCACGCGATGAGTGTGTAGGGTAATGCAAAGGTAGTCTTAATCAAGAATTTACCTACCAAAAATGAGGATCATGAAAACGGTGAAAAAGTGAAGGAAACCATTAAGGAGAACAATTAGTTTGCAGAACACGCACCTTTACTTGCTGGATTCTTGTTATAAAGTGAGTCATTAAAAGCATTTGGTGTTCAGAGAAGTTCCAGTTAGGTGTTGCGAATCTATTTTATAAGAAAATTGAAAAGATCATTTCAAAACGCATGTCCAAACACCCCCTAACCATTTGAATTATGTTAGTTCCATTTCCATAGTCTGCAAATGTGAATGCAAACCTGGTCATTCGTTATAGTTAACCCAAGAATAATGTTGTTCAGTTTTTTTTATCTTTGTTTTAAAAGATGGCCAGAATTTGTTATATTTGACCAAGGACAAAGAATGCGGATCCAAGCATTGCCATTTTCTCAACTCTCAAGAACCGGAAGCCATATAAGTAGTCAACATCTCATGTGCTTTACTCATCGTGATTACAAATACTTGTTATTCATTCTAACCTTTTATCCTAACACTCATTCCCACATAGGCCGAAGATACAAGTTCTTGGTTTGTTATATACCACAAGTGTTTGCACGTTAATTGTATTGTGAGTAGTATTATGTCTTCGTGAATTTCACAATTTTCCAGGTTGAAAAAATCTGGCAAATTTGGGAAATTTCGAGAACTCATATAAACTCTCAGCTTTTTTTCTCTTTTAATTTGGGACTCTAAAACATGTTTTGGTCTTTCTTTTAATTTGGTACTTTAACACATGTTTTGGTGGAGACTGTATATATACGTAAAATGTATCTTATTAATATGCAACATGCAAAATATATACATGTACGATCTTACTCAAGAGTCAACAAACCAACATAAATCTCATTTATATTCATACACTTATCATAACCTTATATGAAATGAAAATATTTTAATAAAAGTTGAAATTTCAGAACGAGGATATCCTTCGTAATATCTTATTTTCATCTAGCTAGTGCCATATGTATTTTCGTTCAAATGTGATCTTACACAACTACAACAACGATAGTGAGAATCAACAACTACTATTTCAATTATCACGTTTAGACACTTATCGACTTTGAATATTCGACGATGTCTAAATCTAAAAGGTCCATAATCCACACTAGAGATGCTCTATATTTCCGAATCTTATTTGCAGCCACGCGCAACTTCATAACAGTGAGAATTTCTACAAGACTTTGGATTTTAGAAGTCTAACTTCTTTCAAGGTTATTTTTTTAGAACCAACTGAGCTACGCGTCGACTAAATCTTTTTACCACAATTTCATGCAAATTTGGCATATATTTCGAGCTTATCTTGAGAAGTGAACGGATTTACACAAGGAAAACAATCGAAAATAAAACAAATATTTGTCTTATGATGATATTGTGTTTGTCGTTCACGCAATTTAAGCCACTACATGTCCTAAGAACATGTAGTTAGAAAGTAGAGTTGAAGACGAAATAGGTAGACAAAGTTTCATGGTCTCATGTATACTAACAAAGAGGGAACTTATAAACGTCTATAATGTCGCAAACCAATAAAAAAATATATGTCGATTGAAAAGGATATGAACTTAAAATGTATGGAATATACTTGGTGTGATTTCAGTTTAATGTTCCATTCTCGAATAGAACAAATAGCATGCGTGCACTTTCATTCAATTCCAGTTGTTGCAATATATATGATCAAATTTTTGATACATATACATACACGTACATGTTCATACGACTACATTTTTAGAACAGTTTTGATTTATGGGATGTTTTTTACTTGTTTGAATTTACTAAAAATTTTGCTTCGAGAGCGATACGGTAAGTGGATCATGTTGTATATAAAATTTCGGGTGATCGACGGATAAGATTTTGAAACAACTAAATATATAATCATCACAACTTCAAACTAAATGCACACATTCAAAATAGTATCTTATATAATTTGTTTTGCTAAAGCAAATTCGCAGAACATTAATAACCAACAACGATGACCAGCTTACATATTGCGTTTTAAAGAAAAATGTAAAAGACAATATTTAAACCTGCTCGACCCAACCTGACCCGGCGTAGTTGGACTCATTCGAACCCCACACAAGATAAAACACACATGTTACCAATGTAAGGTTAACACTTGATATATAGCTTCATCTTGACATGATGACCAATTCAATCACAAGAAGCATATGCTCTTTATAAACCATCATCTTATTCCAAACTTTCCTTGTCATAGGAATATTTTCTAAAATAGCTTACCAATTTTTTTTTGTTGGACACCTTTCCTAGTCTTCTATCCAAACATTATGTCCCACATAGGTTGGAGAATGAAATTGTTTGTGACTAAAATATCATAAGAAACTTGAAATAATATAATGTTTTCAGGTAGTTGCCGTCTTCCAAGCTATAAGAAACTTGAAAGATTGCTTAACGCGGGAAACTCATACGAATCCATAAACCTTTTTTTTTTTTTTTTTTTTTTTTTTTTGTATTTGTATTGTGTATGTCTGTATATCTTGATCCCTTTAATTAGAATGCAAAAAATGATTAACGAGAATATTTACTAGCAAAAATGAAAATGCTTAGAGAAATCACAGGTCCTTTTAATACAACGCACAGACATTTGCAATCTTTCATTATTAGAGCCAAACAACATAAAATCTTATGTTATCGAAACTTGTTACCTTCGTTTTTCATGCTCTAACTCTTGTATTTTTCATATGAACTCTTAACAAATTTTAAAAATCTTTTCTTACCTTGTAACATGTTTGTTGGAAACTATTTAAATCTTCAATCTCACAAAGGTTAGAGAGGAAAACTTATTCTAAAAGTAAATAAGGAAATAACACAAATGTAAATATGAATTTTATAGTGTATATCTTTATTCTCTGATTAAAATGCACAAAGGATTAACGTAAATATTTACTGAAAAATATGAAAATGACATGCAAAATAAATCCAGGTACAATATAACTCAACAATCAACATATATCCCATTAGATAATTCATACACATATTAAAACCTTTTATGAAATGAACATATTTAAGTCACAGTTAAATGTTCATAGCAATGATTTATCTTTTGAAATATCTTATTTTTATCTAGCTACTGTTGCATATATTTTTGTTATAATGTGATCTAACACAAATACAACAACGATAGTGACAATGAACAACTACTATTTCAATCATCATCTTTAGATACTTATCGACTTTGAATATTCTAGGATGTCTAAATCTAAAGTCCATACTCCACGTACACTTCAAAGTTCTGACAATTTCTAAACCTTATATGCGACTAAGCGTGACTTCAAAGTTCTGACAATTTCTAAAAGACCGTGGGTTTTAGTAGTCTAGCTTCTTTCAAGGTTCTTTTTTCCTGGAACCAACTGAGCTAATCTTAAGAGGAGCCACGATGACTGTGGAAGAAGTAATGAACACATATAAAGTAGGGAAGCAATAAGAGAAAACTGTGTCTTATAACGATATTGTAGTTGTCGTCACGCAATTAAGCCAAATATGTCGTAAAACATGCAATAAGAAAGTAGAGTGGAAGACAAAAGTAAGAGAGAGTTCATTGTTACTTTGTCGGATCTCAATGGCCCGAATGTTGTCTTTAACTTATCTTCTCCACTCACTGATATCGCATGTATTTTCAATTGGTGTTCGTCTTTCTTAAAATGTGCGTCAATAAAATTAATAGCAATACTTACTGATCATAACATCTCACGAGCCCGTTCATCCGTTACTGAGCTTGTGTGATCGACCATATATTTTGCCACATCTACTAGTATGCTTATATTGGTTGTTAACCTGTTGGTCTCTCTCAATTTCACCTATGTAATAAGATTTTTAGTGTCAATTAGACTTTTTTAACCTAACATATGGTGAAATATCCGAAAACATATGCATTTTATTGGTTTTAAACCTAACATATGCATTGTAGTTGTTTTGATTTGATGTTCAATGTTACAAATTTTTCTTGCACCAACTTTTAATAACTTCTGCATTATCTCTTTGGTACTATTTTTTTATGGAGATATTTTGAAACTTTTTATCCTAACACTCCATCCCACATTGTCAAAAGATAGAGGTTGCTGTCAATTATATACCATAAGTGTATGTGTGTGTTAAATGTGTTGAGGATAGTATTATGTACGTCTTTGGATATTTCAAGTTTTCAACATCTTTCAGGTTAAAAAAAATCTGAGGGCGCTTTTGAAATCCAAAAACTGAACTCTTAACTTTTTTGTGTTTTAATTTGGTACTTTAAAACATGTTTTTGTGCAGACCATTTTAATCTTTAATTTCACATAAGTTAGAAAGGAAAACGAATTGTGAAAGCTAATAAAGAAACAGCAAGATGTAAAATTGTGTCTTAAATGTTTTGGTTAAAATGCACCGTGCAAAATATATGCACGTACCATCTAACTCAACCGTCAAAATATATTTTCTGAGGAAATTTAAGTAGTCAACATCTCAAGTTCTTTACTCATCGAAATTACAAACACTAGTTACGCATTCTATAGCTTGAGTTTATTTTTGTTGCATAAATTGCATTTCTAGACCAACTATAAACCAAACCTCGTGTGAAAATATAGAATGAAAATGCTGATTGCGACTTCTTATTTGTGTTCTTTGGTTCTATGTTTTGCTATGTAGGTCTGTTTTGTATGAACTGCAAATTATTAGTCCAAGAATAAGTTAGGGCCAAAGCAAGTATAATCTCTGTTGTAAAAATCGGCCCAGGCAGCCGATTAATCCTTGCATAATCGTTTATTGTTCATTAAGCGCTTTGATTTATCATAAGCGGCTTATTTAATCGGTTTCGTCAAAGATCGCTTAAAAATCGGTAAACAAACCAATTAATCGGACAAAATCGGTCTAATCGGATTAATCAGAAAAAATCGCTTAAAAATCGGTCAACGAATCGATTAATCGGTCAAAGCTCGCATAAAAATGATCACAAACCAAGTAGTATCTATGTTTGACTTTGAACCTTGAAGAAATTATATATTATGTTTATATTTGAACACTTGAATATTTGAACTTTGATGCACTATGCTTATCTCATACATATAATATAATATAATATCTAAAATTACAATTTTGTCCATAAAAGTTCCAATCTGATTATTCCCCGCCTAACCGATTAATCGTTAGGCCCTACCCGACCGCCTCACTAGCGCCTAGTGATTTTTAAAACCTTGAGTATAATAATACATACATATTTTAACATTTATGACCCAAAAACATAATTCGTTCAACGATATATTAATTTATACATAAACTGTTTCACATAAGTAAACGCTTAGAGAAAATCATACGTTCTTTTGATATAATGCATAAACATTTGCAATTTTTCATTAGTAGAGCGATAACAACATATGATTTCATGTTATCCAAATTGTCACCTTCATATTTCATGCTCTAACTATTGCATTATTTCTTCTTTCTTTCTTTTCATGTACATAAAATTCTTTTGCAGAACATATAATATAGAGAACTATGCTAACCTTTTATCCAAACATTCTATCCCACATAGGTTGAAGAATGAAGTTGTTGGTTAAATGTATACCATAGTGTTCGTGAGCTATTCGTTATTGGACTAGTGTTATGTTCTCAGGTACTTGATCTTCTCATGCATAAAAGTTTGCATGGGGACATTCAGATACATGAGAATTAATATGAATTCCTAACTTTTTAATATATTTTTGTTACTTGATATGTGGTTTTGGTGTATTTTTATTGCAACGAATAGCAAATGGAAGTGAAATAAAATTGTTACTTGATTAATGCTTAGTGATCGGCACAATAAGGTATCTAAATAACTTAGGGCCAAAGCAAGTGTCATATTACTTAAATATTCTAATGATTATGACCCAAAAACGTAATATATAGATTACGACGTCGACGATTTCAGATAGATAAGCGATAGATAGATTTCAGACAAGTAAACGCTTAGGAAAAATCATAGGTTCTTCATAACCATTTGTAAGCTTTCATTATTAGAGTAATAACAACATATAATTTCATGCTATCCAAACTGTTACCTACATGTTTCATGCTATAAACACACTGAACTTCAATTTGGAGTTCGAGGTTTCTTTCATCAACTCTTAATAACTCTTCTATCCAGATACAAAACTCTATCCAAACACACTCATACAACGAACACATATACATTTCGGAGTGTTGTGAAAAGATTTCACTAAGCGGGTAGAGAATTACCGGGAGAGTTGAGATGACAATGGTTTTCTCATGCGGGTAGAATGAACCACATCAGCTTCCCACATCCTCATCCAAAAGATATATACTTCATTCACTCTATTTCTAATATAACTATATTTATTCTCGCCGATATATATATATACGCGGGCACCCAACTAGTGTCTTTTTTGTAAAAGACGCATCAATGTATCATATCATGGTTTCAAAATAAACCAAGCTAAAAAAATCTTTGATAGGAAAATTAGGAAACTAAATTTTGGTGGAATATAACGTAGTTTGCATGTATCATAAATAACTAAACAACACATCACAACCATGAAACCCTTGAATTGTATCAAAATGTGGCACCGCGTCTTCAACCATATGTTCACGCGATCTTCATTATTTCCAACCCTACTAAGGTTGAGCTCATTTCCAATTGCTAGTGCGCAACGTAAGTTATACACGCCAAGGTTGAACTCTTTACAAGGAAAATGTTTTTCGACGTTGTCGGTGGTGGAGTGAAAGGAGATGGATGTTGTGGCGGACGTTACGGAGATGATTGACTATAATGAATTTGTTAAGGATACTATTTCTGTTAGAGCTTTTCTTATGGGCACAAGGTATTATATATAGGGTTTAGGCTATTAAATAGCTACCTACTTTCTCAAATATACCGATATGGTATGTGTACTTTTTTTCTTTATCGGAATAGCCACCTACATTCTCAAATGTATCGATATGGTACGTCCAACACGTACCATATCGGTACACTTGAGAAAGTATGTGGCTATTTATATATATAGCAGAACACGTATCATAATACACATATATGCTTCTTTTAAGGGTTTGGGTGCTAAAAGTGAGAGTTTCATAAGCTATATGGTTGTTTTTAATTATGGCTCGGTTATCTTACATAATGTGTTTGCTACACAACAGCTTGAGCGATGTATACGATATGATTTCAAATAAGTAAAAGCTAACCCATTCTTCTTAGTAAAAATAACAGCTTGTTTTAGTTCACTGCTTAAACATGTGCAATGTTTCATTTTTAGAGCAATAACAGCAGTTAATTTCACGTTATTCTCCAAAGTGTATATGATTCGTGCTCCAAACACATAAAACTAGTTCGCTTCTAAAATTCAATATGGAGTTCCGAGATATGTTTCTTTCAACAACTTTTAATAACTATTGCATTGTCTCTTTCTTTCCTTAAAAATCTTTTATATAAGATGGAGACCATTTTTAACTTTCAATCTTAACATTTTATCCCACATTGGTAGAAGAAATAATTTTTTTGAAACTAATATACCACAGTGTGCATGCAAAACTGGTGTTGTGAATAGTATTATGTTTTCCAGTATGTTATGATCATGTTAGCTAAAATAGTTGTTGTGCTGATGACGGATTTGAATGTTAATACGGATTCTCAGTTATTCTTTTTATTGTCTTTCGTTGTACTCACTATAAAACATGTTTTAGCGAAATAATAAAACTATAAAGGAGCGCGACGACCAAAACTCCGAGATGTGGAAGTTTGAAGTAGTATATGTAATTGGGCAGTAAAACAATTTTCTATCGACACCTTTTTTAAGTTTCTATCATGTCATTATATCCCACATAGGTTTAAAGGTAGAACTTGTTTACTATAAAACATGTTTTGGTGAAAAACATTTAAATCTTTAGTATAAGATGGGAAAATATTTTTATTTTTCTAAGAAAGGGTGGAGAAAAAATTGAATCGCTCAAATTTGTTCAAATCATTGTAGATTACAAATGAAATGAAAAATTAGTAAATGAATGTGAAGTAAACTAACTATTTAAGCAATCTCATACATGAGATTTCTTTCTATGAGACTTTTCATAACATTCTATCCCACATAGAGTTAAGATAGAAGTTGGTGGGAAGTAATATACAGATAGTGCTTGTAGGTCAAATGTGCTAAAAAAATTGGTGGATAAGTGGAATAGCGGGAAACTTGTATGAACACTTAACTTTTTCACTTTATTTCTCTACTGTGAAATATATGTTGGTAGAGGTCACTTTAGTTTTTAGTCTAACATAGATTAAAAAGGAATGCATTTTTTTAGAAGCCAATAAAGAAATGATATACATGTAAAAAAAATGAAAAAAAAAAATTGTATATATCTTATTTGATTAAATGGTAAAAAGAATTGCCGAAGAATTTTTAATAACAAGAATGAAAATGATGTGCAAAACAAATCTATGACTAATTTAATAAAACACATTTTTTTTTTTTAATTATTATGTTTTTTGTGAAAGCCAATAAGTGGAAACGCATACATGTTAACAGATAATATGACTCACGTTATTAGATTCTTATCAGTTTTTGAGGTATAATATACTTACGTACACACATACATGTTAACATGACGTACACACATACATGTTAACATGACTCACATTATTAGAATGTTTTCTTTTACGCAATGATGTTACTTGTTTTAATTTACTAAAAAGGTTGTAATTGACGGAACTAGCGAGCCATGACACACATACATGTTAACATAAATCTTATTAGATAATTCATACACATAATAAAACCTTTATGACATGAACATATCTTAGTTGAATGTTCATAGTAAGGATATTCTTTGGAATATTTTATATTCATCCAGTATATTTTCGTTCTAACATGGTCTTACATACACAACAACTATTGTGAGATTTAACAACTACTATCTCAATCATCATGTTTAGATACTTATCGAGTGTGAATATTCAAGGATTTTCAAATTTATAGGTCCATACTCCATACTAAACGATTCTCTATATTTCCAAATCTTTTTCACAACCACGTGCGAGTTTAAAGTACAATTATTATAAGAATGTCTAAAAGACCAAGGATTTTGCAAGTTTTATTTCTTATTTGGAACCAACTGAGTTACGTGTCACACAAAGAATTAAAGTCTTAGACAACAAATTTATGCAATTTGGCTAGGATTTTAAAAGACCTAAAACCACAACCTCCTACAATATTGTGTATATTGCGAGCTATAATCTTAAGAGGAGCCACACTTGATGATTAGAAAAGATGTAGTGAATGGATTTAAACTAGGAAGGCAATCGAAATTAAATGAAAGTATTGTCTTATGCTGATATTGTGGTTGTTCACGCTATTTAAGTCATTGTGTGTCCCAAGAACATGTAGTTAGAAAGTAGAGTTGAAGACGAAATAGGTACACAAAGTTTCATGGTCAAAGGGTCCAACTATTGGGCTCAAGCTTTGGTAGAAAACAAAAAGATAGCTATCGTTAATCCAAGATACTCAAGTGGCATGTCTATTTTTTTCTGTGTACAGAAAAGTCTTTTATATAACAATTTACCATATTTTTTATGGAAATACGGAGTATCTTCTAATTTCTAGTCAAACATTGTATCCCACATAGGTTCAAGTAATATGTTGTTGGTTAGTAATATACTATAGTGTATGCAAATTATACATGTCTAGAATAATATTATGTTCTCATATGTGAAAACGCATATTAGCACTTAACTTTTTATGTGTGTCTCCTTTTATTTGTTTTTTTTTAATCAAAAAAACATGTTCTTGTGGAGACCTTTTACTTCAAATAACTTAAGAGGGGAAGATATATTATATGTTAATTAAGATAGCAAATGAAATTGACTTAAACAACCCATTTTTTAAAACATTTCTGAAACTGGAAATATGTTGTTTGTTATTAATATACTCTAGTGTATGCGGGTTATGCATGTCTAGAATAATAATAAGTTTTCAGGTTTGTAACCTTTCTCCGTATTACAAAAATTTGGCTGGTGGGTTATCATCTAAAAATGCATGATTAGCTCTAAACTCTTTTTTATGTTTACTTATGGGAAAATTCCATATATACCCAAATGAAACTACATAATACCATATTTACCCAAATGACAAGTTTTCAATGCATGAGTACAATGCTTTTAAAGCATGTGTTGGGGAAATATGGAATTATGATGTTTGTTTTGGGTATATATGGAATTGCCCTTTTACTTATATATTTTTAGCATTCATGTTCTCTTGGAAACCATTCTAATGTTTTAGAAGTCAATTCTCAAAGTTTCGTGGTCTAAGGTCTACTAACAAATTGGGAGCTTATAAACTGGACACATTTACAATGTCGGAAAACAATCTAAATGCATGTTGATTGAAAAGTATATCTGAACTAAATTGATGAAACTATACTTTGTGTGCTTGCACACAATATTCGAACATACATGAATTTATTTCGGTAAGCTTATACATGAACTTATTCTTAAAACTTCCAAAAACATGAGACGTGTACTTTCAAACTTTAGACATTTAGCATTCAAAAAATTGCTTAATGATCTGTACTCGGCCAAGCAAGTTTTTAAACAAACCAAAACAAGTATCACAGTATAACAAGGAATTGGATTCATGACCGAAACACGTACAATAGCTTATAGATTTTATATAGACGATTCATAGGTTCTTTTATCCAAGTTGCTGCCTTTATGTTTCGTGTTATAAACACAAAAACTAGTTGCTTCTAAACTTCAATTTAATGTGCCATGTAACGAATTCTTCTTTCACCAAGTGTTAAGAACTCTTGTATTATCTCTTTCTTACCATTTTTTTAATGAAGATATTTTCTATCCTTTTATCCTAACATTCTATCCCACATAGATTGAACATAGAAATATTAGGTAGTTATATACCATAGTGTATGCAAGTTAAACATGTTGAGAACAGTATTATGTTTTTGAATATTTCACCATTTGTTAGGTTGAAAAAATCTAACTCACATAGAAATATCTAAAAACTCATAAGATCTCTTAACTTTTTCCTTTTAATTTGGTACTTTAAAACATGATTTGGCGGAGACCATTTTAATCTTTGATTTCACACGTGTTAGAAAGGAAAAGAAACTATGAAAACTAATATAAATATCAACATGCAAAATAAATACTCGTACGAAATGAGCATATCATAACCGGATACGAAATGAGTTGAAGAAAATACATACTATCTTGGATAGACAAAGGTTTAATGGTCACTAACGTATTGGGAGCTCAGCTCATAAACGGAACGCCTTTGAAATATCACAAAATAATCTAAATGTATGTTAATTGAAAAGGATATATGAACTAAATGAATGTAGTTGATGAGGATTATAACATAAAGAAACCATGGAAATTTAGATTGGGCACCTTAAGCCAAATGAAGCTTCATACTACATAGATACTTTAAGAGTTTAAGTTCATGACCGAAAACGTAGTTCGGTGAGCGTTGTGTACATTAAAATATTTTCTACTTGCTATCCTATCATTATAATTTGTAGAAAACATAGTTTGTAGAAAGAACTTGTTGGTTCCTTATATATCGTAGTATATGTGAGTTTCACCTGTTTAGAAAAGTATACTGTTTTAAAGTAGAGTGCTTTCTTCATTTAAAATGTTGCAAATTTAATAAAGAAGCATTTTATTTGAAAATTTATATAAACTCTTAACTTTTTTCTTTATCTATTTCTATTTTTTACTATAAAACATGTTTTGGTAAAAAAAAAAAAAAAAAACATTGTAATTTTTGGTATCATATAGTATGAAAGGAAAAAGTATTTTTTAAGATGTCAATTAAGAAAGAGTGTGAGAAAAAATTAAATTGTTCAATGAAATTAAATTAAATCATATTTTAAACTGGAAGGCATCCCTTTATGTGCACGCAAGGTTATAAATAGCGCGCGGCGTGACATGATGGCATAACCAAGCCTCACGTCTTAGCGGTAAAGGCGAAGCTTTTGCATTTTAAAGCGTGACATAAGGTGGTACAAAATATAAAAATATTTATATATTATATCATATATCATATATATCGAGTTTACAAAAATCGTTGTACATGATAAATAAGGTTAAGAAACTATCCTTACATGTAATATTGCTCATTTTTAAAAAAAAAATTGTATCGGAGTTGAATACAAAAAACTCACCACGCCTCACGCCTTCCCGCATCATCTCATGTTACGCTTAGAGTCGACGCCTTGATCTATTTCGTAACGTGGAGGCTACACCTCACGCTTTAGTGGTGTCTTGGCGCCTTTTAAAACCATGTGTGCATATGGAAGAGTAGCAAATGGAAGTGAAGTAAGAAAACTAACTATTTAAGCAATCTCGTACATGGGATTTTTGTTTTTGAGACTTTCATATCATTCTATCTCACATAGACTTATGATAGAAGTTGGTGGTTACTAATATACACATAATGTATGTGCTTCAAATGTGTTAAGAATGGTTTTACCTTTTCAGCTATTCCACTGTCTATCAGGTAAAAAAATTGATGGATTTAGGAACGGCGGAAAATTGATATAAATCCTTAACCTTTTACCTTATTTCTCTACTGTGAAATATATGATGCTAGAGACATTTCAATCTTTAGTTTCACAAAAAAAAGGAGCACATACTTTTAGATGCCAATAAAGAAAATGATAGATTTGTAAAAATGAATTAAAATGTGTATATCTCATTTGATTAATTGAAAAAGGATTGCTGAAAGATTTTTAATAACAAGAATGAATATGACGTGCAAAATAAATCTATTACTGGTGGAAATTGGATTAGTATTTTATTTCACGTGGCTTAAAAGGAAAGTATATTTTAAAAGCCAATTTATAAAGAACAAGAAAGAGAATTGTTACACCGTGCGTTGCGGTGATGTTTACTCATAAGTTGATGTGGTTTAATGAAAATTTCATTTTAAATCGATTTTAATGTATCTCATTTGTTTTAATGTCGGTAATGTTTTTGTAGATGTGTACTAATTAAGATGTAGAAATGTTTATGATCTTGTTAATGGTTTTTACATTGTAACTTATATATTTATACTATATGTAACATGTACCCCATCAACGTGTGCTTACCACCAATGATGCATTCTTTCAAATATAATATTCTATTCCCAAAAAAAAAAAAATTATTCAAACATTCTTTCCCACATAGGTTGAAAAAAGAAGTTGTTGGTTATTAATATACCATGGTATACGTGAGTTTCTTGTAACTAGATTAACATTACGTTTTCAGGTATATAATTTGCTTCAGCTTAAAAGGTTTGCAAGCTAACTATACATAGCGGGAGGAAATTCATACACCTGATAATTAACATGAAATCTTGATTTTATTACTTTTCTTGGTTATCGTTTTTTATTCTTTTTAACGGAGGTCACTTAGTTTTGCTAATGTGAAAAAATTAAGCAGCCAGGTTGACAAATAAATAAGCCAAAGTTAGAAAGGAAAAACAAATTCCGCAAATAATGTCATAAGCCTTTTACATTGTTAAACATTAGTCTAAAATAACATTATATTTTGATTCACTAAAAAAATTTACAATTAAGTTCAAACTTATAAAGTGAGCTAAATAATCCGCTAATAAATAATCCACGTACAATGTAACTCAACAAGCAACGTATGTATCGTTAGATGATACATACATATATAAAAGCCATCTAAAAAATGAACATATTTTAATCGTAGTTGTAGTTTTATAACGAGTTATCCTTTGGAATATATTATCTTTATTTATACAATGGTTTTACTTGTTTTAATATACAAAAAAGGTAGTGATGACGGAACTAGTGAGCCATGTACGCTTTGAGAGTGGTACGGTAAGTGGTTGGCTCGTGGTGGTCTTCATTTGCTCGTGGTTTGAGCTACGAGCAAACTTAACATTTTTTTTGTCAGTGACTATGATGAAGTAATATATATGAGAGGGATGAGTGGATAAATGGGTGTAGTGCTAAATTGAGAGTAGTGATGGACGATGGCCAGTGATATTCACACGAATGTTACAAGGCAAAAAACTATATATCTTAAGCATACACAAGAGATATGAGATTTTGACATAATGCCCATCTTGTCAACTTTGTCCACAATATTTCCCAGTTACATGGAAAGTTGGAAACCTATATTACATTCACAATTTACACACTGAGCATTCAAAAAATGCTTAGTAAAAATGCTTAATGTACTCGGCCGAACAAGTTTTTAAATAAACCTAAACAAGTATCACGCTATAACAAGAAATTTGCATTCGTGACCTGAACACCAAACATATACAATAGCATATAGATTCTGTATAAACGAATTTAGACAAGTAAACGCTGATACATTTTGCTTAGTCAAAATAATCATAGATTATTTTGTTGCCTTTATGTTCCGTATTATAAACAGATAAGTTAGCTGCTAATAAACTTCAATTTGATGTTCCATTTAACAAGTCTTTCTTTCACCAACTGTTAAGTACTCTTGTAGCATTTTATCCTAACACTTTAGCCTACATAGGATGAAGATAGAAGTCGTTGTTTAGTTATATAGCATAAGTTTATGCGTGTTAAATCTTTTGAGAACGGTATTATGTTTTCGGTCACTTGATCATGGTCGGGTGGAAAACATCTGACACACAATGAAAAATTCGAAAACTCATATAAAAACTTTTTTCTTTTAATTTTTATCATAGTTGAAAGTTTGATCCTTACGAGGATATCCTCGGGAATATATTTTTGTTATAATGTGGTTTTACACATATACAACAACGATAGTGAAAATCAACAATTGCTATTTCAATTATCATGATACTTCGATCAAGTATTCTTGAACCCATAGATCCATACTAAACAGTATATACATCCCCAAATCTTTGAGAAAAGCAAATGCGCAAGTTTAGAGTACATTTATTACAATATTCTCCGCAAGACCAAGTATATTAGAAGTTTCCTTTCCTATCCGGAACGCTGGCGGCGAAGGATTATAATAATCCTGGCCACAACCTGCTACAAATACTGTATCTCTTGCGAGCTAAGCTTAAGGCAAGCCAAACGTGATAACTATGGAATCAATAGAAAAGGCAAATCTCTTATGATACACCAGATCCAGCTCGGTTATTGATAGAGTGAATAAATCTGCCATTTCTTGAAATCTCTCTTCTAATTCAAAATCGTGGTGTAACGCGTATCCTCTCCTGTATAGGTCATGGAATAGATGAAATAAATCAAAAAATGGATTTTTGTTCAAGTCTAAAATCTTGTTGGAATTGTCCATATCCGGTTCATCTTTCGATACCATATCACATCCCGAATCTAATGAAATAAGATGAATTGAGACGGTATTTTGTAAATATGTAATTATATTAAATAGATTAACCATTTCTTTATTTTCTGATCGCCTGAGAAAAGAAAGATCTTGTTGTTTCTTCAACGATTTCTGATCTCTAGTGGACCTCTTAGTAGGATTCGAACCCAGATGAAGTTCTGACCATCTGTCAGAAAGAGGAAATGAATAGATTTAAACCAGGAAAGCAATCGAAAATAGGAGAAAGGTTTTTCTTATAATGATATTGTGATTGTCGTTCATATTTGTCCTAAGAACATGTAGGAAATGTTTTGAATTTTTTCATGTAAGTCATGTTGTGGATGAGTTTATATCAGCATGTCATTTATCATTTATCTGAAATTCTAAGAGAAGCTTATAGAATGATATATGTTTAATGTTGGTGCCTTGGTGGTGTATGATGTAATGTTAGTATGTTACAATGCAACAAGTGAAGTCAAATGTAGTCCAATTAGTGGGCTGGAGGAGCCTTTGGCGAAAATAAAATGAGAAAATACTTGTTGTAGGGGTGTTCATCGGTTCGGTTATCAGTTTGTTCGGTTCGGTAATTTTTTTTCTGGGTATAACCGAAAACCGAACCGAACCGAACTTAAATTTAACTAAACCGAACCGAAACCGATAACCGAACCTCCAATGACCGAAAACCGAACCGAATAACCCGAAATACCTAAATTTAATAATTTATTCATTTATTTATATATATTTTTTGAAAAAAAAATAATTTTCAAGCTTAAAAATATTTATATATATTATAGAAAAGAGTTTTAATATATATTTTTAATATATATATATAAAAAATATATATAATTATTTAATTTCGGTTTTCGGTTTGGATTGCTAAAACCATAACCGAACCGAAAACCGAACTTTTATTTCGGTTCGGTTCTTTTGGCAATTTCGGTTCGGTTACGAGTTCGGTTCGGTTATTTTCGGTTCGGTTCGGTTTCGGTTTTCGGTTTATTCGGATATTACCCGACCCATGAACACCCCTAACTTGTTGGGTATAAGCCCAATAGTCTGGGCTACATTGATGAACAATTGAACTTTAGTTATGTTCAGGCCCTATTATCTCTTACATGTTCACTTGTTGTATGCTCATAAAAAATTTCAACCAACTCCATACGAATAAAACTCGCATATAATATCTGCAAGTATATCCATAAAGGATTGCCTACCTGTTTATCTTTAGCTTTTGACACAAGTGCTCATCTTATAAGCATTTTTGTCTTAAAATTTGCCTAGCTACATGCGAACCTAAATATACACAATCATAATTTACACTTTGAGCACTCGTAAAAAAGCTTAGTGATCGGCTTAATACGTTTTCTACACGACCTAGGCCAAAACAAGTATCATAGTACATAAATACTTTAACATAATAACTTTTTAATTATCTCTTTCTTTCCAATGTACACAAAATCTTTTACATAATAGTTAACTACAATTTTATGTCGATCTTTTTTAACCTCCGATCCTAATATTATATCTCACATAGGTTGAAGAAGAAGATTATTGGTTACTAATATACCATAGGGTACTTTGGTTTCACGTTGTCAGAATAGTATAGTGTTTTCAAATGTATGTACATCTAACATGTTAAAGTTATGTATGCTAGAATGTTCTTACATTTGATAACTTATATCAACTCGATTTTTTTTTTCTTTTCATTTATTTTTACCGTAAAAAATATTTTAGCGGTGAACAATATAAATTCTAATTTCCTCACGTTGTCAGAATAGTATAGTGTTTTCAAATGCATCTACTCCTTGCATGTTAAAAGAATATATGGCTGGTGTGTTTACATTTGAAAAATCAAATCAACTCGACCTTTTTTTTCATCATTTTTGTTTTTCTACGGTAAAGAATATCATGGTGGCGAAGATTACATGTTATGATTTCATCATATTTTATAAGTCATCGATTAAGGAAGAATGTGAGTAACAATTCAGTTGTTCAATTTTGTTTTGGACATTAAGTACAGCCAATGAATTTGAATGAACCAAAATATTTCATAAAAAAAATGAAACTGGAAGACATCTATGTAAATTTGTTACTTGATATTTGTTACTTGATATATAAGTTATAATGTTTTCGATCGTTACGCACACAAAAATGGAAGTGAAGAAAAGTAACCACTCATGTAATCACATACGTATGAATGGTTTCTGTTTGTGTAACTTTTCATAAATGAAAACATCACGTACTCTCCTTTTTTGTATCTATGGTAAGAGCTGAGCTAAGTAAAAGCTGCTTATTTCTAGATCTTGGCATAAGCATGTTTGTCATCAACTTTGCAAACCTACACTTTTATATTTGAGCATTCAAAACGTACTTGCTAAACTCCAACTTTCATGATCCCAAAATGTAATCCCACATTGGTTGAAGAAAGAAATAGTTTGTTACTAATATAATGTTTTTCTTCAACCACAGGTGAATTTAAGTATGTTTATTACGGGAATAACTAAAAGACCAAGGATTATACGAGTTTTATTTCTCGTCTGAAACCAACTGAGCTACGCACTATTAAAAGTCATGGCCCACAACTTCCAACATATTTCACGTATCTTTCAAGCTAATCTTAAGAGGAACTACACTTTGATGACTTGAAGAAGAGTAGCTAACGATGTTAAAGTAGGTAAGCAATGTATATTTAGAGAAAACTTGTCTTAGTGTCTTACAATGACATTGGGGTTGTCATTCACTGAATTTAAAGTTCCAAGCCAGTAAATGTCCAAATACGAAAAGGGTCCAAATAGTTTTTATCAGGCAAAACATGAATATATGTCTTGTACTCTTGTTATAGACTTAAAAATATTTCCTGTCAATCTCTGTATAAAAATCTCTTACAATACATAATATATGCAAGTATATAAAGGATTGTCTAGCGGCTTAATAAGAGATATCAACATAAATACTCTTTTAACATACTTGTGATTTTAACCTAGGGCCAAAACAAACAAAATAAGTATTACAAATTACAATCTAAAAAATATTATCTCCGGACAACTAAACACATAATTCATTCAGCCAATGGCGGAGCTAGAAAATTTTCGTGTGAGGGCCGAAACAAATTTTTTTAGAGAAACACATTAAATGGGAGGGCCGAAATAAAATTTTTTTTTCCGGAAATACACATTAAATCGCGAAAAAATACATTAACGGACTTAGGCCTAGGGGGGCCGGGACCCTTCCTGGTCCCTTAGTAGCTCCGCCCATGCATTCAGCGATGGTTAAAGTTTCTTCATGAATAATTTCATTTAAGTAAAAGCTAACCCGTTGTTCTTAGGAAAAATCACAGGTTTGTTTTAGTTCAATGCTTAAACATTTGCTTCTATACTTGAATTTGGAGTTCCCTGCAACGTACTTTCACCAACTGTTATTAAATCTTGCATTATATGTCTCTTTCATTCAATGTACATATGAATCTTTTATATGATATGAAGACTTTTTTAACTTTTTATCTTAACATTTTGTCGCACATTGGTCCAAGAAAGAACATGTTGGTTAGTTATATGCCCTAGTCTATGTGGTGCATATGTGCTTGGAATAGTACACTGTTTCAGGTGAATCTTTTCGGAATCTTTACAGTTTAACGACTTTGTCAAGACGGGAAATGGTTTACTTGAAAACTTGTATAAACTTTAAACTTTTTTCTATTGTTTTTCTTTTTATTATGAGGGTGTGTAACTTTTTAATATTTAGTATCACATATCTTAAGAAGTAAAAATATTTTTGAAATGTTAGAAACAATCAAATTGTTTTGATCATTATAAATAGCAAATGGGATGAATTAAACAACTTATTTCTTAATACATTGCTGAAATTGGAAAACATCACTTTGGATATGTGCACATTATAAGTGAAGTAAATTAACTATTCATGTAATCACAATGATTTCTATTTGTGAAACTTGTCATGAATGAAAACTTCATTTTTACAGTAATGACAACATATAATTTCACGTTATCGAACTGCCCCCTCATGTCGTGCTCCAAACACATACAGTTGCTTCTAAACTTCAATTTGGTGTTCCAAGTTGCATATCTTTCTTTTGGTTAATAATATACCCTACTTTCTACTGGCCAATTTATGCCACAGTATGGCAACATCTAGTCAGAAAGTAGCTTAAGCAAATGGAAGTGAAGTAAGCTAACCAATTGACCAATCTCATGCATGATTTTTTTGTTTGTGAGACTTTTCATAATTATAAATCACTTTCTATTTTGCATCTATTGAAACTTTTAGAGCTCGGTTTATTAAAAATTGGTTACTTGTAATGTTACCACAATGGTTTTCGTCATTACAAATAACAAATGTAAGTTGATTACAAAACATATTTCTTGAGTTCATACATTTTTTGACCGTTTATCTTGAATTTCTATCCTACATAGGCTGAAGATAGAAGTTGTTAATTAATTATATACCATAAGTGTATGTGGATAAAATGTGTTGAGAATAGTATTATGATTTCGAATTTTACAAAATTCTTCTGGTTGAAAAAACCGGATGGGTTATGTAATACTAGGAAACTCATATGAACTCTTAACCTTTTCCTTTTATTTTGATATTTAAAACATGTTTTGGTGGAGGCCATTTTAATTTTTAACTTCACACAAGTTAGAAAGGAACACATATTTTAGAGACCAATAGAAACATATGACTAAGTTATCAAAGCCACTTAATATAATTTTTATTAAAATACAAATATATTTAAAATGTTTGTTAAGAACAATAGTGACGTGCAAAATAAACCCGCAATCTAACTCAAGAACCAATATGCGTCTCATTCCATAATTCATACACATATCAAAACGATTTATAAAGAAACATTTTACACTTTTTGACTATATTAAGCTTAAAGGATTGCCAAGCTACTTGCAAACCTAAATTTGTATATTTGAGCATTCAAAACATCGTTACAAAACGGCATAATAAGTTTTCTAAACAATAGGGCTGAAACAAGTATGAAAACATAGATAAACTCAAACTTTCATGTCTCAAAATTGTAATCCCACATCGGTTGAAGAAAAAAATTGTTTGTTAATAATATAATATAGTCTAAGTGAGTTACATGTGTCTAGACTAATATATTGTTTTCAGCCGATTCGCTCTCTTGCAAGTTAAAAAAAAACTTGTTAAGATGTGGATTGCCGAAAATTCATATTAACTTGACTTTTTATCCATCTCTCTCATTTTTGTTTCTTTACTATAAAACATATTGTGGTGGAGCCATTTTATTCTTTAATTTTACATAGGTCCATACTAAACTATGCTTATATTCCTGAATACTTTCTACAACCACGTGCGTGTTAAGAAAAAAAAAAAAAAAAAGCCTTATCGTATATATGAATTCCTAAAAGACACCACCTGTGTTGGGCACCGTTAAAAGTTTTGGACCCCAACTACCAACAGATTTCGCATATCTTTTGAGTTAACCTTAGATGAGCTACATTTTGATGACTTGAACAAGAGTAGTTAAGTATGCTAAAGCAGGTAAGCAATTTAAATTTAGAGTAAACTCGTCTTATAATAACTTTGTGCTTGAAGCTTTTTGGGGGAAAAAAAAAGAATTGGAAGATGAAGATGGCTACTAGACATAGGCCCAATAACTTGGGTTGAAATGATGCATGTTTTATATGGAGCCTCAATTATGTTTTATGTCTTGTACTCTTATTATTGCATTATCTCTTTCTTATCATATTCTATGAAGATATTTTGTAACATTTTATTCTAACACTCTATCCCACATAGGCTCAAGATAGAAGGTGTTGGTTAGTTATATACCATAAGTTTGTGCATGTTAAATGTGTTGCGATTACTATCATGTCTTTGATTATTTCAAAATCTGCAGGTTTTAAACCTGCCAGATTCTGAAATTCTCAAAAACTCATAGAAACTCTCAAAAAAAATTTTTTTTTTTAATTTTTTTTTATTTGGTACTTTAAAACATGTTTCGTGGAGACCGTATAGATATGTAAGAATGTATCTTATTTGTATTCTTGCTTATAAGTATTTTCGGTCTAAAAAAGAGATGTTAACATAAGTAATAACATAGTTGAGATATTATTCTAGGGCCAAAACTAACCAAACAAGCCCCTAAAAGCTAAATGCTATATATGATTAAGGATTGCTTGGCTACTTATATTTTGATTTTGACATAAATGCTCATATGATAAACATGTTTGTCGAAAACTTGTTAGCTACTTGCAAACTTAATTTGTAAATTCATAATGAGCATTCAAAAAATGCATTGTGATCGGCATATAAGTTTCCTAAACAACCCATGGCCATAACAGGTATCATAATGCAAAAATATTTTAAGCTTCATGACAAAAAAACATGATTCATTCAGCGATGTATTAGATTTCTTCGCGATGATTTTATATAAGTAAAAGCTAACCCATTGATCTTAAAAAGAATCACAGTTTGTTTTAGTTACCCACTCAAACAATTGCAATATTTCGTTTTTAGAGCACTAACAACATATACTTTCATGTTATCCAAGATGTTTCCTTCATAATTCATGCTCCAAAAAAAAAATAAAAAAATAAATAAAAATTAGTTCACTTCTAAACTTCAATTTGGAGTTCCATGTAACACATAGTTCTTTCATCAACCAACTGTTGATAACTCTTGCAATATATATCTCTTTCTTTACATGTACATAAAAAGTTTTATATGATATGAATACTTTTTTAACTTTTAATCTTAACATTTTGTCCCACATTTATTGAAGAAAGAAGTCTTTGAAACTAATATACCATACTGTGCGTGAGAAACTCGTGTTGTGAATAGTATTATGTTTTCGGTCTCTTATCATCAGGCTAGCTAAAATAGTTGGTGTGGTGATGACAAATTTCAAAGTTAATACGAATTCACAATTTTTTTTTTATTGTCTTTTGTTGTACTCACTATAAAACATGCGAAATTGGTTTATTCATTAAGTTCACATGGCGTAAAAGGCAAGAATAGTTTGAAAGCCCGTTGATAAAGAATTAGAATTTGAGAATCAAAAAATTTGTTGCGAAATTGATGTGATTTACCACTAATTATATCAAAATTGAAGGAAAAAAAATACACAGATATTGTCAAACCATTTTTCATACTCTTAAACTTGAATATAAATGAACATAATATTATAATCAACAAATAATATTTACACTAAATTCAAACTTAAATCTAAGCTAACAAATCCCGTACAATCTAACTCAACAAGCAATATATGTCTATTAATACTCATATCAAAACCATCTATATATAAAAGTTCATAACGAGGAGATTATCTTATTTTCCATCTAGTATTCTAGTGTCATATATATTTTCGTCCTAATGTGATCTTACACCAATACAACAGCTATAGTCATGATCAACAACTACTATTTCAATTCTCATGTTTAAATTTAACATCTCTCTCATTCAATAATTCATACATATATCGGAAACAATTTGTAAAATAAACATTTTACTCTCTTTGACTACAAGCACGAAGGACGATCTTATATTTTTAGTTTTCAAATCAATAAGAACATATAATTTTCATGTTGTTACCTTCATGTTTTGTAAGCACATAAACTTCAATTTGTAGTTTGATGTAACATATCCTTCCTTCACCAACTCTTGCATTATCTAATTCTTTCCATGTACTTGAAAATCTTTTTTATGCTGACTAATTTACCATTTTTTGTTTACTATACCTTTTCTAACATTCGTTTCTTTCATTTTATCCCACATAGGATGGAGAAAGAACTCGTTTGTGACTAATATACCATAATGTATGCGAGTGCTATGTGTCTAGAATAATATGATGTTTTCGGGGTGATCATCATCCGACGAGTTAAGAAAACTTAACTCTTTGGATTATGAGCACTTGAATTTTCATATGAACTCTTAACAATTTTTTAAAACTTTTTTACCGTAAAACGTGTTTTGTGGAAACTATTTTTATCATTAATTTCACGCTGGTTAATTGGAATGCAAAAGGATAACCGTGAATGTTATGCATGTAGACAATAATTCTTTAGATATCCTAGAGGCCAGTAGTGCAAGTATCTACGGTCCACCATCTTTCATATCACACGAATTTTTAAACATCCTTTCCAAACACCAAATTTTTATAGTTTGGTGTTGGTATAGTTTACATAATTATATTGTCGATTATTTGAGTTTGTCTCCCTGTGTTGGGTTTGGGTCGGGAAAATAAGGTCATAAGACCCTAGATGCAATTGAGCAACTGCTTAAAAAAAAACTATTGTATTACTTATCCATGTGAAATTCTAGTTCAGGTCTGTTTCACCTGTGTTGGGGTGGTTCGGTCAAAGTCTATTAGGGTACCGTGAAGATGAATACTGGATTGACCCATACCAAAACTGATCCATTAAAAACAAACCCGTTTCAATCCCTTACCCAACTTATATGACCCACCATTTTTCCGCATCTACACTATTATGCTTCTTTTCATAATGTTTTACTAACACTAGTATCATAACTTTTTGTATTTTTTTTTAAATGAAGCCGATTTGAAAAGCTTGACTGACAAAGAATTTGGTTTAAAACCCAAGGAGCAAAAGTGTCTGTTAAGAGAAAAAGAGATGGATGATCATAAACTCTTGAATGTGGTGGGTGTGAAGGGTAACGCAAAGGTGATCTTAATCAAGAATTTACCTACCAAAACGAGGATTGTGAAAACGGTGAAAAAGTAAAGGAAAACGCTGAACTAAAGGAAACCATGTAGGAGAACAATTAGTTTGTAAAGATCAGGTACCTTTAATTTTCTTGCTGGATTCTTGTTATAAAAGCCATTATGTGATTATTGTGACCTAACGTAGTGATTATAAATATTTAATGGTTGGATAAAATGAGTCATTATCAACTCGTTTAATGATTAAACAATCAGTTTTAGATAAGTTCCCATTTAGCAGCTGTGAATTTATTTATATAAGAAAGTTTACAAGATCCTTTCAGAACGTACGTCCAAACCCCCCCCCCCCCCCCCCCCCCACCCCACCCCCCCAAAAGCATTTGTATTTTGCTAGCTCCATTGCCATAGACTGCAATTTGAATGCAAAGTTGGTCATTCATTAAAGTGTAGTGTATCTTATATGTTTTCGCAATACTAAAGGCTAAATGGTTTTAAATTTTAGTTACTTTTTGTCTAACTAAATGATGTTCGTTTTTTTAATCTTTGTTAAAGGTAACTCGACTTTGTTAATTCAACCAAGGGCAAAGAATGATGATTCAAGCCGTGCCATCCCATGTACTTTACTCCTCGAGATTACAAATACTAATTATTAACTCTATAAAATGAAAGTTCTATTGTGTAAGTATGTTATGTGAGAACCCCGAATAATGAGTGCAAGAATAAGATATGACCCAAAACTTTTATACATAAAATTAGATTCTGCTAAACTTCAGTTTGATGTTCCATGTAACAAATCTTTCTTTCACCAAATGTTAAGAACTCTTGAATTATCTCTTTCTTTCCATTTATTTTATGATGATATTTAGTAAAATTTTATTCTAAACTTCACTACTTCAGTTTGGAGTTCCAACTTCCAAGTGACATATCTTTTTTGCAAATTAACTTACCTGCACGGAATCGAAAAGGCGTGAGACTGTTGGAAGAACTTGTCACCTATTGATTAAGAAAAAAAGTAAGATTTATGTCCTAGCATTCAGCTCACTGTTAAATACGGATACTTATTGCCACCATCAGGACGGAGTACGGGAAGTATATTAGACATCAGTTTGTGGACGTATTTCATCCACTAGACTTGTGTAATTCATCAAGTACTTAGAACATGCGCTTCAACTTTCATTGGCTAAGTTCAACTGAATCACACCATTATGAAAAATACGATTGCTTCTCCTATTTTTTAATAAGTAAATAAGCAAAAATCGGTTTTGTAAATCTTATCATAAGATTCTTATAGTTTGTTGTTAGCAACCGGCCAGCATTTTAACTATCTAAACCGCATGTTTTATTTAAACCGAATATATTCAGCATATTGTTATTTGTGAAAACAAGTTTTTTTGTTTTTGGTATGGATCAATTAAGACCCTGTATTATAACTGCAGACCTCAAAAATTAACAAGCCGTGCAGACAAACCTAATTTCATCAACAGCTACGATGACACCTTACAGATCGATAAAGAAAGCTGTCAATCTCCCAATATCGATTAATAATTGTGCCACACTTTTGTCACCATCATGTACAAATTCCAAAATCTAACAACACACAGCTAGCTAGAGATGATGGCGTGGTCAGCTTATTTAAAATCGATTAAAAGCTTTCCTACAGCTCACACGTCCAACATATTCGATCATGTTTATAGTGACTTATAGGCCGGATTTAATGTTACTATCAAACTATCTTAAACACGTGAAATGAACGACTCATATATACAATTCAAACTTGTTATTGGTGATCATTTCCCAATGCAGAAAAGATATACAGTTTCCTCCAATCAAGGAGGACAAAGGGACTAACCAGAAACTATATTTATAAACAAAAGCTTTAAAGAACCATAACTTGTTTCGTCGTCTTTACGAGTAGAAGAATATTGATTGATACTGCAACCTTTTAACAAATTTATACAATTTGGCTACGATTTCAAGAGACCAAGGCTCACGCTTTATGCAATTTATGCAAATATCCAAAAGACTGGCTACTAGACAAAAATAAAACAAAAACTAGCTACTAGACAAAAGGCTCACACATGGTGAAAAAAAAAAAACAAAAACTAGCTACTAGACAAAGGCTTAAGTAATGAATGTTTATTATATTTAGGCCCATTTATATCTTATGTCATTGTTATATGCTTAAAAATACTTTCAACTAACTCCCTACGATTAAAACTCCTACATATTTTCTACAACTATATAAAGGATTGCCTAACTGCTTATAATGAGATTGTAACATAAGTACTTTTTAACATAATATACGATTTTAACCAAAATAAACCAAATGATGACAAATGCATTTTTGTATTGTTTAACATAAACACATTTATCACATTCATTTATTTGATATCCATTTGATAATAGAGTGTTATCAAACTTCTCATGCCATTGCTTTGGAGCTTGTTTAAGGCCGTAAAGAGATTTAACCAATTTACATACCTTATGCTCTTGACCTTTGACAACGAACCCCTCAGGTTGTTGCATATAGATTTCTTCATCTAATTCACCATTTAAGAACGCAGTCTTCACATCCATTTGATGTATAATCAGGTTGTGAATTGCTGCTATAGCCATTAACGTTCTTATACAGGTTATCCTTGTAACTGGTGAATAAGTATCAAAGAAATCTTGACCTTCCTTTTGACGATATCCTTTGGCTACTAAACGAACCTTATACTTTTCTATGGTACCATCAAGTCTTAGTTTCTTTTTGAAGATCCACTTATGGCCTATTGGTTTATGTCCCGAAGGAAGATCAACCAATTTCCATGTAATGTTATGCACAATTGAGTCTATTTCGCTTTGAATAGCCTCTTGCCAATAAGGTGCTTCTGATGTGTCTATAGTAGCCTTATATGTTTGTGGTTCTTCATTTACAATATAGTTCATATAATCATGTCCAAAGTCTTTAGAGACTTTTGCACGCTTACTTCTTCTAGGTTCATCATTCTCTTGTGGAACCTTAGAGTTGTTTTCTCTTTGTTCTTGAGACAATTGATCATCTAATACTCTTTTCCTTGGATTTGAGATTTGTTTCTCTTTATCCTTATAAGGAAAGGTATTCTCAAAGAATTCCGCTTCTGCAAATTCTATAATTGTGTTGGTTGCTTATGTCCTGTACATTGGATTTGTAAACCAGGAACCTATAAGCAGCACTATTCTTTGCCGGACCAAAATAAACACAATCAACTGTTTTTGGTCCAAGTTTGGTTCTCTTTGGTAAAGGTATTTGAATCTTTGCCAAACAACCCCACACTTTCATCCTTTTATAAAAAGCTTGCTTTCCTTTCCATAATTGATATGGAGATTTGTTACTCTTCTTATGAGGAATTTTATTCAACACTGTATTTTCAGCAAGACATTCTTCACCCCATAGACTTTGAGGAGCCCCTGAAGTAATTAACATTGAATTAATCATGTTCTTCAATGTTCTATTCTTACGTTCAGCCACGCCGTTTTTTGTGGGGTGTATAGGGCTGTTGTTTGGTGTACAATACCATAAGTAGAACAAAATTCAGCAAAGTTATTGGATTCATATTCTCCTCCTCTATCAGACCTTAGAATTTTAATCTTTTTGTCTAGTTGATTTTCAACTTCTGCCTTATATGTCTTAAACATATTCAAGGCTTCATCTTTGGTATTTATTAAGTACACATAACAAAATTTGCAGCAATCATCAATGAAAGTAATATAATAATTCTTTCCTCCTCTTGATGGTGTTGCTTTGAAATCACATAAATCTGTATGGATTAAACCAGGTATTTCATTTGATTTTTCTACCGATTTGTGTGAATGACTTGTGTATTTCGATTCAACACATATCTCACATTTGAATATCTTATCCATTGTGCATTTAGGCAATATGCTTAAGTTTATCATTCTTTGCAAGGAACGAAAATTAACATGGCCTAATCTAGAATGCCATAAAAAAGAAGGATCAATCATGTACACAGAAGTGATGCTAGCGCCCGTGTTATTATTATTAATAACATTGTCAGTTACAACACTTAGTTTAAAGAGTCCTTGATCAAGGTAACCCTTTCCAACATACACACCACCCTTAGTGATTACAAATTTATGTGATTCAAATACAAGTTTAAATCCCTTCTTACTAAGAATAGGGCCAGAAATCAGATTCTTGGTGATGTTGGGCACATACAACACGTTTGAAAGTACAAGATCCTTTCCAGAAGTCAACTTCAATATGACTTTGCCTTTTCCTTCAATCTTTGAAGAAGTTCTATTCCCCATGAACATCGGTTCAGTTTCATTCACCTTTTGGTAAGATACAAACATCCTTCTTGAATTACATATGTGCTTTGTTGCACCGGTATCAAACCACCAATCAACATCATTCGTGGTCAAGAAGGCTTCAATTACTCCAACAAATTATGTTGGAGATTCCATATGGTTTGCTTGGTTGGAATTTCCTCCATAATTTCCCCCTCCATGTTCTTTCTTGTGGCGACAATCCTTGGCTTTATGACCAGGTTTCCCACAGACCCAACAATGATGCACTTTCTTGAAGTTGTTGCTCTTTTGTTCGGTGTAATCCTTCTTTATATCTTTAGAAGAATTCTATCCAGAACCACCACCATATTTTCCTTTGTTTTTGTGGTTGGACTTTGATTTGGAAGAGCTTACTCCAACCATGTTCGCATTTGGTTCTATTGAATTTGCATCAGCCTTTTCCTGCATCCTGTTATCTTCCTCAACACGAATTTTAAGAACAAGTTGCTCAAAACTCATATCGTCAGTCAAATGTTTAAGATATAACTTAAATTTTTTCCAAGATGGAGGTAATTTTTCAATAATAGAACCAACAAGAAAGTTAGAGTTAATACCAATGCCTTCTACTTCCAATTCATGGACAATGATTTGGAGTTCTTCCACTTGTTTCACAACAGGTTTTGCATCAGTTATCTTGAAGTTCAAAAATTTGCCGATAACGAACTTCTTGGAACATGCAACTTCAGTCTTGTATTTCTTTTCCAATTATATCCAGATGTCCCTTGCACTTGCAAAGGTAGAATAAATATCATACAAGGAATTATCTAAAGCATTCAGAAGATAATTTCTGCAATTATATTCATTATGATTCCAAAGTGAGGCGGCCCTTTCATATTGTGCCACTTGTGCCTCAGTAGGAACATTTTGTCCTTCCACATACGGATCTGTTGGCTCAGGATCCGTGAGAACATTTGATACATACAGTGTTGTCAAATAAAACAACATCTTTTGTTGCCAACGACGAAAATCATACCCTTTGAACTTTTCAGGTTTTTCAACATGCGGTTTCTGCATCGCTTGATCCATCTTTGAAATTTCTGTTTAAGATTGTTAGGAATAATATAAACAAATATGAAATATTACAATAACGTGATTGAGGCCTGCAAAAGCAGTGTCCTTAAACAGAAATTCATCCTATCTACTACGAACTGTTTAGAGGATACAACAATTAATCTAAGTATATAAACTTGAATCTAGCGAATCTGATATGTTACTGTGATGGAGATTGATGAGGTTTATGTGTTTTTTTTTTATGATTCCAAAGTGGCAAATTCGTTCTCTATTTATAGGCACATGGTGACCCTTCAAAACAGTCACAATACCCCTTCAAATGGCCTTATAGACACTTCTATTCGTAATAGTCACGATGGTTCACAAAAATTGCATTTAGCGACGCTTTAGCGACGACTTAGTGACAGAATAACCATCGTTAATTGAAACTGATGCAAACAGTCGCGATGGTTCATTGAACCCTTTTTAATAGATCTAACCGCCACAATTGCGAATATGTGTGTCTTTAAAAAAATAATGGTTCATTAGAGACGACTTTGTGACAGAAAAACTGTCACTATTTGCCAATTCGTTGGTCACTATAAAAATACAACAAATTTTATTGATGATGTTCCAACATCCCCTTCGTGATTCTTGCTCCAAACACATTAACTTGTTGCTTCTAAACTTCAATTTGGTGTTCGAGGTAACATATCTTTGTTTCACCAACGGTCAATAAATATATCTTAGTATTTATTTTAGGTCTTTTCTAAAATTTCATCCCACATAGTCTGAAGATACAAGTTTTTGGTTACTAATATACCATATTGTGTGTCGATTAAATATGTTGAGAAAAGTATTATGTTTTCGAATATTTTATCATCAAGTCAGGATGAAAAAATCTGACCTCGTTGGGAAATATTTGGAAACTCATATGAACTCTTAAATTTTTTCATTTAACTTGGTGCTATGGAACATGTTTTGGCGTAGACCATGCTAATCTTTAATTTCACAAAGGTTTGAAAGAAAAACGAAATGGAAACAATAAAAGGTAAAAATGTATCTCAAATCTTTTGATTAAATTGAAACATGCGAAGTAAATACATGTACAATTTAACTCAATGCTCAACAACCAACGTAAATCTTACTAGACAATTTATACAGTTATCATAAACGTATATGAAATGAACATATTTATATCATAGTTGAAAGTTCACAAGATGGAAAAAAAAAGTTCACAAGATGGATATCCTTTGAAAAATCTTATTTTCATCTAGCTAGTGCCACATATACATATTTTCATTCTAATGTGATCTTACACATACACAACAACCATGGTGACAATCACCAACTACTATTTCAATTCACGTTTCGACTTCGAATATTCAAGAATGTCTAAATGCATAGGTCCATACTAAACGATGTTGTCTCCCTAAATCTTTGAGAAAATCACATGCGAGTTTAAAGTTTATATATTATGGCACCAACTGACCGGCGCATGCCGCACATCACTAAAGTCTTGGACCACAACTTTTAGCAACTTTGACGTATCTGTCGAGCAGCTTTTAAGATGAGATACACTAGATGACTAGCAAAGAAGTAATGAACAGATTCAAACTAGGGAAGGAATAAAAAGTAAAAGAAAACTTTGTGTTAAGATGATATTGTGGTTGTCGTTCATGCAATTTAAGCCGCTAGGTCCGAAGAACATGTGTTGGAAAGTAGAGTTGAAGATGAAAAAGGTAGACAAAGCTTCCTGGTCTAACGTCGATCTACTTATGAAATGGGAACTTAACGGAGATGCATTCGTAATGGCACAAAACAATCTATGTATATCTAGATTGAAAAGGACATTTGAACCAAATTGATGAGACTACACCTTGTGTGCTTGCACACAATATTCGAATTTTAGAATAGAACAGATGGCATGACTCATATTATACTTTATTTAATTCCGATTCTGTTAATATGATCAGCTTCTAACACATAATAGACTTACACACGTATATATTACCATGAATCACATTATTAAAATAGTTACATTTACGCAATTTTTTTGCTTGTTTTGATTTGCTAAATAGGTTGTGATGATGCAAGAGCCATGTACACTTTGAGAGTGATACAGTAAGTGGTTTGCTCGTGGTGGCCTTCATCAGCTTGTGCTATGAACCGCAAGCAAACTTAACATTTTTTTGTGTGTGTGTGTGTGATTGTAGTGATTATGGTGAAGTAAAATGCCTTGTGATATGTACTCGGCAGAACACGTTTTCAAAAAAACCAAAACAAGTGTCACTATACAACTAGACAACTTATACAATAGCATATAAATTTATATATAAACGAGTTCATATTAGTAAACGCAAATACTTTTTGCTTAGTAAAAATCATCATAGATTATTTATCCTAGTTGTTGCCTTTATGTTCCGTGTTATAAACAGATAAGGTAGTTGCTAATCAACTTTAATTTGATGTTCCATGTAACAAATCTTTCTTTCACTAACTGTTGAATACTCTTGCATTATCTCTTTAAATTCTTACCATATTCTATGAAGATATTTTGTAACATTTTATTCTAACACTCTATCCCACATAGGCTCAATATAGAAGTTGTTGGTTACTTATATACCATAAGTTTGTGTATGATAAATGGGTTGATATTAGTTTATGTCCTTGATTATTTCAGAATCTGTCAGGTTGAATGAATCTGAAACTTCAAAAAGTCATGAAATAATATTTTCCTTTTTTCTTTTGATTTGGTACTCTAAAACACGTTTTCGTGGAGACCGTATATACAATGCATCTTATTAATATGCAACATAACAAATATATACACGTACGATCTAACTCACGAGTCAACAACCAATATAATGAAATGAACAAATTTTTATCATTGCTGAAAGTTCATAACAAAAGATATCCTTTGGTATATCTTATTTTCATCTAGCTAATGCCATACATATATTTGTTCTAATGTCATCTTACAAAATACAGCAATGATAGTGACAATCAACAACTACTATTTATATATTCAAGGTTCGATACAACCATGCATGAGAAAAGAATACAATTTTATGAGGATTTTTTAAAAGCCATGGATTTTAGATGTCTTCTCATTCGAAACTAACTGAGCTATACACCGGCAAAAAAATATAAAAGTATTGACCACAACTTTCTATTGGATTTAAATGGGTTGATATTAGTTTATGTCCTTGATTATTTCAGAATCTGTCAGGTTGAATGAATCTGAAACTTCAAAAAGTCATGAAATAATATTTTCCTTTTTTCTTTTGATTTGGTACTCTAAAACACGTTTTCGTGGAGACCGTATATACAATGCATCTTATTAAAATGTTGTTGGTTTAATGGACAAAATATTAATAGATGTGTGTTAGGATCGAACTCGAGACCTATGGGATTGCACGCGTTGCGTATGAGATTTAATTATATCACGAAATATTTATATGGTCGAACTAAAAAAAAGGAGAGGGGTTGAGTGTCAAGTTTTGAAACTTAAGGAGGTGCTAGCAATGACTTGTTGGACAAGGTTTAATGCTATATATATATATATATATAAATATATCTTTTAGTCTCATTCGATAGATAAGATATATGATCGACACAGGCAATAATATAACTCCAATGCATGATTTATTAAAACCAAAATAGTCATGCGCATGTATGTATATGCTACAATGGTTTAATGATGATCATACGTATGAATTCATGAATTTATAATACATGATTGACTGATTGATTTCATGATAATTTTATATGCATGATATCGTGTCAAGTACATGTATATATTCATATATTCATTCCTTGCATATATGTATTTGACAGATGCAAGTAAAAAGGTTTGACTATATATATTTAATTGTGACTTGAACTAGCATTCTAATTAAATCGCTAACAATACGCGCGTACATGATCGTAGAGAAATCCTACTTTGGATTTTGGTGATTTACACTATTCGACTTTATTAAGTCGACTAGCACTCAAACCCTAATTAGGGTTCATCCTAATTGCTAGTTTTGTGGATTTGATTCTTGTTCGGCTAGAATCAAGAAAGGTACGCATACTTTATTCTTTAGTTAATTAATTATTCATTATATGTTCCTATACGCTTCCGCACTTACTTTGATGTTTATTGTTTATATTTATGATTAGTCATGTTATATAATTCCAACAGTGGCATCACGAGTCATTGGTTTTAATGAGTAATTAATTACTAAACACGTAAAAAACGGATATTGTATTGTGTTTGATATGATTTATTCTAGGGTTTTGGTTATGATTATATAAACCCTAATTTTCGGGTTAGGGCTTTTGCCCTAATTTGGGTTTAAAAATCTATTATGGATCGAAAATTTTTTTTTGGTGGAAACCCTAAAATTTTTTTTAGTCGATTTCATAAATTTTTTTTAGGGTTTATATTAATTGTTATGTTATCAATATCAAAACCTAGATTTAATATATTTGTTACGTGATAAATTCATGAATAAAGTGTTATGTGACATGGTATTGTATGCGATCTTGTGACTTAATTGAATAATTGTTATGTTATATCCATGATGATACATGCATGTTTGTCATGGATAGTTGCTTGTATTATTATTTAATTGTTAAGATTGGATTAATTGTTAAGTTTTATACACATGTATATTTATGATAAATCTTGAATTGGGGATGACTCCAATTATATACATTAATGAATCAATTATGTGCAATTTGGTATATCATTAATTATGGGTTCACGCAATCGATTCGTCGATGTATGTGGCTCACTTTCAATTGAGAGAGTGAAAGCCCTAATTAATATATACGTTAATTTAACCTAGACATTGATTATTAATAGGGTTTTATCGAATAAGTTGCATGTGGCTACTTGTTTACACGTATAAATTGTTTATTATGTGCGCATTGTTTTTAGTTGTTTATATTTTTTATTGGTATTACTTGTTTGTTTATTATGTTAGACAGTTTTAAGCAAAGGGTAATTTTGAATAGAAAAATAATACGGACTAAACAATGGTGAAATTTGATTTGTTTTGGAAGAGTTAAGTTTTTAATAGTTTAATTGATTGGTGACTTTGGTACAATGACTGAACGGCTCACCCATTCGAATGAACGATAAAGGGGTTATTTAAGAAGTGCGCACAGCCACACTGAAAGGATGTCTAAGGTTATGCTTTTGCGCTTACCTGGTCCTCTACCCTCTGTAAGTTCGAATGGAGCTACTTAGTAAGCCATAAAAGTACAAGCTCATCTTAAGGGCGAATTAGTTTTAATTCCATGCGCCACTTCGGTGGTAATTATCCGAAACACTAAGTGTTTACACTTATGCAAAAGTACGGTATAATGGATGATAATTAACACTAAATTCCTTGATTGGTGAACCCAATACCTCAATCAGAACTTTGATAATTTGATCTTTATGAATTGGTAATAAAAAGTTTTTTATTAAAATTATGCTACAAGATTAATGCATGACATCTTTGTACATATTTGATTTGACCACATAAAATCAAAACTACTACCCTTTTAAATTAAGGTATATGCCATCTAATTAAAAGGAACACTTGAAGTTGCAATTTAAGTCATGAGAGTACTTGGCTAGATTGTGATGGAGAGGTAAATCTCTATGTTAAGTGAGACCTTACATGGACATATTTGCAGTTCTTTAAGTTAGACACTTAAGTTGAGTAGGAAGTGAGATCTTGGACTCAATGGCATAAGATGGGATAAAACATGTTTATATTTGCAATAGCGTTGGAAAATATAAATCCCATAATGATCTAGGAGTTGGAAATTGTTTGCCAATTAATGTTCGACATATTACCTTATTATATGCGTTCGTTGCTAGCAGATCAACTGATGTAATGAACCTATGATAATTTGGATCCTAGTTTTCGAGAAAATTCTATGGTTATATGAATATTACCTTGGGTATTTTATTTTCTTGAAAAGTTTAATTATCGAAAATACTAAAATTGAATTTTGCTAATTCTTTAAATGTATTAATGCAACATTAAACCGTAAACGTAGGTTATTTTGTATTGGTAAATTGATCTACACCTGTAAGGGTTTTTGGTAGAGTCA
The DNA here is from genome assembly GCA_019973895.1 of Chrysanthemum seticuspe. Lineage (NCBI taxonomy): Eukaryota > Viridiplantae > Streptophyta > Magnoliopsida > Asterales > Asteraceae > Chrysanthemum > Chrysanthemum seticuspe. Next base: position 340,362,218 of record BPTQ01000009.1, read on the forward strand.
ACTTTGCTAAGAGAATAAACCTAGTCCTCTTTTCACGCGAAAGAGTGAGATTCAACCCTATTCCTTTTCATGAATGAAGAAAGGTATGATAGGACAATTAGAATTGTCTAAATTCTAAATACATAACTCGTAAGCAAATTTTAATAGTTAAGAAAATTGCATATTTCTGAGTTATTAAATTAGAAGCTAGACTAATTACTGTATAATTGGTAAAAGACAAACTAGCATATTTTATCTAGTTGTTGTGCTTTGACCATTTAAAAGTACTACTTACAATTGTTAGAATAGTAGAACTATTAAGAAAGAAATTGCATGCCCAATTTTTCAAGTTAATAGCATTGATGGATAAATTCATTATCTACATAGTAGAATACACTCTTTAAGTACATAAGTAATTGTTATGTATGGACTTTCTCAAAGGTGTAGGGAAGTAAATAGAACACTATTTTCTTTTACTGGTTAATGAAACACTTACAATGTTGTCAAATCCAGTGGGAGCATGTTGTTCTTATTATTGAATAAGGAATTACTGTAATGATTTCTTATTCAGTGGGAGTTACAAGCTTTGTCATCTTGGTAGTAACCCAGATTATCTCTAGAATGTCTTAAGATAATTACTTTCCACTTGTAGACACTTATGTTTTCAAGGATAGTCATGTACGTTTCCTTATTAGACAAGGAAGTGGTTCTACATCTACTAGTTATGCTAATATCAATGACACAATCATATTAGTCACATAAACAAACATATGTCGTGTTGTTTATCTGCTACATGATGTTGTTCCATGCACAAGTGGGAGAAATCTATATTGTGTGCAAGGTACAACATATAAGTATATGATTTAAAGGATTCTCTTGACTGCAAGGTAAGAGACTAACATTCTAATATAACTTGTGCATATATAATTAAGAAACACTTGGTGTTACAATTTACGTCATGTGAGAACTTGGCGAGATTGCAACAACAAAGTAAATCTCTATGTAAAGTGAGATCTTGCATGGACATATTTGCAGTTTCTAAATTAGACAAGTATTTAGAATATGTGTCAAAATGATATATATGACTACTTCAAATTAGATATTTATGTATTATTAGAATGACATAAATGAAGTAATCTAATCCTACTTTAATTTGTATATTTATGAATTTTTAGAATGACATAAATAAATGAATAAATAATGTAGTCCTACATTATTATGAAGTAAAATAAATTAACTTGAAATTACTATTGAAACCGAAAGTTGTGTTCATAATTACTTTAGTTAAACATGTTTATGATTCATTGTAAAGACATAAACATAAAGTCTTTTAAGACTTATAATAAAGTAAGACGTTAACTTGTTATGTTTTTTTAATTAAGACATATACAAGAAGTCATTGAGGTGATCAATGATTTATAACGTATAATGGGATTATAACAGTTTATGTTTCTTGTTGAGACATGGATATGAAGTGACTTGGTTAAAAGGTACTTGTGTTATAAAGCATGCAATTGGCTTGGAAAGTCTATTATACCATTAAGTTGACTTAGTTGGTAAATAGGTAAGCCAAAAAGAATATGTTTATCTTATATATTGTTAGATTGTCTTACAATATTAAAATTCTAATGAATACCACAAGTTGATGGTATGTTCAGTTAGGAGAATCAAACTCTATTTGATTTGTTTGATTCATGATAACCATAACTTCTTTCTTAAAAAGTAACAAGGTTAGAAAATTGAGTATGGATTGAATATACTCAATATGACTCCAATCTAGAAGATTGTTAAAACACCATTTCATTATGGAATGTGATGAATCACATTAAGTTTTAAAAATTGAAGATTCTGAATTTGTTAAACTACTTATGAATAGGTTATTAACAAACTAATGTCAAGAATTATCAATGTGTATTTGTAATGTCCCAAATAGAGAACAATGTAGTTTTGCTCTAATTGCTAAGTATATATAGATAGTCTACATATTACAAAAGGCAAGTGGGAGTTTTATCTTGAAAGATAAAATTACAAAATACATAATCTTCTAAAACACACTAGTAAATATCATGATGAGGTTAGACATGTAAATGATAGACCTCATGATGAAGGAATTTTCATTCATAGATCTGCAAGGATATCTCAGATATTTGACTTATATGCTGAGAAATATGAGTTACAGGATTATAGTAAACCTGATAATCATTATGATAGATTACCAAATATTGAATTGGGAAAATTACTCATACTATGAATGTTAAAGATGCTGTCCATAAAGATAATCAATTTTTGAAATTTGGTTTATCTTAATAGTTAGACTAGAGAATGGAAATGAGTTTCTTCAAAGAGATGAAAAACTCTAGTAGTTTGAATTTCTATGTAGAAATCATATGGACAATATTCTACACATATTTAATGCATGTCTTATGACAAGATTATTAATCATACTTAAGCAATTAATTGTGATTGAATATTCTTTTCTAGACACATTAAATATATAAAGATGATAATTGTCATACTTGTTTTCATTAATATGAAATATGACAATGGAATATCAAAACTCTTTCTTGAGAAATTACTTGAGCGAGGACGGTAAGTAATTGAAAGGTTTTTTTGAATTCATATAATCTTTGGAAGTGTACGAAGTGCAATAATTCATGAATGGATAAATGCATGCATCTATGAAATTATTCTTATGTTAAATTATTAAATCCATTTTCGATTTATAATTAAAATAAGATAAATTTTAAAGTATTCCTGAAAGCTAGTGGGAGTATTATGTTAAGGTTTTAAATCTTATATGTTGTATAACATATGAGAAGTAACATTCCTTGAAAGCTAAATGTTAAGTCTTAGATTGGAATGAAACTTCACTTGTAAGATTTAAGAATTAAAACATACAACCTTGGAATATATGTTTATTATTAATAAACATGTGCAGTAAAAATAAATGATTCTAATAAAATATGATATATCATTTGGGAAATGGATAAATATTTTTTGACAAGATAGAATGTGAATGAAGTCTAAGTTTGACCTGTAGATTCATCATGTACATCATGTAGTGTATTAAAATTGTTGTATCATTCTTGAATAAGAAGTGATTTGAAAACATTGATATCTAACTAAAAGTTATTAGATAACTTGTGTAATGAATATTCTAATAGAATTACATCCTTGAAACCTGGAATTGCTCCTAGATTCTATGGATGAACAATATGTCAAATGTTGTGCAAATTGTCATCAGCTTTAAACTTGAAAGTTAGGAAAGCATTAAACATTACACAATAAGATATTAAAGTTTACGGAGTTTTAATGAGCACATTGTTGTTTGTATACAATGATGCTGGTTTAATTGAGATGACACTCAATACTAGTCATGGTAGGATTTCATCCTTGTTAATGGCCATGTGAACTGGTTGTGCTACTAAGAGCACAGTTGCATTATACATTAAAAGAATAAGAATACTTTAAACTTTAAAATGTTTGAAAGTTTAAATTGTCATAAATTGGTGATAAAGGATGTCACACATTTTATGAATTATTATGTGGATTGGTGAATGCACACGTACAAGGACTTCACTAATTGAATTCTTGGAATAAGTATTCTAAAAATTATGATAGATCAAGTTGGTTGATTTATGCTTGTCAACAAGTATAATTGTCATTACTTGAGGCATAATTCATCAACTGGAATTTTCATGCATTGATCTATTTGGTATTTGGATAAGGGATGTTAAACAATTGTTATAATATAAATCAAATACTTGGTATGTTTGATTTTATAATATATTGTATCCTATATTTGCATGTTTAATCCGTGAGTAAATTTATTTATTCTAAATCGTCCGTTGTCAATTAATGATATGGGAGTATCATTAAACTAAGACAAATCTGAGAGATATGGTAGAATATACTTGAAAGTATATTGATGAGAATGCATACCAATTTCAGATGATATTCAATGAATTGAATATAGGACTTATCCCAACTACATAATTTACTTTGTGGATATTGTTATAAGTAAATTATGAATAGTTATCCTCCCATGAATGTAGTGTACTTCTGTGGGGCAACTTAACGCTATACGTAACTGGTAGTCATAAGGGTTGTTTCCTGAAGTGTTGCAAAGTTTGTGGGTTATTCTTGTAGTCAAGATAGAATTTGTTCCTTCAAATTTATTTTGGAGTTTAATACTGCTGGGCCCCTCGTAGGGTTAACAAGATGTTTGCATGGCCATGCCCAAGATCTCCCCTGAATATGTTCAGAAGATTTGGTAATCTTGCTCAATCACTTACAACGAGAAACAGAATAGTTGAATAAAGAATGACTTAATTCCATATCTTTATTTAACATGGTATTAGAAACAAAAGGATAATAATAATGAGAAATCATTAAAAGGTTTTTTCCAGGAGACCTTACTCGAGGTGTACTAGAGGCATCGAAGTGTTGCTAGACGCTAACCGATGTGATCACACTATTAAGATATGTCCAAGTGGGAGCTGTTGGTTTAATGGACAAAATATTAATAGATGTGTGTTAGGATCGAACTCGAGACCTATGGGATTGCACGCGTTGCGTATGAGATTTAATTATATCACGAAATATTTATATGGTCGAACTAAAAAAAAGGAGAGGGGTTGAGTGTCAAGTTTTGAAACTTAAGGAGGTGCTAGCAATGACTTGTTGGACAAGGTTTAATGCTATATATATATATATATATATATATATATATATATATATATATATATATATATATATATATATATATATATAAATATATCTTTTAGTCTCATTCGATAGATAAGACATATGATTGACACAGGCAATAATATAACTCCAATGCATGATTTATTAAAACCAAAATAGTCATGCGCATGTATGTATATGCTACAATGGTTTAATGATGATCATACGTATGAATTCATGAATTTATAATACATGATTGACTGATTGATTTCATGATAATTTTATATGCATGATATCGTGTCAAGTACATGTATATATTCATATATTCATTCCTTGCATATATGTATTTGACAGATGCAAGTAAAAAGGTTTGACTATATATATTTAATTGTGACTTGAACTAGCATTCTAATTAAATCGCTAACAATACGCGCGTACATGATCGTAGAGAAATCCTACTTTGGATTTTGGTGATTTACACTATTCGACTTTATTAAGTCGACTAGCACTCAAACCCTAATTAGGGTTCATCCTAATTGCTAGTTTTGTGGATTTGATTCTTGTTCGGCTAGAATCAAGAAAGGTACGCATACTTTATTCTTTAGTTAATTAATTATTCATTATATGTTCCTATACGCTTCCGCACTTACTTTGATGTTTATTGTTTATATTTATGATTAGTCATGTTATATAATTCCAACAAATGCAACATAACAAATATATACACGTACGATCTAACTCACGAGTCAACAACCAATATAATGAAATGAACAAATTTTTATCATAGCTGAAAGTTCGTATCAAAAGATATCCTTTGGTATATCTTATTTTCATCTAGCTAATGCCATACATATATTTGTTCTAATGTCATCTTACAAAATACAGCAATGATAGTGACAATCAACAACTACTATTTATATATTCAAGGTTCGATACAACCATGCATGAGAAAAGAATACAAATTTATTAGGATTTTTTAAAAGCCATGGATTTTAGATGTCTTCTCATTCGAAACTAACTGAGCTATACACCGGCAAAAAAATTTTAAAGTATTGACCACAACTTTATATTGGATTTAAATGGGTTGATATTAGTTTATGTCCATGATTATTTCAGAATCTGTCAGGTTGAATGAATCTGAAACTTCAAAAAGTCATGAAATAATATTTTCCTTTTTTCTTTTGATTTGGTACTCTAAAACACGTTTTCGTGGAGACCGTATATACAATGCATCTTATTAAAATGCAACATAACAAATATATACACGTACGATCTAACTCACGAGTCAACAACCAATATAATGAAATGAACAAATTTTTATCATAGCTGAAAGTTCATAACAAAAGATATCCTTTGGTATATCTTATTTTCATCTAGCTAATGCCATACATATATTTGTTCTAATGTCATCTTACAAAATACAGCAATGATAGTGACAATCAACAACTACTATTTATATATTCAAGGTTCGATACAACCATGCATGAGAAAAGAATACAATTTTATGAGGATTTTTTAAAAGCCATGGATTTTAGATGTCTTCTCATTCGAAACTAACTGAGGTATACACCGGCAAAAAAATTTAAAAGTATTGACCACAACTTTCTATTGGATTTAAATGCTATGAACCATACGCTAAGACGTTGGACGATATCAATCAAGCCATATCACTTTATTTATGTTTGTTTATCTTATGAATTTTACAAGATATCTAAATATATCATGAGCAAGTACAGTTAAAGTGTAAGAGACATGAGACCAAGCGGTTTAAATAATAACATTTTCACTTAGAGCGGACGGTGTGGGATCGTTATCCCTCGCCGTGAGCCTACGTGGCTCTTCGCCGTGGGCCGCCGCCACACCGACGTAGCTCGTTGTGGCTCGCCGTGAGTTGTGAAATCGTCGGGACGACGAAGCAAGTTTCTGACAAAGCAAGTTTCTTTTTTCTGGGTTTGTGAAATTGAAGGGATTTGAAAGTGGGTTTGTGTTGGGTTTGTGTGTGTAACTGTGTGTGTGTGTGTAGGTTTTTGTGTGTGTGTGTGTGTGTGCAGGTGGTTGGATGAAGAAGACGAAGCATTTTTTTTTTTTTTTTTTGGAAGAAGAAGTATACGGTTTCCATTTTTTTTTTTTTTTTTTTTTTTAACTTTTGACAAATTTAGATAATTTATAACTATTTTTTAAGAAATAAATTTAGTTTATTTGGAAATTTGAAAAAAAAATAAAGTGGTAGTGGTGGGCCCCAAATGAAGAGGTTGAGGTTTGTTATGAGTGAGGAGGGGGTTTGTTGTGGTTAGTTGTGGGAAAATGAGATGCTAATGTGGCGCTGAGGTGGCGCGACGATGAAGTAATGGCTTGTTATGGTACCTAGCACTCTTACAACCATTCATGTATAAACTATATATACGGGCGATTTCTGGCGCCGCCACCCCTACCTCATTTTTTCCGGCCAAACATCCAACTAAATCGTTTCTCTACATTCGTGTATGCAATCGGTTCTGCTTGGGTGTTCATTCTTAGGGGTGGTGTGATTATATTTATTGTCATATCTTTTCAGTCGGAAATCCGCCTATAGCTGCCACCTCCTGTTCATTTTTTCCGGCCAAATCAGCGCTAAATCCGCCTCTCTACCTAATGTATGCAATCGGGTTTAGTGTGGTTTGTGTATATCTTGAGGTGGCGTGCAATCCCAAACAAATCAGGCCTAATTCTTCCAATCCGATTCGTTTTTTCTTTAATTCTTTCACTGGGACTATTGATTTAACGGGTAAGAATCTGATTTGTCTGGGGTGTGGGGTCGTTTTCTATGGTGTTATCTTTTATTCTGAAACCCTAACATTCTAATTCTTCCAATCGGTTGCTTGGGTCGATATCGGGCTGGTCCTTAACTGCTATATTTGTTGATTGTTTTGGTGTCGGTTGGCTATTCCTTTATGGATTTGTTGCCGATCTGTAAGTGGGTTTGAGAGAGGTGCTTTTATTTGCTGGATGTATACCCACATTTGGGTATTGATTATCTGCTGGTAAGATTGATTTGGGTCGTGTTATGAGTGTTTTTGTAAGTGGGTTATGGGAGAGAAGGAAATTGGTTATGATTGGGTCATCAATCGGATCATTTGGTGGCTGTATTATTTTGGTCTTGGGTTCGCATATGCTGGAAGTTAGGGTTGAATCACCCTATGTTTATGTTTTATGCTTGTTACCACAGTTAGTTTATTCTATTGCTGGTTCAGGTTTGAAGCTGTCAGCGTGGTTTTCCATGATTGTTCAAGCACGTTGTGTTTATTTCTGTCAAAGATGATGTTCACTCCGGTTTTCTACATGGTATTTTGAGGCGTTACTGCTCGGACTAGGGAGTTGATTTCATTTGTTGATTGAATATGGTCTGTGTTTCTTGGGTCGTCTTACTTGGAAGTTAGCCGTTTAGGCTATTTGGAAGTCGCTGCTGAAAGAATAGCATGTATCATGCTCATTATACGCCTCTTAATTTTTTCAGAATGAACACATTTCTGTGTTAACCATTGATGAGACGTTTTTTCAGGAGCTTTTGTTGCCATCTCGGTGGTTTGATTTAGAAAGTTGTTTTTTGCTTCTTTCTTTGTTAGTAATAAGAATGGTTATGTCATTCTTATTTAGTGTTTTGGTTAGTAGCTTGTTGAAGCTTGTTCATGAGTTTGGCTTGTCATTCTCATGATGGTGTGGTTTGTTGCACTACGGTGCGTTCTTATTCGCCCATGTAACGGGCCGGGTTGTAGGACTTCACCTACACCGTTTGTACTTAAATGTTTTTTGGTGAAATACAATTTACCGGGGAAACCCTTTACCAAAAAACTATATATACGGGAGAGAGAGGACGAAGACTCTAAAATGTGGAAGTTTGAAGTATAGTAGAGGATGTAAATTAGGCAGGTAGGATACATTCCAAAAACTATATATGTTACTGTATAAAAATAATGTTCTACATCTTTCATCCGTTGTGACCATTTTTCTACATCTTGGGAATGTCTTACTTATTCTCGAAAACTCGATTTCAGGATGTCCTTGTAATGAAGCAGCCCAAGTATGGAATGGTCCCCAAAGTGCAGTTAAATTGAAATACTTAATAAGCATGGAATGGGTTTCCAAAGATTCAAGCATGGTATCTATTGGTGTTTCGTTTATATGTTCTACATGTAGAAAGTAATTTTCTACTATTAAGAGTACCATTTTACTATGGACATCTTAAATTAAATCATATTTTAAATTAAATAAAATTATTTTGGAAAATCAGCAAATGGAAGTGCAGTAAACTAACCTTTTAAGTTTTAAGCAATCTCATGCATGATTACTGTTTGTGAGGCTTTTCTTAAATGAAAATTCACTTTTTATTTTGCCTCTATGGAAACGTTAGAGTCGGTTTAAACTACAATGGTTAGTTGTAATATTACCACAATGTTTTACGTTGCAACAGATTAATAGCAAACATAAGTTGATTACAAAATGTATTTATTTAAGCTCATAAATGTTTTAATCTTTTATCTTGAAAGTCTATCCCACATAGGTTGAACATAGAAGTTTTTAGTTAGTTATATACCTAGGTTTATGTAATTTGATTGTGTTGAGACTACTACATGTCCTTGAAAATTTCACCTCTCTCTTAGCTGAAAAAAAATCTGAGAGGGTGTTGGAATATTCGAAAACTCTTATAAACTCTTAGCTTTTTCTCATATTATGTTTCGTTGGAGAGGAGACCATGTTAATATGTTACTATTTGATTTCACACATATTAAAAAGGAAAACGAATTGTGAAAGCTAATAGAAAAAACAGTAGAAATGTAAAATTGCATCACGTACGATCTAACTCAACAGTCAATAACCAACATAAATCTTATTAGATAACTCATAGACATATCAAAACCTTTATGACATGAACACAATTTAATAGTTGAATGTTCATAGTGAGGATATCTTTTAGAATATCTTATATAGTTACATCCAGTGCCATATATATATTCGTTCTAATGTGGTCATACACATACATAACAACGATAGTGACAGTCAACAACTACTATGTCAATCATCATGTTTATACTTATCGACTTTGAATATTCAAGGATTTCCAAATCTATAGGTCCATACTCCATGCTAAACGATTCTCTATATTCCTAAATCATTTTCACAACCACGTGCGAGTTTAAAGTACATTTTTTTTAGAAAGCCAGTTTAAAGTACATTTAGTATGAGTATATCTAAAAGACCAAGGATTTTGCAAATCTTATTTCTCATTTGGAACCAAACTGAGCTACGCGTCACGAAATGAATTAAAATCTTGGACCACAAATTTATGCAAAATTGTCATATCTTTCGAGCTGATCTTTAAAGGAGCTGCACTTGATGACTAGAAAAGAAGTAATGAACAGCTTTAAACTAGGAAAGCAATCGAAAATAAATGAAAAGATTGTCGTATGATGACATTGTGGTAGTCGTTTATGCTATTTAAGCCATTGCATGTCCCGAGAAAGTAGAGTTGAAGATGATATAGGTACACAAAGTTTCATGGTCAGAGGGTCCAACTAATGAGCTCAAGCTTAAAGTTGAAGATTTGGGCTGAAGTGATGCATGTTTTTTAGGCTAGTCCCAATCAATCGGTTAAGATCGGTTGGGCAACCCAAAATTTTGTCCTCAACCGATGTTCACATGGGGCATCACGGTTGCGAGGGTCGGTTGCCACATCGAGCATGGTGGCCATTTTGGTGATATCGAGTGAAATTCCACCCGATGTTAAATGCATCAAATCCCAACCAAATTTTCCTGTTTGGGCTAAAATCAAAACATTTTTAAAAATTTGACCGTTTGGTCATTAAACTAAAAAAAAAAAAAAAAAAAAAAAAAAAAAAAAAAAAAAAAAAAAAAACTTTTTTTTAAAACAATTTTACCACTCTATAAATACTAACTTCACCTCAAACACAATTCACGACTCACCATTTCTCATCTATATTCATTTCAATCTAATTATCATCCAACTTCAAAATGTCAAAGAAAAATACCCCACAATCAAAAAACCGACGATCATGACTACCCCAAAATGCCGCGAATATGAATTTCTCGCCGGAAAACAACTTCGAGTTAACCGGCATATCACCACAACAAAACCGGCCTATTCGCTTTCGTCCACAAAATTTTGATTATCAATCACAACTAGCAAAACCAAATCAAAACCAAAACCCGTTTTATGTTAACCGTCCTTTTGTCCCACCGCAACGTCCTTACCACGATTACCGGATTGAACCTAGTGGGTCGTCGTACCATCCAAACATGGACTTCATTTATCCTTCTCAACCATATCAAGCTTATTCCCCGATTCGAAGTACTAATCTTAACATGAATTTGGAAGATTATTTGCCGGAGTATAATACACAAAACTACCCAAGTCAAGATGCTTCGATGGGCCAAGGTTCGGGTCACGGTTCGCACCACGGTTCGTTCCATGATTCCATTCCCGTTGATGATTTTGATGATGAAAAAACCGCTTCCGCTGAAGAAATGTCCCCCATCAAACCAAAGAAGCCATCAAGACGTGCTTCAAAGGCCAATGACAAAGGCAAGAAGCCCGAAACAAGCAAGGGGAAAGCCAAGAAGCACGTTGACCCATGGACAAAGGAGGAAGAGGTCGCGCTTTGTAAAGCTTGGGTTTATGTGTCGGACAACTCGGCGAGAGGAAACGCCTAGAACCGCTTCATGTTTTGGGAGTTAGTGATCGACTACTTTAAAAAAGAAACTGGCAAAGACCGAACCTATGACTCCATCACTACCAAATGGAAGAGTAGGATTCGTAATAGGGTTGGTAATTATTGTGCTATCATGGAGAATATCAAGAATAACCATGGAAGCGGTGAGAATGATATAGACGACACTTCAAAAGCTCTTAGAGAATACCGTATGACGTACGGTCATGATTTCACATTGGAGGAGTGTTGGAAGGTTTTAAAGGGTCATGCTTCTTGGAAGAACATTGAGATGTCGGCTTTCGAAACGAATAGTCGGAAGAAAACAAAGGGTTCTACCACTACCTCTGGTTCAACCCAAGCTCGTGATCCTTTCGCTGTCCAAGATGTTGGTGATTCTGATGCGGAAGGGACTAGAGAATCACGACCGGTTGATCGTGACAAAGGAAGGAAGAAACCATCCTCCTCCTCTCATGATGATGATGTTCCATCAGACTCATTTGTACAATCGTTAGCCAAAACTTTCTTCAAGACCAAGAAGCCGTCAAAAGGGGAGAAAGGTAAGAATAAGGAGGTTTTAGAAGATACTTGGTTACGGTTGTGGGAAAAAGATCTCGAGATGAAAAAAGTGAAACTTGAGCTTATGAGGCTATCAAAACAGGAGTTCGACGTAATCTTCTACAACACCCCAATCGACCCAAAATTGACCGGCCGACAACTAGAAAAATTGACGAAAGTCAAGACAACAATCAAAGCACGTTACAATTTAGATTATCAATTTAAGTATTTTAGTGTTTATTTTGATTTCGTATTGTAATGTTTTTAAAAAAAAAATTTGTAATGTAATGTAATGTTTTTTTTTTTTTTTTTTTTTTTTTTTTTTAATGAATTTAAATTTAATGTTAAAAATGTTTGAATTAAAAAAAATAAAAAATAAAAAAAAAATAAAATCAACAACTTGGGTCATCGACTGTGGCATCCGGGTCATGTCTGGTCGCTGAAGAGAGAAAGCTGACGTGACGCTGGTGACCCAGGTCATCCCAGGTCACGATTGGGACCAGCCTTATATTCAAGCCCCATTATATCTTATATGCAACTATTATAAAGGATTGCCTAACAGCGTATAACGAGATTATAACATAAGTACTCTTTTTAGCGTAATAAGATTTTCATCTAAGGCCAAAATAAACCAAACAAGCATCATAATCTAGAAAATACTTTACCCAAACAACTGAAACGTAATTCATTCAGTCAAATATACATTTTTACTTGAAAACAATTTATCTTTTTATAGCAATAGCAACATATTGTATAACTTAAGTTATCAAAACTGTATATGATAAAGGATTTCCTATTTGCCTAGCTGCTTACTTTTCGATTTTGACATAAGTAATTATCTGATAAGCATGTTTGTCGAAAATTTAGCTTAATTGGGCATTCAAAAAATGCTTAATGATCTCTACTCAGCCGAACAAGTTTTTTAAACAAACCTAAACAAGTATCACAATAAAACATAGATTATTTATTTATTTATTTTTATTTTTTCAAGAACTACACCGCACACTTTTTTTCGTTAGGTATCACAATACAACAAAGAATTGTATTCATGACCAAATCGAACATGTAACTTATACAGCAACATAAAGATTTCTATACAAACGAATATAGATAGGTAAACGGTAATACTTTTATCTTTTAAAAAATCATCATAGTTTCTTTTATCCAAGTTGTTGCCTTTATGTTTCCTGTTATAAACACATAATTTATCATTTTTCACAAAATGTTAAGAAGTCTTAAATTATCTTTTTCTAACCATTTTTCTAGTGAAGATAGGAGTATTTTCTGACCTTTTATCCTAACACTTTATCCCGCATAGGCTGAAGATAGAAGTTGTTGGTTAGTTATATACCATAAGCGTACCTGTGTTAATTGTGTTGAGATTGGTATTATGTTTTCGGGTGTTTCAGCATCTTTTTAGTTATAATTTGGTATTTTAAAATATGTTTTAGTGGAGACCATCGTAATCTTTTATTTCACATAGGTTAGAAAGGAGAACTAATTGTGAAAGCTAATAAAGAAACGACTAGAACATAAAAGTGTATCTTAATTTTATTGGTTAAAACGTAACTTGCAAAATAAACACGTGTTCGATCTAACTCGACAATCAACCACCAACATAAATCTTATTAGATAATTCATACATATATCAAAACCTTTTTGACATTAACAGTTTTCAACAGTTGAATGTTCATAGTGAGGATCTCGTATTAATGATTATCGCCCAATATCGTGTTGTAAAGCTATTTATAAATGTATTAGTAAGATCATTACTAATCGATTAAAAGAAGGGCTTGATGATGTAGTTAGTGACAACCAATCCCCGTATGTTCCAGGTAGAAGTATTTCAGATAACATATTACTTACCCAGGAGCTTATGCATAATTATCACTTGAATAGAGGTCCCCCAAGGTGTGCTTTTAAAGTAGATTTCCAAAAAGCCTATGACACGGTTAATTGGGATTTTCTACGAGGTGTGTTAATTGGTTTTAGGTTTCATCCAAAAATGATCGCTTGGATTATGGCGTGTGTCACTTCAACGTCATTTTCTTTATGCATTAATGGAGAACTCCATGGTTATTTTAAGGGTAAACGAGGACTTAGGCAAGGTGATCCGATGTCCCCGTATTTATTCACAATGGTTATAGAAATTTTTACGCTTATTCTTAAGCGTAAAGTGCAAGTCGAAGAGGGGTTCCAATATCATAACTATTGCCAAAAACAAAAAATTATTAATGTTTGCTTTGCAGATGACCTAATTCTTTTTGCTCGTGGTGATGTTACCTCAACTAGAATTACAATGGAGGCTTTGGACGAGTTTAAGCGTTTTTTGGGATTGGTTCCAAGTTTCCCAAAGAGTACCGTGTTCTTTTGTAATGTGCCTAATCATGTTAAAATTTATATTTTACATATTATTCCATTTGAAGCGGGTATCCTCCCTATTAGATACATTGGAGTCCCATTTATTTCTTCTCGTATTCTATTTAAGGATTGCTAAATCCTTGTGGAAAGGGTGCAAAAACGGATTAGCGATTGGAAAAAGCTTTTCTTTTGCTGGGAGACTTCAACTTGTTTCGTCAGTTCTTTCTTATATGCATGGATAGTGGGCCTCGGTATTTATTCTTCTCATTAGTATTATGCAAGATATTGAAAAATTAATGCGAGGGTTTTTGTGGTGTCATGGCGATATGAAAAGGGGTAAGCCGAAGGTTGCTTGGGAGCATTTATGTCTTCCAAAGTATGAGGGTGGTCTTGGTATTAAAAATTTAGAGAAATTTAATATTGCTTTGATCCACGCTTGCAAGCGAAAGGGTCGTAGCTTTTGGGATGTGCCTTCTATGTCGAATGTAAGTTGGGGTTGGAGAAAAATTCTTCAAATTAGAGAGCTTGTTCGCCCATACTTTTGGCATCAAACAGGTAATGGCCATAACACTTCATTTTGGTTTGATAAGTGGTCTGAATTCTGTCCATTGCGTAGCTATTTTACAAATTGAAGTATCACTAGAGAAGGCGTAGCTATTTTACTAATCGAAGTATCATTTTGGTTTGCTGTAAAGGTGTTTTAGGAGTCCATACGTCCAATATGTCAAGAGGTAGAATGGTTTCGTGTAGTTTGGCACTCCTATTGCATTGCTAGACGTGTGTACCATTTGTGGCTTGTCATGATTCAAAAACTAAAAACACAAGACAAGTTGAGGCAATAGGATGTTGGCGATAATGTCGACTTAAGCCTGCTTCGTTTTCCTTTGTGTAAACTTTTGCAGGATTCTCATGAACATTTGTTCTTTGAGTACCCCTTCTCGATGAAAGTTTGGAACTTGGTTGCTCGAAAGGCAGAATTACAGAACGTCCCTTCGTAGATCAATTTCAAGCGTAGTGAGTCGTCTGGTATTTGCTTCTTCCGCTTATTTCATCTTGCAAGAAAGAAATAACCGCATTCATTCTAAAGACTCAAGAAAGGAAGAGCATGTGTGTGACGTGATCATGGAGATGGTTCGAATGAAGATTACTACCCTCCGTTTCAAAAGAATAAGGAATGTGTTGAAGACGTTGGATATTTGGCATATCCCCACTGATATGACGTAGCTTTTGGATGCTTTGAAGCTTGATTGCTCTTATGACTTATGTAGGTTAGGTCCAAGAGTTTCTGTTTAATTGTTTTTAGCTGGTTGTTGTGGTCATGGACCATGTGAAGTTTGCTTGATGCAATAGGGCTAGAGTGGTTTCATCACCACTCTCTCATGTAAAACACATTTATTTCATTTATTATATTCACCGGGTATCGAAACCATTTACCCAAAAAAATGTTCATAGTGAGGATATCCTTTGGAATATCTTCAGTGCCATATATATTTTCATTTTGACGTGGTCAGACACATACACAACAACGATATGTCAATCATCATGTTTAGATACTTATTGACTTTGAATGTTCAATGATTTGTAAACACATAGGTCCATACTCCACATTAAACAATTCTTTAAATTCCCAAATCATTTTCACAACCTAGTACATTAATTAAGAGAATATCTAAAAGACCAAGGATTCTGCAAATCTTATTTCTCATTTGGAACCAACAGAGCTACGCGTCACAAAAAAATTAAAGTCTTGGACAACAATTTCTGCAAAATTTTCATATCTTTCGAGCTAATCTTAAAAGAAGCCACACTTGATGACTAGAAAAGAAGTAATGAAAGAACTTAAACCAAGGAGGTTGTAAAAAAAAAGTGTCTTAAGATGAAAATTTAGTCGTCAATCACGGAATTTAAGCCATCGCATGTCGAAAGAACTATAGTTTGAAAGTAGATTTGAAGACGAAGTAGGTAGAAAACGTTTCATGGTCAGATGGTTAGAGCTCCATTTATTGGATTTAAGTTTTGGAAGATAAAAAATGTAGAGTTGATGCATGTTCTTTATATTCATCCCCATTTATATCTTGTTTGGTTGTTATATGCTTACAAATATTTTCAACTAGCTCCCTACGAATAAAACCCGTATATATTATCTTCAAGTATACAAAGTATTGCCTAGCTGTTTTGTAAAAAAGATGGTAACATAAGTACTTATATCAACTTAATAAGATTCTAATCTATGGCCAAAACAAACAAAACAAGTATCGACATACATAAATAATTTAACATTCATGACCCAAAAAGGTAATGCATTCAGTGATATATTGATTTCTAAACTAACCCCTTTATCTTAAAAATATTTAAAGACACTATTAATACAATGTCTAAATGTTTGCAATCTTTCATCTTTATAGCTATAACAACATATTATTGCATGTTTACAAGGTGTTCCCTTCATAATTCGTTCTTCAAACACATAATCTGGTTGCTTTTAAACTTCAATTTGGTGTTCGAAGGGACATGTCTTTTATATAACAATTTACCATATTTTTATGGAAGTATCTTCTAACTTTCTAGTCTAGCATTGTATCCGACACATGTTGAAGAGATATGTTATTGTTTAGTAATATACTCTAGTGTATGCGGGCTATGCATGTCAAGAATAATATCATGTTCTCTAATACATGTCAATCTCCTGACTTCAAAATAAATTCGGGAGGCAGGTATGTATTTGAAAACGCATATTAGCTCTTAACTTTTTTTTGTGTCTACGACCTTTCCAATCTTTTACGTCAAATAGCTTAAGAGGGAAAAATATATTTGAAGTTAATTAAGAAAGACTTGAAAAGTGAGAAAGAGTGTGGGAAACAATTTACTTCGTTTTACTTTGACCACTATAAATAGCAAATGTAATTGAATTAAACAACCTGTTTTTTAAGAAATATTTCTGAAAATTGGAAAACCGTCTCGTTTCTTTGCACATGTATGAGAATGGTTTTGGATTTCTATTTGGAAAATTTCTAAATTTATATATCTATATATATTAATAGTGTTTTTTTTGTAGTTGTTACTAATAGCAAATGCAAGTGAAGAAAACTAACCACTGATGTAATCTCATGCTACATGGATTCTGTTTCTGAAACTTTTCATAATTGAAAACATCACTTTCTATTCTGTATCCATGAAAGATGGTTAGAGCATGGTTAAGTAACAAATAATGGTTAACTATGATTTTACCACAATGCGTTTCGCGGTTATTAATAGCAGAGCATAATTTGATCACAAAACATATTTCCCTAAGCTTAATGCATTGCCAGTATTCGGGTGAATTGTGAATGTTATATAGCAATGCAAAAGCAAAAATATGTTGAGAGTGTATATATCGTCTAACTCAACAACCAAAATGTCTTTCATATTTATAGGTATAGCAATAACAACATATAACCTCATTGTAATTGTTTATGTAATATGGATATCTTTTTTAACCTTCTATCCCACATCGGATGAAGAAAGAAATTATGGGTTATTAATATATCGTATTCTATTTTGGTTATAGTGTCTAGAATATTATTAGATTTTCAAGAAGATAACTTTCTTGCAAGTTAAAAAACTTCAAACTTGTTGAACTTGCAAGAAAGTGATATTCTTGGAAAAAAAAATATGATCTCAAGAATTTTTTTAATCCAATTTTAAGTCTAGTTTTTTTATTTTATAACATGTTTGGGTGGAAACCAATTTCAATCTTTATTTTTACATGAGTCCATACTATACGATGCTCTATATGACTATATTCTCAAATATTATATTCTCAAATCATATTTTAAATTAAATTAAATCATCTTTTAAAACATGTTTTAATAGGAAAACATCACTTTATGTGCATGTATATGGGAAAATTAGAAGATTTATGGGAAAATTAGCAGATGGAAGTGAAGTAGACTTACCATTTAAGCAATCTCATACATGATTACTGTTTGTGAGACTTTTCATAAATGAAAAATCACTTTATATTTTGCCTCTATGGAAACGTTAGAGCTCGGTTAAAATTACAATGGTTACTTGCAATGTTACCACTATGTTTTTTGTCGCTACAAATTGCAAACATAAGTTGATTACAGAACGTATTTCTTTCAGCTTATACATTTTTCAACCATTTATCTTGAAACTCTATCCCACATAGGCTGAAGATAGAAGCTTTTAGTTAGTTATATACCATAGGTTTATGTCTTCAAAAGTTTCACTTCTCTCTTAGCTGAAAAATATCAATATCTGAGAGGGTATTAAAATATTCGGAAACTCTTATAAACTCTTAACTTTTTCTCATACTTTAGTTCTCTAAAACATGTTTCGTTGGAGAGGAGACCATGTCAATATGTTAATATTTGATTTCACACATATTAAAAAGGAAAACGAATTGTGAAAGCTAATAAAAAAATAATAGAAATGTAAAATTGCATCACGTACGATCTAAATCAACAGTCAATAACCAACATAAATTTTATTAGATAACTCATAGACATATCAAAACCTTTTATGACATGAACACAATTTAATAGCTGAATGCTCATAGTGGGGATATCTTTTAGAATATCTTATATAGTTATATTCATCCAGTGGCATATATATTTTCGTTCTAATGTGGTCTTACACATACACAACAACGATAGTGATAGTCAACAACTACTATGTCAATCATCATGTTTATACTTATCGACTTTGAATATTCAAGGATTTCCAAATCTATAGGTCCATACTCCATGCTATACGATTCTCTATATTCCCAAATCATTTTCACAACCACGTGCGAGTTTAAAGTATATTTATTATGAGTATATCTAAAAGACCAAGGATTTTGCAAATCTTATTTCTCATTTGGAACCAAACTGAGCTATGCGTCATGAAATGAATTAAAGTCTTGGACCACAAATTTATGCAAATTTGTCATATCTTTCGAGCTGATGTTAGAAGGAGCCGCACTTGATGACTAGAAAAGAAAGTAACGAACATAATTAAACTAGGAAAGCAATCGAAAATAAATTAAAAGATTGTTGTATGATGATATTGTGGTTGTCGTTTATGCTATTTAAGCCATTGCATGTCCTGATAAAGCAGAGTTGAAGATGATATAGGTACACAAAGTTTCATGGTCAGAGGGTCCAACTAATGAGCTAAAGCTTAAAGTAGAAGATATCTTTTAGACAAGGCTCAGTAGATTTGGGCTGAAGTGATGCATGTTCTTTATATTCAAGCCCAATTATATCTTATATGCAACTATATAATCTTTTATATAATAAAACAAAACTCCTAGTGGGAATTTTTCATTTTAAAAAAATCAAACCATACTTTGTTTAGTAATATTTTTTTAATAATTATTTATTTATCTTAAGTTTTTTTAATTAAAAAGACTAAACATTTCTTTATTTATCCAAAAGCTATACAAAAATCGTTTTTGAAAAAACAATGTGAAAGATGGGTATAAAAATATACGTGTCAAAAATATAAAAAAGCTAAACTTAAAGAAAGCGGGTGATTCTACAAAAAGCATAGGGATGAAAACTAAAATTTTAATAAACAAACCGAGGTTCTCCTCCCTTCCAAAATTCATTCGACACAGCTAGACACACCCACACAAAGAAACGACGACTAAAAATCAAAAGGTCGCTCAATCTGATTAATCAATGGTATGTTTTTGGGTTAATGGATTAAAGGTAGATTAATCTACTGCTTATTAATTTATCTATTAATCTAGGGTTTTTGTTTTTTGGGTGATTAAGTTATGGGTTTGTTTTAATGTGCTTTAATTTATGTGGTAAGGCTTATTTGCCGTCATAAAAGTCAGGTAAGGGTTTACAATCCTTGATTTATTTATTGATTATGATATATTTAATCATATGTTTATATTTAAGTAGTACTTATAACATGCACATGTCTGTAACTTTAACCATGTTGATAGATTATAGGACATGGCACCTGGAAATTGGTAATGGGTAACCTAAGATTACCTTGAGTCGAAAAGTTCGATATGTCTATGAAAAGTTCAAGATGTCTACTATATTAATCTTTGATAAAACATGTGTTACAGGTAAGACTTAAGTCATAGCAAATCATATATTTGTGTTCTTAAAGTATATATTGTGTTAAAAGTTGTCTGGATTCAGTTTTGCTTTTTGGATATGTCTTATTGAAAGGTATATGTCCGCCTATTTTGAAACCTGGGAAGTAGTAGGAATTTGTCCATTGTATGTTACTGGTCGACATGCATATCTTAGAGACATTAGGTATTCGCATCTCAATGTTCTTATGTTTCCCTTTTGAATGCATAGGGTACCAAGTGTTACACAAATAGACCATTTTGAAAATATGTTTTGGGATGAAAAATATTGAACCAAATTGTTATATCAACAGGTGATGTATCTAATATTTCTAATAGTTATTTATAGTACTTATTTTATTTGGATGAATCTTAAGTATAAATTTAAATATTATTGAATGAGCCAAGGTTGAAAGCTGATCAATATTTGTCCATGTGTGTACTCATGGCTGAGTTATGCATATTAAATGTCTAATGTTTATTTGAGGCAGATTTTCTTGATAAGTTAGATATGTTTTTCTTAATGAATATTAATCTTCAAATTTTATGTTTGCAGTAGATTGGGGCTAACATCTCTGTATGGTAAGAGCAACAAAGATTTATTGATTCACTTTAAGGAGCTTATCTTGAGGCAAAGTTGCAGCCCTTGATAACAAAAAACTAGAGTTGGAGAGAACCATCTCCGACATGACTGAAATACATGTAACGATAAACCCATCACATTTAGAGCTTCAAAAAGATGCAAATCAAGGTCGAAGATGCACTTGGGAGAAGCCCTCAACCATAATAGCCGATTGCGGGATCGAACTTGCCCTTGACGTTTGTGTTTCCAACTTGACTCACATGGGTAAACTGTAACCAAGTGCGAAAAGAGCAGCTGCAGGTTCTCATTGTATACTGATGTAAGTTTTATTTAGAGTAAATTACATAATTGGTCCTTGTGGTTTGTTGAAAATTGCAGAAAATGTCCCTGTGCTTTTTTTTTGACGTGTTTCGTCCCTGTGGTTTACAAATCTTACGGATTTTGTCCCTGGTCCAAAAATGTCCGTTAAGTGTTTTGCACCGTTAGTCCTTCGTTAGTGCAGTCCGCTAAGTGTTTTGCACCGTTAGTCCTTATTTTTTAAAATATAGTTTTTCCCAATTAGTCCCTCAGTTAATAATAGCTATCCCCCGATTTTTTACGTTTTTGTCCGTTTTTATCCGTTTTCGTTCGTTTTTATCCGTTTTCCCCCCGTTTTTTTTCGTTTTTCGTCCGTTTTTTACGTTTTTATTCCTTTTCATCTGTTTTTATATGCTTTCGTCTGTTTTTTACGTTTTTGTCCGTTTTTATCCGTTTTTGTCTGTTTTTTATCCGTTTTCGACCGTTTTTTTACATTTCTATTCGTTTTGGCCAGTTTTTTTTACGTTTTTGTCCGTTTTTTCAACTATTTTTAAAAAAAAAACGGACATATTGGAAAAAAATTTCCGAAAAATATTTTTTTTCAAATATTTTTTTTTAAATCTTAAAAAATTTCCGAAAAATATTGAAAAAAAACGGACATATTTAAAAAAAATATATATTTGAAAAATAATTTTTTTATTCAAAATTTTTTTTTTGAAATTTTTTATTCAATTTATTTTTTATTTTTTGAAACGGACAAAAACATACCAAAAACCGATAAACACGTACGAAAAACGGACAAAACGTAAGAACAACGGACAAAACGAAAGAAAACATACAAAACATAAGAAAAACAGACAAAAATTTTAGAAGAATGTAAGAAAAACGGACAAAAACGGATAAAAAACGGACAAAATGTAAGAAAAACAGACAAAAACGTAAAACAACGGGCGAAAACGGGAAAAAACAGACAAAAACGGAAAAAAACGGTCGAAAACGGATAAAAAACAGACAAAAACGGATAAAAACGGACAAAAGCGTAAAAAACAGACGAAAGCATATAAAAACAGAGAATAAAAACGTAAAAAACGGACGAAAAACGAAAAAAAACGGGGGGAAAACGGATAAAAACGAACGAAAACGGATAAAAACGGATAAAAACGTAAAAAATCGGGGGATAACTATTATTAACGGAGGGACTAATTGCGAAAAACTTCATTTTAAAAAATAAGGACTAACGTTGCAAAACACTTAACGGACTGCACTAACGAAGGACTAACGGTGCAAAACACTTAACGGAAATTTTTGAACCATGGACAAAATCCGTAAGATTTGTAAACCACAGGGACGAAACACGTCAAAAAAAAGCACAGGGACATTTTCTGCAATTTTCAACAAACCACAAGGACCAATTATGTAATTTACTCTTTTATTTAATAATATATGAACACGGGTCGTATTAGTAGTTGCAAGTTTCTCTTTTTATAAATATTATTGTTGTAATTTAGTATTCATATTAGCTCACGGGAGTCTAGGAGATTCTTGAAGCTTCTTTTAGTTAACTAGTTCTAGAATATCAATAACGCGTACGCGTCAATAACGTGTACCGCGTCAATAACGTGTAACGCGTACACGTCGTTGGGTCGGTGTGGATCTCAAGCCGAGATGTCCAACATGTCTGTATTATTCTTTTCTCACAGCCGATATAGGTTCAGTGTTAGAGTCGATTGTTCTTTCCACCTCATCTCTATAAGAAGGAGGTGAGGGGGGAAGGGTTAAGTACTCATCCTTTGTACCGGTTTATCTCCCCCCTCATCTCCACAGAAGGAGGTGAGGGGGGAAGGGGTCATGTACGCATTCTTTCAATAACTAATCAAACATCTCATTAGGGATACTTACTTGTGCATTACATATTCTTTCTTTTATGTCGACGGTAAACTGCTGGTGTTTCGTCTTCTTGGTCGAAGTTATCCGTGCTAGTAACCAGGTTGTAGGTTGTCGAATTCTACAAGTGGTATCAAGAGCTTTGGTTCGAAAGTTCGCTGGTTATCTAGGATCGATCGAGAAGTGTTCTTGAGTCTTCGATTGTCCAGGTTTGTGACAAGGTGTAGGAGGCTTAAGAGGTAGTTGGTTTTTCGGTGTATCGAAGATCGGCGGTACTGGTGCATTCTGGGTTTTTTCGTCGGAATATAGACGAAGAAGATGACCAGTCTTTGGTTTTTCTTTCGTTTCATATTTTATATATGAAAAGGAGCTAGCTTTTGTTAAAAGTAGGAACAACAATAATATTAAAGGACTAGCAAAAGGTGATAGTTGGTATTCTTGTCATGACAAAAGAAAAAAAAAGAAAAGGTGAAAAGGTGGAAGTGTGGACATACCCACGTGAAGTTTTGGTCCAAAAGCTTGATATATATATATATATATATATATATATATATATATATATATATATATATATATATATTTTAAAAATAAAAAGGTGGAAGATATTTTTTTTTGGTTTTTTATTATTAAAGAAACAAAGGGTATTAAATTAAAGGGTATTGCACAAGGGACTTTATTAGTTTGTGATTGTGAGGTTTTTTCACAAGGTTTAGCAAATTAATAAAGAGATTAAAGAATGACGGGAGCCAAGTTTGACATCGAAAAATTCAATGGAACTGGTTATTTCGGATTATGACTTTTGGTTTTCATTCTCTGGTTGGAGCAGAAGGTTTTTCTGCTTGGGCTACCAGGTTTGACAACAAAAGAGAGTACGACACAAGGTTTCTTTGGAGTTCAGTTTTAGGACTTCTAAAAGTGTCGGGACTTTTTGCTTGGTACACGGTATCAACTGAAAAGGGTTTATGCTATTCCGGGTTTGGACAGCAGGTCTTGGTGCTCGTTCGAGCAACAAGGGTTTTGTATTTGAAAGTAGTCCTTGTCAAGGTTTACTTGAAGGGTTTCGTTTGTCGAGGTTACGACAAGGTGTAGAAACATTCAAGGGTTTTTTCGGTTTGGGTTTTTAAACCGATCGACACAAGGTGCTTGAAGATTCAGGTTTTGAACTTCAAAGGTGTCGGGTATTGCAAAGATTATTTTCAAATGTTCTTAGATTTTCAAGTGGTCGAGGTAGTTATCGACACGGGTTAAGAAAGTTCAAGGTTATAAAGGCTTCGCTGATGGTTTTATCAGGAACAAGGAAGGCTAATTGCGTATATACCCTGGACGGTCAGGCAGTGACCGGGAAGACATTGAAGGGTAGGAAGCAGTTAGGAGAATCTCAGACTGGAAGGAAGATCAAGAAAGGTAATTTTCTTGTGTCTTGTAAATCAAAGGTCTACACAACAAAGTATAAAGAGTGGGGTCTCCAAACATTTGGGTGTTGCACGGTTACAGCAGCAGAATGGGTTGGTTAAAAAGATGAACGTGACACTCTTTGGTTAAGGTACGTTGTTTTCTGATTTTTTTGGCAGAAGATACAACCAAGCCTATATATATGTTGGGGTTATTTAGTTGGCTTGCTAGTATTAAGCAAGGGATGCTTGAACCGGTTGAGGTCAAGTGCATATTCCTAGGATACCGTGAAGGTATGGTGTGTTACCAGCTTTGGAGGTCAAATGACGTTACTTCAAATGGAGTGCTTTACATGAATATGGTTTTCAATGAAAGTGGGGAATACAAGAAAACTTTCATTGGTTATGGTGTAGGTACAGGTTCAGTGCAGATGTTGCATGGAGTTGGGTTTGAGGTGGAACCACTAGGGGATCATACATTTGAGGTGGAACCTCAGGGGAATATCGGTCAGGTAGTTGGTTCACTGGAAGTTCAAACTCAGGATTTGATATACTATCATTCAGCACGTGATAGGGAGCAACACTCAGCACGAGAACTAAACAGGTATAGAGAAGACATTAATGAAGCTACTTTTGCAGTTGCTGTAGTGGAGAAGATATACGCACATGAGTCATTGACTTTCAATGATACAGTTACTTGTGAGGTAATTTCCCAGTGGAAGGTTGGATTGAAATAAGATATGGTTATTCGATAAAATATGTGTGTGCTCAGCAACAGTTGCAGGAAAAGCAGTGACGACAGCAACGACTGTTACTGGGAGTATACACCAGGTATGTTCATACATTTATCTCTCTATATAGATGGTATGGTTTTTCTTGCGGATGCAAGGCTGAGATCTGGGTTTCCAAGGGATTGCTGGATAAAGCAAAGGGAAATATACTTGGTATGGAAATCGTCAGGGATCAGCGTGGTACTACTCTGAGGGGGTCACAGTCCAGGGTTCACAATGAGAAGTTGGTACAAACTTTGTTGGAGGGACACTCCATACTGTCGTTGGAGGGTAGTCTATCAGGGGACTGTGATGTGGAAAAGGATGGTAAGTGGTCATGTATATATGTGGTTGGAATCCGGGAGTATCAAGTGGTCTGTACGAGACCTGACATAGCATCTGCAGATGTGGGTATGGCGGATGGGTTTGATCGTGGATTACAGACAGATGTACAGGTTTTTGTGGTTTTTGACTACATCATGGGTATGACAATCACAAGGTACATGTTTATGATACAAGGATGTGCAGGATGCTGTGAAGCTATGATATAGCACATGGAGGCTTTGTCAAAAACTGAAGTGGCGTATGTGACACTTACGGAGGCTGTGAAGGAGACTATTTGATTAAAGGGACTCTCGATAGAGTCAGGAGCTAAGCTATGATTAGTAGCGGTTATTGCTACTGGTGCCTGGATGAAGGCACACCCCGGTCCGATGAAGGCACACCCCGGTCCGAGGTTCCAGTGCTGGTTGAAGCTGATGTGTATCGGAGATGGCTAATATGATACTAAGGTGGAAATTGTTGTAATTTAGTATTCATATTAGCTCACGGGAGTCTAGGAGATTCGTGAAGCTTCTTTTAGTCAACTAGTTCTAGAATATCAATAACGCGTACGCATCAATAACGTGTACCGCATCAATAACGTGTAACGCGTACACGTCGTTGGGTCGGTGTGGATCTCAAGCCGAGATGTCCAACACGTCTGTATTATTCTTTTCTCACAGCCGATATAGGTACAGTGTTAGAGTCGATTGTTCTTTCCCCCTCATCTCTATAAGAAGGAGGTGAGGGGGAAGGGTTAAGTACTCATCCTTTGTACCGGTTTATCTCCCCCCTCATCTCAACAGAAGGAGGTGAGGGGGAAGGGGTCATGTACGCATTCTTTCAATAACTAATCAAACAACTGATTAGGGATACTTACGTGTGCATTACATATTCTTTCTTTTATGTCGACGGTAAACTGCTGGTGTTTCGTCTTCTTGGTCGAAGTTATCTGTGCTAGTAACCAGGTTGTAGGTTGTCGAATACTACAATTATTTTTATTATCCTAATTAATGCCTTGATTATTTATCGGTTTTGTAAAAAGATTGACAAAATGTGTTTACGAACCAACCAAATTGAAGTAAAAGATGATCAGTTACACAACTTTCTTGAGACGCCCATCAGTTGCAAGTATTCACCTGCTTAACTTCATAATTAATCTTCTGCAGGTTACTCCATTGACTTTGCTTGAAGCTTGGCTAGATAATATGATGGCAAGTGTACCTGAGTTGGCCGTCAGTTATATCAAAACGGTTTTGTTCAAGGATATGAGATGCTGAAAGCAGATAATATTTTTCATTCTAAAGGTTTATCTTAAGATGGCAGTCCCTTTTTTTATTGTGAGATCGTTCGAGAGCATGGCATTCAGTTTTACACTCGGCTTTTCCAGCCTTTTTGGTTGTCCCACCTTCTTTCTCCCGCCAACTTGGCCCAGTTTCTTTCTCTCGCCCACTTTATACCCATTGTAACACTCACACACATAACTCGAGTGTTCCAGAACACACACGCACATACATGTAGAAACAACTCGAGTCTTCCTGAACACACACACATACATGTAGAAGGATTAGATGGGGGTTTGATTTTGGAGTTTCTCGGGTTCCTGCCGGATACATCAGTTCATTGGATTAAACTTGGTTTTCGATTACTGTATCATGAGCGACTTTAGAAATCGAAGGTTCTTTTTTATTAGATTTGTTCATCTTTATGAGTAGCTAATATGCAGGTCAGGTACTCCTGATTTTTCTTTTGATTTAATTGAGATTATGAATAGTGTAATCACAAGAATGGTTAACCAATGATTTTTTTTAAATTTTTTTTTCTGGATTTTTTATTGTGTATTAGATCTGGGGGATATTTGTTGAAGAATGAGATGTGTTTATTGTTTATATGAGCCCAAATCAATTTTCAAGTGCTATAATTTCACGTGCTTTTGAGGCTTTTGATGATTTTGTTGAAATATTTGGGTTTACTTGAAAGAATAATTTAGTTTTTAAAGGATGAGTTTATTTAATGTGAAATGTAAATGCTTGGTAAAAGCTGAGCTCTTTGGGAATAGTTGGAATGCTTAAGTTTTTGTAAGAAGTGTAACATGTGTTTGTTTACAACATGGTAGTAAGAACCTAAGTAGCTCACTCTATGGGTCTGAAAATTGGTGTCCTATGATTTTCAGCATTGCTGGAACGGAGTAAAGTGGAATGACCAACATCAGTGTCGAGATGACGTTGCATTGATACTTGCAAGGACAGTCGCCATTCGGGAATTGCCTTCAACAGTGTGCGAAACGATGTTTGTATCGGTATGTTTATTCATCATTACTAGTAACATAAGACATTTGGAATAGCACTAAACTATTTGCGTGTCGTTATCATAGGTGTGCGAGACCAACCAGTAAGTGTTTTGAAAGCTGTTTGTTTTGACATTCAATCGAATGAGGGGACCAACAAAGGTTTGTGGATTTATTTGTGTACATCTTCCATTTGTTTCGTACTATATGAAAATTCTTTTTTAAGTTATATTCAGTAATCACTAACTGTTATTGGCGGAAACATAACATCATCTAATTGAAATTGTACTGACTATGCGGAATTTCCTGTTGTACTTTTTGTACCAGGTATTAATAACAGCCAACAATAAAATTGTTGCAGTTCCTCAGGAAATATTCAACGTGTTAGCTGTATGACTGAAGGTAAACTCAAATACAGTTACACTTACAGTCACGGTTAGACAAGTTCGTATGTATGTAAATAGTAGTTACAAATTTTACATTAGCTAATTAAAATTAGATTGTGTGTACAATTTGCCGCTGTTTTTTTCCAGCTGTTGTCAGTCACAACCGCCAACAACACGATTATACCTATTGTTTCAATGGTTCACATATAGTGTTACATTTGCAGCAATATGGTACCTCAATAAGAAGACTATTGTTATCAAAACCTAAACGAGGCGCCTCTTCCGATCATGGTACTATTTTTAGCCTTTTGCTAATTTTGGTTGTATATTATGTTTGTAAAATTAAAAAAAAAAAAAAAAAAAAAAAAAAAAAAAAAAACCTCGGATAACAAGTACTCCGTAATAACAGTTGCAGATTATTTACTTGCGTGGGAGAAAAATTTGTGGATTAGTTGTTTTGATGTCATTCTCCACACTATATTCAACTTGAAGATGATGCGCGCTATCACACCATCTCTGACGTTACACAAAAGGTGACGTTATGTTTTTTGGCAAATTTTGTTCCATTACAAATTTGGTTTGTTTTTTGAATTTAGAGGGGTGTTTCTTTTAGTGTGTTTACCCGGCTTATGAGCTTATGTATATTTGAAAAATATTAAAAGCCCACTTTTTCAGCAAATGAACTTATCAAGATCAGCTTATGCCAAAAGCATTAGCTCAACTTGATAAGCTCATAAGTTGAAAAGATTGGTCCTATTAGCTATTTCCAAATATGTAAGCCCAGTAAATAAGCTAAACACAAACACCCCTGTTGTCTCAAGAGTTTGTGACTGCAACGGAGAAGGAACCGGATCAAGTTCTTGCTTGAAAGCTGAGGTGTTAAAAACTCGGGTCGACATATTGAATGTTTAGTTATACATGCAACTTCAGATTAAACTGCATGTTTAGGACCTTTTTATCCTATGGGAAACTGAAGAACTTACGCTGGACCTTTTAAAAGAGCTTATTTATGATAAAAGAATATGTTTTTTGAAATATTACAATGTGAGATGTGATAGTCAACCACAATAGAGCTGAAATGTTATAGGACTATGATGTTTTACATGGTTTTTATGATTTTGTGTGGCTGCAACATCATTTCCATCATACGTTTGTTAGAAATTTGTTGTGGGAAAGGTTATTTTAAAAGGTTGTTGGCCTGCTAAATTTATTTGCATAAAAGTGGTTTCGAAATAGTGTTCGGTTTTGCAGCAAAGTTTATTTCAAAAACAACTTGGTTGCTAAAAAGTTTGTGCAGAATAGTTGTTTTTAAAAAATTTGTTTGGTTGATAAATTTTTGCGCATGAAAAATGACTTTAGATGACTTTTCATGCTGAATTAATTTTGCAGAAAAGTGGTTTGAAATGATGTTTGGTCGCTGAAATTTTTGCAGCAAAGTGATTTCTAAGACGTAATTTGCTGAAATTTCTCTGCAAAAAAAATGTTTTTACACGTTGCTTGGTTGCTTAAAATTTGCGCAGGAAAAATGACATTAGATGGCTGTTCCGTAAGTATACTCTAAGTCGACCCATTCTTAAACGTATAGCACTAGGCATCCCTTAATGTAGGCTCTTTCTCTACCGGCTGTTGTAAAAGAATTAGCTAAAACTTCATATATGAGAAAACCTCATGTTGTATTTTTAATATTTTTAAGAATTTGTACAACTTTAAGGGTTATAAATTTACCAACTGAGTTTTTGAACCTGTTATGATGTTATACATCAGTACCATGCATAAGGATTTTGACTATATCATAGTTGTTATCATGTCCGAACTTAGATTACATTTGTAAAAATACCAACAAAAGAATTGTATTCATGACCAGATCGAACATGTAACTTATACAGCAACATAAAGATTTCTATACAAACGAATATAGATAGGTAAACGGTAATACTTTTATCTTTTAAAAAATCATCACAGTTTCTTTTATCCAAGTTGTTGCCTTTATGTTTCCTGTTATAAACAAATAATTTATCATTTTTCACAAAATGTTAAGAAGTCTTAAATTATCTTTTTCTAACCATTTTTCTAGTGAAAATAGGGGTATTTTCTGACCTTTTATCCTAACACTTTATCCCACATAGGCTGAAGATAGAAGTTGTTGGTTAGTTATATACCATAAGCGTACTTGTGTTAATTGTGTTGAGATTGGTATTATGTTTTCGGGTGTTTCAGCATTTTTGAGGTTGAAAAAATCTAAAAGGGCGTGAAGCAGTCGAAAACTCATATAAACTCTTGACTTTTTAGTTATAATTTGGTATTTTAAAATATGTTTTAGTGGAGACCATTGTAATATTTTATTTCACATAGGTTAGAAAAAGGAGAACTAATTGTGAAAGCTAATAAAGAAACGACTGGAACATAAAAGTGTATCTTAATTTTATTGGTTAAAACGTAACTTGCAAAATAAACACGTGTTCGATCTAACTCGACAATCAACCACCAACATAAATCTTATTAGATAATTCATACATATATCAAAACCTTTTTGACATTAACAGTTTTCAACAGTTGAATGCTCATAGTGAGGATCTCGTATTAATGATTATCGCCCAATATCGTGTTGTAACGCTATTTATAAATGTATTAGTAAGATCATTACTAATCGATTAAAAGAAGGGCTTGATGATGTAGTTAGTGACAACCAATCCCCGTATGTTCCAGGTAGAAGTATTTCAGATAACATATTACTTACCCAGGAGCTTATGCATAATTATCACTTGAATAGAGGTCCCCCAAGGTGTGCTTTTAAAGTAGATTTCCAAAAAGCCTATGACACGGTTAATTGGGATTTTCTACGAGGTGTGTTAATTGGTTTTAGGTTTCATCCAAAAATGATCGCTTGGATTATGGCGTGTGTCACTTCAACGTCATTTTCTTTATGCATTAATGGAGAACTCCATGGTTATTTTAAGGGTAAACGAGGACTTAGGCAAGGTGATCCGATGTCCCCGTATTTATTCACAATGGTTATAGAAATTTTTACGCTTATTCTTAAGCGTAAAGTGCAAGTCGAAGAGGGGTTCCAATATCATAACTATTGCCAAAAACAAAAAATTATTAATGTTTGCTTTGCAGATGACCTAATTCTTTTTGCTCGTGGTGACTATATCATAGTTGTTATCATGTCCGAACTTAGATTACATTTGTAAAAATACCAACAAAAAAAATTGTATCCCCTATTGACTAATAAGCTATCATATTCTCTACCTACACCTCACACTAATTATTAGAGACTAAAAGAAATGGCACAATAACTATTTTTTAAGCAATTTCAATGGTTATTTTGCAAAAAAGTAATGCAATTGTTGGAATAATCTTATGTACTTTTAATTATTTGGCAAATAAGTTCTCAATAGGTCATTTCTTTTGGTTTATTAGGCTATCTTTTTTTTACATCTGAAGTTATTTCACAAATAAAGACTCCACTTTTTTCACAAATACAGTAATTTATTTTCATGGTGCACCAGGAGATTTGATTTGCGTATGTGTTCTTGGAAGACTTGCCACAAAAGACCGAAAGACGCGTTACAATAGCGATAAATTATTGTGTTTTGCAAAAATTTAAATGGGTTGAAACATCAAATGGGTATTTGATAATTTTTGGTTCAATTCAGTTTGTAAGTTCTCGATATGGATATTCAACTTTTAATTTTTTGGTGTACTCATTTAGTTGACAACATTTTATTTTGGCTATATTTGTGGTTTTCCGATTTTGTCATGCTGCATATCTCATGGACTTTTGTTTGGTTTCACGCTCATTCAAGCAGTACAAAGTCAGCAAAATTGTTGCTCGCCGCAAAGCGCGATCCACACCTCTCGAACAGCACATGGGTGGCCGCCTTTAGAACCTATACCAGGTTTATGACGAGCTAGATATGTAGTTTTTGTAGGTATTGTACGGAGGTATCATTGGATTTGCATTCTCTGTGTTACAAAGATGTTGTTTATTGCTTTGATGTATTAGTTGCATACTGTAAATAATAGCAATAAATAACGTTACCTTAGGTATTACTTTGACTCGCTATACATCATATAACTTTTTGAATTTGAGTATTTGGTTTTGTGAATTTAAACATGTATGATTTAAAAGGAGTGATTAAATTTAGTGAATATATGACGTGTTTATTATGTTTTAAAGACCGTTGTTTTTGGAATTAGATAATAATGGCCGGTCTAGGATTATCGCAATCATATCTTATAATGTTATGTAGATTATTTTTTGCGGCCAATTTCAATTTCAGTCAGTTTGGATTACAATATTACAGTAGGCAGCTAAATACCGTGCAATGATCAATGAAATGAAACAATGCCCCGCCGCCGTATTTTTCGTGTATGTGCAGCTCTAGAAAAAATGCTGGAGAGGATCACATTCAACTTTTTGATCTTTCTGTTATTCCTAAGAGTCGAGCCACCAACAGTTGTGACAATGATTATACCTTTAGACATTCTCTAATTAATAGAGGGAGAAGTGATTCATTACTCTCACTAGGAACTCTACTCTACCGTGTTGCTCATAGAATCTCACTTTCGGCGGTTGCTTTTTCTTTCTCGCTCTCTCTCTAGGTAATGGGCTGGGATTTGGGTAACGGGTTGGTGTAGGTAACGGGTCAAAACATGTTCAGGTTGGAATACAATAGTTATAAAGAGATCATGCACTACGGATCATAATTGTTGCGAAAGACCCGAGGATATTATGCATTAAGAATTGTTTATAAGACTCCTCAAAATCATCCGATGTCTCATTTGGTTTGGGAGACTGCTTATGGGGGCTGGCTTCAAAATCATTGTCATAAAACAACAAATCGATATACATACAAACATTTTTCTTTAAGTAAAAGCATGACATGTTAATTTTTTTGTATTTTAATCGATAATTTTATAAACTATATTATTTAGTTAGGCCATTACTATCTCATTTTTTAGAATTAAATCATCATCATAATTCAACAACTTAACATTGTTGCAATGGACTTTTGTATTGTAAATTGGTTTGAAATACGGATGTCCCACCGAAGATATAATAACAGGGCTATCTATTCATTGCCGAGGCTCGAAATCAGTATTTTACAATCCAAACCGAGAGGCCATTTTAGGCGTTGCAGTAACCACACTCGACCAGACCCTTGTGCAGGTTTAATTGATATTTAACAATGGTTTTTATCCATGCTCTAGGTAATGCATCTCACTTATGGCTAAAAACTATTTAAACAATCTTTTTGAAAAAGAAAAGAGTTAAACTCTAAAAGACAATACCACACATTAAATTGTTTTTAATCAATAATAATACGTAAATTAAAATTTTATAAAAAACCCCGTGCGTGCACGGGTATTATAACTAGTACGCAAATACGGTCAAACCATTTTTTCAAACCTATAAACTTGAATGTAATAGAGCATAATATTATGATTGACAAATAAAATTTACTCTATATTTAAACTTAAAAATAAGCTAATAAATCGAGTACAATCTAACTCATCAAGCAATATATGTCTCGTTGGATAGTCATACGCATATAGAGTAATTTGATAACCATTTTTCTACAACAATTTTTACAATTCTCATGTTTAGGCTTATTGACTTCGAGTATTCAAGGATTTCTATACCCATTTGCCATACACCGATACACGCGAGTCAAAAGTACAATTATTATGCGAATTTTTGAACAACTAAGGAATTTTGAAGTCTTCTCCATGGAAACCAATTGAGCTATATTCCGATTAGTGATATATAAAAGTCTTGACCATCACTTTAGGCAAATTTGACATATCTTCCGAGCTAACTGTAAAAGGAGCTACACTTTGATTACTTGAAGAAGAGTAGTTAGCGATTCTGAAGTACGTAAGCAATTGAAAATTAGAGGAATCTTGTGTTATAATATTCATTACAAGATGTTCGGTTGTCGTTCACGCTATTTAAGCAGCTATACATACGTCCTAAGAACATGCATGGTTCCGTTCAACTGATTATGAATATTAACAGCTTAGACAAATCTATGACTATGGTTCCACATTTTGGGTAATAGAAGAAGCTTATAAAAGCTGAAAATTAAAAAAATAAAATAAAATAAAGAAAGAGTATATAAATAGTAGTTTAGACTTGTAAACCAAAGCCCAAAGAAAGTTATTTGGCGATAAATTTATTTCACGAACCAATGAAGGTTGAAAGTAACATAACGTTTAAAAATAACAAAACCAAGTGACGCATGATTAAACCAAAGACCTCCTAGAAAGGCAGTCTCTACTATGTAACTAACCCAACTCACTCACACACTAAAATACTCTTCCTTCATGGCTTTAGCCTAAAAGACCCCATTCACCATTTTTTATTTAAATTTTTTCAAATAAACTATATTTCATTCATTAAATTAAAATATGAATAACATTTCTATAAAAAAAGTTACATTGACTTTTAAAAAGTTATATTAAATTTTCATATAAAAGTTACATTAAAATGAAACAAACCAAAAGCCCATTCAGAAAGCAACAACCCATTAAAATAAAGTCATCTTCTTCATTCGCTCCACACACACATTGAAAACACACGCCACACACTAAGAGCATTAGGAGGAACGTCGTTTTGTAAACTTTATATAATATATTTGATTGTTTATTAACTATATTATATTTATGATAAAAAGTCTTGTTTCATATTTATATAAGTTATTTATTATCGCATTGCGTTGGTTTAATAAACAAATTGCAAAAACGAGCACTTAGAATCATTCAGACACTTATACAAAACAAACAACATTATTTCGTTCAGATTTAAACTTTCTAGCCACCTCTTACCAGTAGACCCAAAACATCTTAATATAACAAACACATCAAAAGTTTCTTTGTCTGTAAGATGTTTGATAAGAACAATAATGAGGTTCAAATTAAACCTATGGTCTAACTCCACAACCAAATGTGTCTCATCCATTAATTCAAACACATATTGAACAATTCATAAAGTAAACATTTCACTCTCTATGACTATAAGCACAAAAAGCAACTCTTAAACTTAACGTTTACAATTTTTCATTTTCATTTTTAGAGCAATAACAACATATAACATAATGTTTTAACCTTCATGTTTCTTGTAAACTTGAACTTTTAGTTCCAGTAACATATTTTTCCTTCACCAACTCTTGCATTATCTCTTTCGTTCCATGCACATAGAAAATCTTTTTTGTGTTGTAATAATTTACCATTTTTTGTTTATGGAGACAATTTCTAATCTTCTCTTCTTTCATCTTCTCCCACATATGTTAGAAAAAGAAATTGTTTGCGACTGATATACCAAAAAGTATGCGGATGTCATGTGTCTAGAATGATATGATGTTTTCAGTTCTTTACCACTCATCAAGTTAATAAAAAGTTGAAGATTGGTAAAGTATGAAAACTCATATGAACTCTTAACAATTTTTAAAATCTACTTTTTTTATACCGTAAAACATGTTTTGTTGGAAACTATTTTAATATCTAATCTCACAAAGGTTAGAGTGTAAAAAATGATTTAAAATGAATTATATTGTATACATCTTAATTCTTGTTATTAAAATGCAAAAAAAGATTAATGTAAGATGTTTACTGATAAAACGAAAATGACGTGCAAAATAAATACATGTACAATCTAACACAACAGTCAAAAACCAACGTATGTCTCATTAAGTAATTCATACACATATAAAAGATGACTATGAAATTAACACATTTTTGGCATAGCTGAAAATTCACAACGTAGATATACTTTGGAGCATCTTATTTTGATCTAGTGCCATGTTTATTTTCATGCAGCTGCGGAATCACGGATGTGGTGGTGTTAACGAGACTTCATATAATTTTGTTTCCAAGTGTTAATAGTCGTAAATGTTGAGAATTCTACTAAATGCACCCCAAATAAAAAAAAATGTCTCTAGTACGTACTAATTATTTAGTTAGTTCATTAATAAGTAAAAAATAAACTTAAATTTTGTTTAACTCAATCGTTTTAACAAAATGAGATTTACAATTTCTCCATTTTCTCCTCTTTTACACTTGATACTTTTTTTTGCACCAATAAATTTTACTTCATGTTCCCTCAGTATTCAAATGTAATCGTACACTAGTACAACAACGATAGTGACAATGAACAACTACTATTACAATTATCATGTTTAGATACATATCGACTTCAAATATTATAGAACTTCTAAACCCATAGTTCCATACTAAACGATATTCTATAAATATTTGAGAAAACCACGTGTGAGTTTAGAGTACAAATTATTAATAGAATCTCCAGCAACACCAAGTATATTGTATCAACACCAAGTATATTGTATCATTTCTTATATGGAAACGTTTAAACCTCGGTTTAATAAAACTGGTTACTTATAATGCTACCACAATGTGTTTTGTAGCTAAGAATAACAAAACGTAAGTTGATTACAAAACACATTTCTTTAAGCTCATACATTTTCCGACCTTTTATCTTGACACTCTATCCCACATAGGCTAAAGATATAAGTTGTTGGTTACTAATATACCATAGTGTATGCAGGTTATATATGTTGAGAATAGTATTATGTCTCCAAATATTACACTATCTTTCTGGTTGTAAAAATCCGACACGTTGTGTAGCATTCGGAAAGTCATATGAATTCTTTACTTTTTAATTTTATTTTTGTACTTTAAAACTTGTTTTGGTGGAGACCATTTTAATTATTTACTTCAAATAATTTAAAAAGGAACACATATTTTAGAGGCCAGTAAAAACGTATGACTACATTATCAAAGCCATTTAAAAGATGTTAACATAAGTACTCTTTTAAAAATAATGAGATATTAACCAGCTTGGGCCAAAACAAGTATCATAATATAGACATACTTTACCCAAACACATGAGCACATAATTCATTCGCCGAATCTCAATTTTAAACTTGAATATCAGTTCATATTAGAGCAATAAAAACATGACTTATGTTATCAAAGCAGTATACTATAAAGGATTGCCTACCTGCTTGCTTTTAGATAGATTCATCAACTGTTGGTGCGTTTAGTCACTCCTATCCCTTTATTTTTAGTCATCTTATGACTCTGACTGATATCTAAATACGTCATGAACACGGTAAGAGTATAATCTAAGGTCTAAACCATGAAATAATAACCTTTTCACTTCCAACGATTCATGTATAAAACTATACAGGAGAGTGACGACGAAGTATACTTTCCTGAAACTATATATGTTACTGTATAACAATAATATTCTACATCTTTTACCCGTTTGACCATTTTCTATATCTTGAGAGTGGTTTCTTATTTTACGAAAACTGGATTTAAGCATGCCAATCTTGTAATGAAGCGGGCCGAGCATGAAATGGTCCTCAAATCACAATTAAATAGAATCAACAGGTGGGTTTTCCTAAGATTCAATCACCGGTTACTTTGATGGTTTATTATTCTACCCGTACCAAAACTGAACCATTAAAAATGAACTCATTTTCATCCCTTACCCAACTTGTATGGCACACCATGCTTAAACATTTCCAATCTTTCGATTTTAAAGCAGTACCAACATATACTTTATTGTTAGTCACGATGTTCCCTTCATGATTCGTGCTCCAAAAACACTAAATCCGTTCGCTTCTAAACTTCAATATAGAGTTCCATGTAACAAATAGTTCTCTCACCAAGTGTTGATAACTCTTGCATTATATATCTCTTTATTTCCATGTACATAAAAATCTTTTATATGATATGAAGACTTTTCTAACTTTTTATCTTAACCGTTTGTCCCACATTGATTGAAGAAAGAACTTGTTAGTTATTTATATCCACTAGTCTGTGTATTTTATATGTGCTTGGAATAGTACACTGTTCTCATGTACACTACATCTTTGAATCTTTACATGAAAATTTGTATGAACTTCAAACTTTTTTTCTACTTTCCTTTTTTAATTATAAAACATGTTTTAGTGGAAACCATGTTAATCTTTAATTTTGCGATGCTTAAGAAGTAAAAATATTTTTGAAGTAGTTAAGAATGACAAAAATCTGAGAAAGAGTGTGAGTAACAATCATATTATTCAATTTTATTCTCATCATTATAAATAGCAAATGAAATGAACTATCAATCTATTTCTTAAAACATTTTTGAAATTGGAAAACATCACTTTCGGTGCACATAAATGGTTAGATATAAATATGGATTAATGTAATGGTTATAAGGGTAGTGTACATGAGAAGAGTGTGAGTTTACCCGGTGTTTTAAATTTATTTTGTATATAAATTGTTATATATAAATAATTACGACGGTTTTCGTAAATACTACACGATAAATATTTATTCACTCAATACTTGTGAAAAATGTATTTTTATAATGTTTATGATTTCAATATGTTTTATTTTGTTCCGTTAAAATTTATTTTTAACTAACGCTACCTTAAATGCTTAAATAAATACGTAAGTTATTAATTATCCTTACTTAATTACACCATTACTCTACATCAATATACTTAATGTTTATTAAATGTATCAAGCTTTTCTTTTCTTTCATATATGTCGACACCTTCATGGTGAGTCATTTTTGTTTGCAAAATATCTACACTAGTATATAGTATTATACTCTAAATATCAACACATACTACTCTTTATTCACTAGGTGTAAAAAGATCAAAACCATTTACTCTCTTCCTCTTGCTAGAATCGGCAACTACAAGGGATCAAGAAGGAATTCATCATTTTTTCTCTAATCAAGTTATTTACACTCTAGTATCACTCTTGATTAAGGTTGTGTAATAAAAACCTTGGGTGATTAGGATAAAACCTTTGATCATAAACCTCATCAAGTTAACTAGTAAGCATCCATATTCATGATCATATTTCATATTCATTGTTATATTCATTTCATCATATTTGAGCAAAAACATGCAATTCATATGATGTTGTACCACTTTTTCATTGATTTTAAGAGTTATGTATATATAAGTCATCCTATAATTACTCCTTGTTATATATTATTTTTGATGATGTCTAGGAACCCATGACACCCTAAGAAGGTGTATGGTAGGATTAGAATAGCTTCGGAGTTGTTTTGAATGGGTTAGAATAGGTTTGGCGCGTGAAAAACTCATTTCGACAAGTTTTATTTAGGGTCTGTCCATATTTTTAAATCTGGGAAAATTCGACAGTTGGTAAAATATTTTGGGCTAGATATTTGGAAAATATACTTTAAAACGAAAACGTGGCCACTTGAACGGATTAAAACGGAGTTATAACGAAGAAGTTATGAATTTTTGAAGTTTGACGACGAAAACTAATAATTCCAGAAATTTCAGCATGAAAATGTCACCCTTTACGAGTCAAAAATGAGGCTTAAGCGTTATTAAATGTGTCGACTTATCAAAAATATATTAGTATACTTTGATACGAATCTAAGGACATATAAAACGTAGAAAACGGATTTGTAACGATTAAATTATACACGTTTTCACAAAGTTGCCGTAACTTTATTATATAAGAAAAACTATATTAGTTCTAATAGGCAAGTATTACGTCAAACTAGTCACCATGTTGGAGGACGTTTTTAACATTAATGTAGAACTCTTTATAAAGTGATGTCTTCTAGTAAAAGTAAGCTCGCCAAGCATATTTTCCAAAATGTCTGACCGTTTGTCTAGCAGAGTTATAACGAATAATATACGGTGAATTACACTTGGCCGAAAACCACCCTTAAACTATATTTTTGGACAAAAGTACCATACTTAACCTATATTTTTCTCCGTAATCGAGACCTCTAGGATGAAAACTTAAATACTAAAACTTTGAGATAATGATACAAGCTTCCCAAAACCGTTGAGTTCGTTTCCTAACACTCGATGTGCACCATTTTACGACTAGCTTTTCAAGGCCATTTAGTCACTCTCATGACTTGTCAAATTTTATTGTTTTACGACGAAAATCTATGATTTCTCGATAAACCACTAAATGATTATCGTAGGATATCATTTCAACGTAAATACTTGTAAAGTATTTGGTAACTTGACAATATGTCATAAACATATATTTCGACGATAAACTTTATTTTTCAAAATGTACAAGTGGTATGGATATCATATGAGTTTGCATGCACGACATTGTTTCATGACTTATATTAGAGCATATCATTCATAATAGGTCGCGATTAGAGAGTTGCGTCTCATTTCTGTGCATCCACTTTGTCATCATAACTATTGCAACAGGTGAGTTCGTAGCCCCACTTTTACTCGTTTAATTGTTTTATAAACTCTTCGGGGGAGATACATGCTCAACTACTTGCTTTTACTTTACATTTATATGAAGTTAAATAACTTTTGTTTCACTCTATGCGCGCGTAAGTAGATTATGCCCGAACTAAATTGATCACTATGTTATGAACGCTATTATTTGAATCACTTTCCTTGATTTTGAACCCTTCGACATGTATATTTGAACTCTTTTAAATTGATTCGGACTCTTTAACATATAAGTGAACACTTTGGACTTGATTTGAACTTTTTGACATATAGTTGAACTCTTTTAACCTGTAAAGGACCCTTTTGATATATTTTAAACTTGTTTGACGTGATTTTGAACGCTTCGACAATCTTGAACCTTTTGATATTATTCGAGCTCTTTGACTGTTCTGAACTTTTGAACTCGACTTAAATCTTTGAACTTAATTACGAACTTTTGAACGGAACTCTTGAACTTAAATACAAACTTATGACTTGTTTGAACTTATTGAACCGTACGTGTTATGACCTTGATCTAAAGTCTCCCATGATCAGAACATCACTATAAAGTCTCCCATGTTCGGAGCATCACTATAAAGTCTCCCTTGTTCGGAGCAACCCAAAGCCTCCCAGGTCCGGAGCAGAGCGTCTCACTATGTTACGGAGCGTTCTCAATCTAAAGTCTCCCATGTTCGGAGGAGTGCAAATTCTCCCATGTTCGGAGTGTACTTAATTGTATATAATAGTTGTATGATGTACTGTTCGTACATTCGCATTGTTAGTCTCCTATTAGTAGGTAGTATGGATAGCGCTATTAGAGGTCGGCCAACCTCTCGTCCACTATGTTACGGGA
Organism: Chrysanthemum seticuspe; assembly: GCA_019973895.1. NCBI lineage: Eukaryota > Viridiplantae > Streptophyta > Magnoliopsida > Asterales > Asteraceae > Chrysanthemum > Chrysanthemum seticuspe. The sequence goes on from BPTQ01000009.1 coordinate 340,403,617, forward strand.
CGCATATTATTTATTCTAGGGGCTTTGCCTGACATACATTATTATATACGTGGTGCTATATGGTGAACTATTACGACAACTTATACTTGACTATTTGATACGCTATATTTTGTGCAATGGGTTGTGAACACACAGGTTGCAAGTTTTGTATGGGCGGAACTTGGAACTGAGTGGATTTACAATGCCTTTGCTTTGTGAACTATTATGATAACGTGCACTTGACTTCTAGACATACTACTTTTGGCAGTGGGTTGTGAACACACAGGTTGCAAGTTTTGTATGGGCGGAACTTGGAACTGAGTGGTTTTGCAATGCCTTTGCTTTGTGGACTATTCTATATGACAAAAAACTTTGCCTTTGTTGCATGAACGCTCTTTAAAAGCTTTACTTGTTAACCAAACTCTATGAACTCACTCAACCATTGTGTTGACACTTTTAGCATGTTTTATCTCAGGTATTTAAGGCATTCACTTCATGGCATGCATGTGGACTTGTCATAGAGTCGCGGTGTCGACGCATCTCACCTATATTTTATGCACTTAACTATCGTTTGATTGTAACAAACTCGTTTTGATATATTGAAATCTTTTGGGACCTAATCTTGGTAAACTCTGATTATTTTAATGAATCAAACGATATTTTCAAAACGACACTTTAGGTCGTTCGATATAACTGTAACTTTGATGCTATGACAGTCCTCCCCAAGGTATTCCATTCCGCTGTAAAACAGGTAATTTGGGGGTGTGACAAAGATGATTTGGGCTTCCCAAGTACTGTGGCTGATTCTTCTACTAACAAGGTCAAGACTGGGAAGTTTTCTGGTACTACTAAGGAAGCAGGTATTGATGGATCTCGGGGGACGGACTCTCGTATTGATATTGGTGAGGCGTCTAAGCCTCCGGAGAATGGGACTTCTTCTGCTGCCAAGCTTGTGAGTGATTCAATGGGAACAGTGGATGTTGGTTCTACTCCCATAGCTGAGAAAATTGGTAAGCTTGAAAAGCTAATTATTGATGGGAAAGCTACTCTTGTGGATGATGATGGTCAACCTATTCCGTCTACCTCTTCTACTAAGAGAGTTAACCCTTTTTCTAAAGTGGGAGAGATTGAGGTGTCTGATTCTGAAGATGAGGTTGTTGCTAACCCATTTGATGAGTCTGCAAATATTTTTGGTGGTGGCCAAGAGTTTGAAGATGAGTATGATGACTATGACTTCGATGACTATGCGAAACAGGTTCGTGATCTTCCAGGGAATTTGGATTCCTTTAATGCCATGTATGGCACAAAGTTTCAAGGTCCTAGGAAGTAATTTTATTTTGTTGTGTCATATGTTATCATTTGAGTAGTGGTTTGTTTTCTTGTTTAGAGAATAGGAAGTGTCTTGTTATGTAAGCTTTATGCCTATGTAACGGGCTGAGATATGGGATTTCACTCATATCCATTGTACTTAAACGTTTATTTGGTTAATATATTTACCAGGGTGCATGATTACTCCCCTTTACCCAAAAAAATAATTGCTTGAATATGTATCATATTTGTTTTTTTTATTGTGTGTATTAAATTTTTTTTCTTATTGTGTGTACCGAACTTTTAAATTTTGACTATTGTGCGTATTTTGATCGTTTTACCCTTACTTTTTTCAAATTTCGAAAGGAATGGTTATTTTACATGGCTGAATAGTCACAAATAGACACAGTAAGAAAAAAAAAAAGTTCAATACACAAAATAAAAAAAAAGTGGCAAGTATCATATATTTTTAAGTAATTAATCCTTTATTCTTATCACTCTTATCTTTTTGATCCATTTTACCGTTTGGTTAACATCTAAAATTATAAGTTTTTTTTCTTTTCTTTTTTTTTTCTTTTTTTTTTGTCTCAAAATAAATGTTCGTCTTTTATTTATGAATATTTTAAATAAATGTTAACTGTTTGTTTCAACAAAATAAAATAAAAATTAAAGAGTAAATATGATATTCGATTGGTGGAAGTATATTTGATGTTATTTTTAAAACTTTGTTCAATTTGAAATTAAACATTGATTTTGAAACAAAAGGAGTTCAAACTGATATTATAAATATCTTAATACACATAAATTCTCATATTACCATGCTTTTAATTTCACGCCAACATCACTTTCTATTATAATGGTTAAAGCTTGGTTTAATAAAAAAAAAATCTAACTTAATATTTAACCAAAAAAAAAAAAAAAATCATAAGGTGATCACTTTCTATTATGATAAGTAATCGCTTACCCTTATTCTGTTATACGAATCAGAAGTTCTTTTAACAATGTTTAAAAATGGGTTATAATGGGATACGTCTATACTTTGTGTGCTTGCACACAATATTCGATTTTCGAATAGAGTTGATAATATGTTTCACATAAACCTTTCATTCAATTGCGATTCTGGTAGTATGATCAAATTGTGAGACATACTACTCTTACACACATACATGTTAACATGACTTACATTATTAGAATAGTTACATTTACACAATGATTTCACTTGTTTTAATTTACTAAAAAACTTGTGATGATGGAACTAGAGAGCCATGTACACTTTGAGAGTGATATGGTAAGTGGTTAACTCGTGGTGGCCTTCAGGTATGCTTTGAGAGCCATGTACGCTTTGAACCGCAAGCAAACTTAATAGGTTTTTTGTCAGTGATTATGGTAAAGTAAATTAGATGAGAGCGATGAGTGAATCAATATTATTATTTTTTTTTAGAATAACACACTAAAATTTATAACTTTTTATGACTTTTATTTATACTTTTATAATAAATTATTTCAAACACATTTTAATGGTAAATTATCATCTTAGTTTTTAGTTAATATAACTTTATCTTTCTTTCAATTTGTCATCAAGTTTATAAAATTCTTCATCTCATTTGATTTTTACTATTATATTGATTTATAATTTCATACTAATACATAACATTTTGTATATATGTTTCACCATATCATGCAACATTATAATATATTTATTCTATAATAAATATATACCAAAAATTATAATTTAAAAAAAAAAAAAAACAAGATAAAGAAAAAACTTTGACCCAAAAACCACAAAAACCCGCAAAACCAACCCGCAAAACCGAAACAGCAAAACCGCGCAGATGTGGATCCTCTTTTTTTAAAAACCGCAATTGCGGATGTGGGTTGGTTTTTACCAAAAACCGCACCAACCAGCACCACGCTCACCCAGGATAAACGGATTTGATGTTAATTTGACACTAGTGATGGACGATGGTGGTAATGACCTGAACACCTAATATTCGAAGGACACCAATATATTCGAGTGTTACAAGGCGAAGAACTATCTCAAGCATACGCAAGAGATACGAGATTGTAACAAACCTAAACAAGTATCACAATATAACAAGAAATTGCATTGATGACCTGAACACCTAACTTATACGATAGCATATAGATTTGAGTATAAACGATTTCACATAAGTAAACGATAATCTTTTTTTCTTAGTAAAAATCATCGTAGTTTCTTTTAACCAAGTTGTGCCTTTATGTTTTGTATTATAAACACATAAATTAGTTGCTTCTAAACTTCAATTTTATGTTTCATGTAACAACTCTTTCTTTTGCCAAATGTTAACCTTCTATCATGACACTTTATCCCATATTGTCTAAAGATGGAAGTGTTGTTTAATTATATACCATAAGTTTATGTTTGTTAAATGTGTTGAGAGTTCTTCTAAGTCTTCAATATTTCACAAATTCTGGGACTGAAACAATCCTGCAATTTGTTGAATATTAGAAAACTCATGTGCACTCTTAACTTTTTTTTTCTTTTGATTAAGGAGCAACAAAAATGTATCTTAATTCACATACGATCTATCTCAATAATCAACAACCAACATAACTCTCATTAGATAAGTCATACACTTATCATAATTATATATGAAATGAATATATTTTTACATGGTTGAATTAAAGTTCGATCATAACGAGGATATCTTTGGGAATATCTTACTTTCATCTGGTTAGTGATGTATATATATATATTTTGTTCTAATGTGATCTTACACATACACAACAACGATAATGACAATCAACAACTTGTAACACTCCAACCCGACAAGGGTAGAAGCGTCACATTCTGGTGTCATATCAGAACATACAAATAAAATATTTACAAACGGAAACCTTAAAAATGAAGTAACAAATCATATAAACACTTGACTGACGAAGAAAATACAATATCCAAAATGAAATGAAATGTCAAAACAAAAACTCTTCAAAGTAAGTCCAAATAATAAGGTAACTAGGGTTGGTCCACTCAGATAATCCAACTCTCAGCCCATCAAAGCCCATCTTCAAACCTAAAACCTACCGCAGGAAAAGAAATGCGGTTGAGCTTAAAAAGCCCAGTGAACAGATATAACAAAATGAAAGCTAAATAAAATCAGAAATGCGAAATGGAATAATGAAACTGATAACAAAGTCGCAACGAAATGAGGACAATGAGTCAATGAGGATCCTGCAGAACACAATTATATAGATATCCAAAGCACAGATAACAAGGAGAACGAAGCAAAGCAAAGCATCGACGACATACAAACCAGACATACAAGAACTGAAACATAAGCAACATAGCAGGCGTCGTATTCACACAACATATGTGTCATACAATCAATTCAGGAAATCAGAAGACATACAAGCCAAACAGATATCTACAGGAAAGCGGAAGTAATTAATTAATAAGTGAGCATGGAAATTCACACAGGTCAAAAACCCTTAGTTGAAAACATAACCAGTATCATAACAGCGGAAGTACTAATAGCAGTCAAAACATGGCAGTCACACGTAACAAGTAGGAAATATAATATGAACATTATAATTAAATGGACTAGGGACATAGCAGGGCAACTAAACAAATTAACAAGCCAGACGTCACAAGTTGAACCATTTACCTAATCAAATCATAGCATAAACAGAAATGCAAACATGACAGGTCAACAACAAGCAGATAAAGATACTATCAGATAGTCATAGTCCACAAAATTAACTGAACGAAGTACACATGATAAACAGACAAAACTATCGATTACGCACTAGCATGGTCACCAGACAAAATCAGAGGGTCACATAACAGTGAGATCACATATCATCAGATGACAACCGGTAACTCAGATAACCGCATATTAACCACATCATAGCAGGATAATCAGTAGTCACATAAAACATGAATAGCATAATCAAATTCAATAAACATATAATAACCCGGTACATTAATGGAACGATAGTCTGAAATAACAGAATGAGAGTGTGACAGATCAAAGCAATGGAATATATATATCTTGGTAGTAGAGTGAGTCATATAAGGGTACTGAGTAATGAACAATTTATACAGAATATGGTGCGTTGGGGAATACAGAAAGTACAGTATAGGTATATCAAAAGTGTAAGGGTTGTCAGAAATCTACCACGAGCCCTGAACATATCATATCATATCATATCATAAGTAACCATTGTATTCGGAGGGGTGACCTCGGAATACCATACATAATAGGAGGGGAGACCTCAGTAACAAATGGAGTAGCTAGCTCCCGGAATGTGAAGACGCGTATTGCACACGACATCATTCACCATATAAATCATATCATATCATATCATGTTAAATCCACTAAAACATATCATATATAGGATGCATCCATACGCCCCCCGGAACATATCATAGTGGCCAAATCATATATATATATAGTGAGCTCATAATCATATCATATCATAATGGGGACGGTGTGTAACATCACTCGTACACACTGGAGTCATGCCATTGGTGCATCAATGACACGATCATGTTACCTTCATGACTAGGAACACATATTTGGCTCGGGTATCAAACTGACGGGTCAAAACATAATCATATCATATCATAAGGGTTCATATCAAAGTTCATATCAAAGTTCATATCAAAGTTTCATATCGAAGCTCATATCGTAGTTCATATCAAAGATTCATATCAAAGTTCATATCAAAGGTTCATATCGAAGCTCATATCGAAGTTCATATCAAAGATTCATATCAAAGTTCATATCAAAGATTCATATCAAAGGGAGCATAGCAAAGTCATAGGGAAGCCCTAATAAGGAGGCTTAGAGTAAAGCATAATAGTTCAAGCTAATATCGAAAGATGGAATACGAATCATGAGAAACCTTAAGAGGTAAGGTCAAAATATCTGTACCTTAGCAACGAAATCAAAGCAAACAAGAAAGTTACACCGGGAAGCAACGTCGTATCTCCTTCAACGTATCTACACGAATTGATATCATATATTACTTATATACTCATTTTATAAGCTTCTTATGCATGTGTAAGTGTTTTACTTATTGATATCCTTTTTCTATCTTTTATTTTCTTAAACTCATATTTGGACCAGACTTTAGCGATTTTTATAAAATACTTACTTAGCTCAAATGAAATCAAGTAAAATCCCAGGGGTTGCCATATGATTTAAAAGAGTCTCCAAAAATTGGTGGGTTCTATCTCTATGCCAAATGGCCTATGGAAAATCACAAGTCCAGACCTATCCAGAAAGTAATCAGAAAATACACCTTAAAAGTTTACACTTATTGGACCTGTTAGACACCTTGGAAAAATTCCCAAAACTCCCAGAAATTCATTTATATCCTAAATGTCAATCCTGTAAAAGGAGAGCTCCCAATTCCTTATGGTTTGAAAATGAAAAATCAAACAATCCAACTAAATTTCAGACCCGTTTTCTCAGCTTTGACACTTGATCTTGTAAAATTCGAAAATATGACTTAGACAACTCCAATTTCGACCAAGCCACTTGGAAAACTTAACTAAGACATAAAATAAACTTTTCCCACAAAAACCCAGATTATTGCACTTACAAAATTTGATCTATGACACACACAAATTCGACATATGATGCTGTCCAGTTTTAGGGTCTATTAAAACCATTATAAGCACATGTTTTACCTACCCAAACGCACCCACGACTCGTGTAAGCTACACGAACTGATTAGTACGAGCTAACACGACCCCTCATGAATACCTTAGTTGTGTCGAGCCATTCCCTCCCCCAAAACAGTTTACAAGCGCCCCATATTTAATTACCTAGGGTTTTCTAGGTTTGATTTTATGCGGCAACTAGTTATCATTTTATGTAACTTCATTATATGTAGCTTTTAATTCGTGTATATGCTCATATATGTGGAGAGAAACCACACGACCAATTCAGAATCAAAAGGGAAAACGAGATGGTGATTGATACCTTGTTGTGAAAGAGAGGAAAGGAAACAAAAACTCGAAACCATCAGTCCCTTGCGTGCCCTAAAATACCACAACCAGCAGGTCTATACCCACGACCAAAATTGAGCCAAACCTACGACCAGACCTCACCAACACAGCCATCATTCGAACGTGAAGTCCACAACCATGCTCACCATATCACAGCCTCCCTTGATGTCGACATATGTGGGGGAAAAAAAAGAGATGAGCCGCCACTTTTAGTTTAGGGTTTCATATGTTTAATTTGAGTGTGGAGCGTATGTTAAAAAAAAGAAAAGAAAGGGATGTCTTTTTTTTTTTGTTTGCCGTGAAGGGAGAGGAAACAAAAAAAAAGGAAGGCCTCAAATCAAGTAAAATAATTAGAGACTTGCCATATATTCTTCAATCACGAACTTGGTCTTGTTTCTAGACTCAATATGTTGTGTACATTCAATACTTTTGGGGCTAGGGCTATGTGATGAGTGTGTAAATACTCATTATTTTTGTACAAATTAGACTGCAAAAACATCTGAAAACACTCAGAAATGCATCAAAATGATAAAAATATCACAATTAAGTGTTTTATGTGTTTTAAATGCAAAAATATCAAAATCTGGTGAAAAACGTATCAAGTTTGCATAATTGGCAGTTTTAGTCCCCCAAGTTTCAAAAGTTGTCAAAAACAGTCCCTGGTAAATCTAAATAAAGAAAAATGTTATTCAAGGTCCCTGAAATATTCTAAATTGTCAAAAATGGTCCTTGAATAAATCTTTTGTTAAATGACAGAAAAGGTCCCTGAACTTTCAAAAATGTCAAGTTTGGTCCCTGGAAAATTGAAATTGTCAAATATAGTCCTTGTACTATTGAAGGTTGTCAGTTTTAGTCCTTGTGTTAACCTTGGAATAATTACAGGTTTGGTCCTTCAAAAATTCAGATTTGCAACTTAAGTCCTTGTCACAACTAATAGCAAGACTTGTCAAAACTAATTTTGACCCCAGCCATTATACTCCTTTGGACCCCTGTCTTTTCTACTTTGGACCCTTGGTCAAACCAAGTCAAACAATTCCAAAACCCGCCCACACCTGTCTTGTACACCTTCTTCCACCTCTCCTGTGTCTTCCAACTTGCCTGCAACCCTCAGCCCTCTCCCATCACCTTTCCTCCACCCCCTCATCATCACTAACCCACTACAATTAATGCCACCCCCCCTAGCTAGCTATCACAGGCCATAAGTCAAATCTAGTGTTTCCCGCCAAAATTGATAAAACGGCCAACTTGCTCAATACTCTCCCATTGGTCAAATTGAGAGGTGGGAATCAATCAGAAGGCCACGTGGAACATTTTTGAAGCATAAAAGAGGAGGAAGAACCAACAGAGAAGGCAGTAGTTAATTATTAATTTTCATGTATTTCGTTTTTAATACCAATGTTTTAACTTAGCCTCAAATTTGTAATTTTCAGTTTAAATGTATCAATCTTAAGTTAAAAAATCATTGTACTAAGTTTTTAAGTGTTAATTCAAGCTTATGTTAAGAATTCAAGTTTTCAAGTTTACTGTTTCAATTTTCAATCTTAAACTGTTACAACCAAGCTTCAATAAGCTTGTTTAATAGTCAAAAGTGCTTATTCAAGCTTACTATAGCTTTTTGATAAGCTTAGAATTCATTTTCAAGCAACTTTGGAATCTGGTCAACAAAAGTCAAAGTAAGGGCAAAATTGATGCAGATATGGTGATAGGTGATGCAGACATGAAAATGGGTTGGTTTTGAGTTCAATGGGTTAGTTTTGATAGGTTAGCAGTTCTGGTTTCATTGTTGGCAAGCCAAAGTGGCTAGGACCCTTTGTAAGTTATTTTCCAAGTCTTATTGCATAACCTGTTCTTGTGGTCCAAACTGGTTTTAATTTGTTTATTTAGTAACACTTAAGTTAATTAAACTAATTTGGGTCAGTATCATTGGCTGGTTAAGTGTTTGTCTCATTTAATTTTGCAAATCAGTGATATCAGTGGTGTTTGGATTTGAGACTTATACTGCACTAGAGGTTGGTTCAATGGTTGATGCTTGTTGTATTATGTTTGCTTAACTCATATTAACTCACATCTGTCCTCAAACTGCACCTACAAGCTCTCAAAGTCAACTTCTCTTGAAACCTGTCTTAAATTGTTTACTGTTGTGATTTTGACAAATCAAAAGTTAGTTTTGTGCTTAGAAAACATAGATGTAGGTTGCAGTAGTCTTGTTTCATCTTATAACATCATGTTCAGTTGGTAAATCAAGATTAAAACTCAATTTAGTCAAACTTGTCAAAATTATCAAAAAGTCAAAACTTGCAAAAGCAGTTTTGAGCTCAACTGGATGGAATTTTCATGAGCTCATTTTTGAGCCAAATCAATTGAACCTTTGGGTGTTAAAAGTTCAACTGGTCTCCTTTCTTATTGTCATTTTTGTAGGATTTTACAGATTTTTTAAAAGCTTCAAAAAAGCTTCTCTTTTAAGCTCTTTTTGCCCTGCTCCATATACTCAGTTAACACTGAGTTTTCTCAGCTTGTTGCTAAGCTTGTCCAGAGCTCATTAGAGCTTTTCTTGGTCTGATCTTTGGTTGAAAGGTACTTGACCAGGTCTAGTTTAGATCTCAATAACTGGTTTTGATTTCCAGCTTATTGGTTGGCTTGTGCTTAAGCTCAAAGTAGCATTCAAAAACTGTTTTAGCAACTTAACTCAAATCAATCAAATCACAAGCAGTTGCAATTCAGAGGTCAAGACTTGTTGATTTTAGTTGTTTTAGATTACTCTTAGCATAAAATAGCTTCTGTGAAGGTTTGGTGGTCCTTGGTTCTCACTTGCTTATTCAAGGTGCTTATTAATAAGCACTTACTATAGCAGTTTCAATTTCTTCCAAACAACACCATGTTTTTCTATTTTTCCTAGACTCAGGATATTAAGTTAGACTTTTCCTGAAATTTTCATAATTTTCCAACACTGTTTGCTATTTTTCTTAATTAAAAACAGTTTTTAGGTAATTTTAAATAGTTTTTAATACAATTAAATCAGAAAAAGTCCAAAAAAATAATTTTTCATTTTTATTAAGTTTAGATAAATATAAAAAGTGAAAAAAGTAATTTTCCAGATTTTTCATAGTTTATTTTGTAATTTTTAGTAATTTAATTAGTTTTTAATAGTTTAAAATTCATAAAAAAATAGAAAAATAATCAGAAAAATATAAAAATAGTTTTGAAAATTCTTTTTTGTTATTTTAGATTTTTCCAAGTCTTAATTTTATTTTTCTAGGTTTATTTCATATTTTCTTGTAATTTAGGTTATTATTAATTAGTTAAAAATAGTTTTTAATTAATAATAATTAATTAAATAGTTATAAAAATAATTTTCTTTTTCTTAAAATTTTCTTATATCATTAGGTTTGTAAAAATATCATTTTCATATTTTTAGAATTTATATTGTGTAAGTTTCACATTTTTATTTGTACGTCACGTAGTTTTTAAATTAAGTTTTATAAAAACATAAAATCAAAAACATCAGTTTAAAATTAGTGATAGCGTTTATTTAACATAGTTTATCTTTTTCCTTTAATTTGCATTTGAGCCTTTGTAGTTTATAAAATAACTCAAAATCCTTACTGACCACTATCCTTAGTGGTTACTCGACATCTGATTGTGTTAAACACCAGTCATCCTCCGTGGGACTTAACGACCCGGGAATCCACTGTATTCTCCTGATCTAAATTGCAATTGGTGTTTGAGCTGTTTTAAGTTCCTTACGGCTGGTCATACACAAGTGGCTAGCCTGCGTGAGAAAACTTGACGGTTCAGCACTGATCAAAATTTTGGCGCCGCTGCCGGGGAGGCTGTAAGCGTGTTCTAAGCATTTTTCAGACCCGTACTTGCACATATACCACAGTTTGTAAAAAGTTTTGTAAAGTTATAACAAAATCAAAAAAGTTCTTAACACTTTTCCTAAAGTGTTAAAAACACCAAACAAAATATAAAACAACAAAACAATCGTAACGTTTTCTAGCTTGTGTTTCTTTTAAGGTGATTCTTAAAGAAATACGATTTGGTTAAACGAGACGATACCAAAAATATTGTCCAAATGTTTTTAAACCCATCAGCACATATCTATACCTACGTCTTTTCAGTGATACTTAATATACATAAAAATCAACCAAATCAAGGCAGTGCACTACCTAACTGGGGGTGCGACCATAATAAGTTCTCGAACATCAGATTTAAAACTTGCCTTTGTGTCCTTGTGATTTGGTGTACCTTTTTCAAAGAAGCCATTTCACTTGTGATTATTGGTTAAGTTCACTTGTCGTTTTGCCTCGCATTTGTTTTGAAAACTGATTTTTAAACTTAGTGCATGCGCACTCGTTCTTCCAGCTCTACAAGTCCACTTTCTGAGCTTGGAAAGATTCCTCGTAGACGTAGAGGACGTTCTGCTCCTTCAGCCGTGACTGAGGAACGTCTACCACCACCACCACCTGCCATAATGGCAGAAGACAAGCCGATGAATGAGCTTCTCCAAGCACCCATCGAGGGTTACGGAGATGCTATTGTTGTCCCAGCCATCGTGGCTGATACTTTTGACCTCAAAACCGGGTTACTTAATCTGGTAACCCAAAGCCAATTCTATGGTTTTCAGCGGGATGATCCTCATGCACACATTCGATGGTTTAACAAGATTGCATCTACCATCAAATACAAGAATGTCCCACATGAAGCTATCAAGCTTCTTCTGTTCCCATTTTCTCTAGAGGGACAAGCCCGGAATTGGCTTGAGAAACAACCCCCTCGTTCCATTGAGACATGGGAAGATCTAGTCACAAAGTTTGTGAACGAATTCTATCCTCCATCCCGAACTACAAGTCTTAAGAATGAGATAATGAAATTTTCTCAAAGATTTGATGAATCATTCGGGGAGGCATGGGATCGTTACAAAGAATTGCTCCGTAAGTGTCCGCATCATGGTTTTTCCGAGTTAATGCAAATGGATACTTTCTACAATGGTCTGAACCAGACTAATCAAGACTCTTTGAATGCCTCCGCGGGAGGTAATTTCTTGAGCAAGACCACAAAAGAAGCCTTGCAAATCATTGAAAACAAGTCCCAGGTCCGTCCTTTCCGCACAAAGACATATCAGACTCAGTCTAATGCTGAACCTTCTACTTCATCTCCCGTGAGTACATCTAGCACCGATGCTAGGATTGACAAACTTGTTCAGGCTTTGGTTCTTGCTAACCAAAAGAAAGTCACTTTCACACAAGCACCATCATATGGTGAAGTGAAGAAAGTTGAAGTTTGTGTTACTTGTGGTGGTCCTCATGCATACTACAACTGTACTGCCACCGATGGTAGTCCGTTTGAAGCTAATGCTATAGCCGGTACTTCAAATCAAGGAGGTAATCAATACCGTCCTCAAAATGAACCAAACTACCGAGCTAACACTTATCAGGCACCACCAGGTTTTAACCAGAATCCTAACCGGAATCAGAACCAACCTAGAATGAACCAAGGTTATCAAAACCAAGGTAATCTCTATTCCGGACCCAATCAAGGTTTCCAACATCAAGGAAGCCTTAATCAAAACAATTTCAATCGAGGGAATCAAATTCAGGGAAATGTGAACCTTAATCAAGGGAATTTTCAACAACAAGGTCATAATCAAAACATACGACCTCAAAATTTCCCTCCACAGCCTCCAGTACCATCATCTGATGAGTTATTGAAGCAATTCATGAAATCCCAAGATGAAATGAACAGGTTGTTGGTCAGTCAGATCGCTGATCTCAAGAAGTCTTTAAATGATCAACCCTCGGGCTCAGGAAAACTTCCGAGCAACATGATCGCTAACCCGAGGGGCGATGCAAAGGCGATCACAACCAGAAGTGGTGTTTCATATAATGGACCCGCTATTCCTACTACCTCTTCTTCTTCTCTCCCAAAGGTAGTAGAAAGTGAACCTAAGAAGCACAATGGACCTTTGACTCCAATGCCTCCTCCACCAGGAGCAATGAGTCAAGTTACCAAGGATACAACGGACAAGGTGCATTTTTCAAGCCCACGAAGTACCGCACACGTCCCACCTTCGGTAGTCCAAGCTTTAAGTCCGGAACCCAAAGTTCCAAAGACAAATTCTGAGCCCGAAATGACTTCCGTCCCGGCTCAAAAGTCTAGTCAGCTTCCTTACCCATCAAGAATGAATGATGAGAAGCTCAAAGACAAAAACAAAGAGCAAATGGAAAATTTTTTCCAAATCTTCAATGAGCTACACTTTGATATAAGCTTCGTTGATGCTCTCGTTCTAATGCCCAAATTTGCATCCACACTTAAAGGCTTACTGAGCAACAAAGATAAGTTATCTGAAATGGCTAAAACCCCTCTCAATGAGCAATGCTCAGCGGTCCTGCTCAAAAAGCTTCCCAAAAAGCTTGAAGACCCTGGCAAGTTTTTAATCCCGTGTGATTTCTTGGGGATGGTTCAATGCTCCGCCTTGGCCGATCTTGGCGCTAGCATTAACCTTATGCCACTCTCAGTATGGAAGAAACTATCTCTTCCTGAACTTACTCCTACTTGTATGACTCTCGAGCTAGCGGACTGTACCATAACTCGTCCACTTGGAATAGCCGAGGATGTCGTGGTAAAAGTAGGAAAGTTTCACTTTCCTACTGACTTTGTTGTAGTAGACTTCGATGCAGATCCTAGAGTTCCCCTCATCTTAGGGAGAGCTTTCTTGAGAACGAGTCGTGCTCTGATTGATGTGTTTGCTGAAGAGTTGACCATACGGGTTGACAACGAAGAGCTCACGTTAAATATCAACCAGAACTCCAAACCTCTGTCCAAACAGAGTGTTGCCACAATTGATCAAAAATCTGAAAGGTTCAATGCAACACTCTCAAATTTCACGGTTAAAAGGAGTTTTCAAAAACGTGCTGAGTTAAAAGCCTTGAAAATCAACCCTGGTTCAAACAAATGGTTTGAAAGTTGTACCAGGGAAGTCAAGAGTGTTCTTGATGATGATGATCTTGAATCGGAGACTTCATCGGAAGTGGTGGAAACTGCTAGCTCTAAGAGCACACCACTTGTCCCACCTCCGGAATCAGTTTGTCGCATCGAGTTTGTTAACTCTGTGGATGAAACCAAACTCTCTTCAGTTTCATCTGAATTGGATGATGATGTTTGTGATCCAATGGGAGACATCCTTTCCATTGATGAATTGCTCAGAAATGATCCATCATCTTCTAGTCTTATTCCCGACTCTTCCATCCCTTCTCTCACTCCTGATGAGGAAGATGACAACTTTTGGAATGAAGTCGATGCCTTTCTTAGTGATGAGTCAATTCCAACAGGAATTGATAATACTTACTTTGATTCGGAGGGGGACATCCTTTTTCTAGAAAATCTGTTGATTGAAGAACCATTTCCCACCCTCCCTCCCGGACATCTACTTGACAATCACCATATAAGCTTCAAGTTTAAGCTTAAAAATGTCAAAAATGGTGATTTGCTTCTTTCTGATGAGGAATGGACTTGCATTCTCATGCATATCTTTGTTCTATTCTTCACAGATGGTGTGGTTGCTCTTTCCCTTTTCTCTTTCGGGAATGAGGACACCATCTTTGACCCCAGTATCATCCCTTATAGTTTATACTATTAACGATACCGCGGTTGTATCTCGTCGGTGTGGAACTTTCTGATGTTCATATGTTTGTTAACACTGTGAACGAAAGTCCGATTGAGATTGGTTTTCCACGTTACTTTCCCCATGAACAAATGAATTCAGGGTCGAGTCAAGCTAGCGACTCGGTAATCAAAAACAGTAGCTAAACATGGGTTTTCACCCATGTGTCCCACCCTAGTGTGGGGGAGCTGCCCCACGTGTTGTGTATATATATAAGAGTTTCACAAAAAAAAAAAAAAAAAAAAAAAAAAAAAAAAAAAAATCCTTGCTAAATAATGGCCTTAGTATTTCCCTTTTACGTTCTATGTTTCGGCATAACCGCCGGTACTTTGAATATTGAGGGTAATATTCATTTCTAAGTGTGGGGGGGAATTCTCACGAATTTTATCATATAATTATACCAATTCCCCCGTTTTTTGCCAAAATTTTTTTTGGAGTAGGTGTTCTTCACTTACTCATATCATGGTTATCAGTCCGCCTTGTCTAATAAACAAAGGATTGGCTAATCCAGGAGCAAACGGCTCTTGGTAAAGATATCTCAAATCCGTTGACGGCTTGCAATTTGCCCAAAATTGTATGGTATTCAGCTCACCATATTCTTAAAAGTGAAGAGTTGGCTAGCCCGCAAGTTTATGGCTTGTGGTAAAGGCAGTTGGAAAACCATAATTGGTAATCAGCTCACCAAAGATATTTTATCTAAGAGTTGGCTAGTCCAGAAGCAAACAGCTTCTGGTAAAGACAAATCAAATCCGTTGAAAGCTGGTGATTTGCTCAAAATCATTTGGTTATCGGTGTACCAAGGTTCTTACTTGAACTGAAACATTTGGCTACTCCAGAAGTAATGGCTTTTGGTAAAGAGATGAAATCCATTAATTTTTCTTAAAACATTGCTAGGGACTAGCAATATCTTAGTGTGGGGGATTGATGAGTGTGTAAATACTCATCATTTTTGTACAAATTAGACTGCAAAAACATCTGAAAACACTCAGAAATGCATCAAAATGATAAAAATATCACAAATAAGTGTTTTATGTGTTTTAAATGCAAAAATATCAAAATCTGGTGAAAAACGTATCAAGTTTGCATAATTGGCAGTTTTAGTCCCCCAAGTTTCAAAAGTTGTCAAAAACAGTCCCTGGTAAATCTAAATAAAGAAAAATGTTATTCAAGGTCCCTGAAATATTCTAAATTGTCAAAAATGGTCCTTGAATAAATCTTTTGTTAAATGACAGAAAAGGTCCCTGAACTTTCAAAAATGTCAAGTTTGGTCCCTGGAAAATTGAAATTGTCAAATCTAGTCCTTGTACTATTGAAGGTTGTCAGTTTTAGTCCTTGTGTTAACCTTGGAATAATTACAAGTTTGGTCCTTCAAAATTCAGATTTGCAACTTAAGTCCTTGTCACAACTAATAGCAAGACTTGTCAAAACTAATTTTGACCCCAGCCATTATACTCCTTTGGACCCCTGTCTTTTCTACTTTGGACCCTTGGTCAAACCAAGTCAAACAATACCAAAACCCGCCCACACCTGTCCTGTACACCTTCTTCCACCTCTCCTGTGTCTTCCAACTTGCCTGCAACCCTCAGCCCTCTCCCATCACCTTTCCTCCACCCCCTCATCATCACTAACCCACTACAATTAATGCCACCCCCCCCCCTAGCTAGCTATCACAGGCCATAAGTCAAATCTAGTGTTTCCCGCCAAAATTGATAAAACGGCCAACTTGCTCAATACTCTCCCATTGGTCAAATTGAGAGGTGGGAATCAATCAGAAGGCCACGTGGAACATTTTTGAAGCATAAAAGAGGAGGAAGAACCAACAGAGAAGGCAGTAGTTAATTATTAATTTTCATGTATTTCGTTTTTAATACCAATGTTTTAACTTAGCCTCAAATTTGTAATTTTCAGTTTAAATGTATCAATCTTAAGTTAAAAAATCATTGTACTAAGTTTTTAAGTGTTAATTCAAGCTTATGTTAAGAATTCAAGTTTTCAAGTTTACTGTTTCAATTTTCAATCTTAAACTGTTACAACCAAGCTTCAATAAGCTTGTTTAATAGTCAAAAGTGCTTATTCAAGCTTACTATAGCTTTTTGATAAGCTTAGAATTCATTTTCAAGCAACTTTGGAATCTGGTCAACAAAAGTCAAAGTAAGGGCAAAATTGATGCAGATATGGTGATAGGTGATGCAGACATGAAAATGGGTTGGTTTTGAGTTCAATGGGTTAGTTTTGATAGGTTAGCAGTTCTGGTTTCATTGTTGGCAAGCCAAAGTGGCTAGGACCCTTTGTAAGTTATTTTCCAAGTCTTATTGCATAACCTGTTCTTGTGGTCCAAACTGGTTTTAATTTGTTTATTTAGTAACACTTAAGTTAATTAAACTAATTTGGGTCAGTATCATTGGCTGGTTAAGTGTTTGTCTCATTTAATTTTGCAAATCAGTGATATCAGTGGTGTTTGGATTTGAGACTTATACTGCACTAGAGGTTGGTTCAATGGTTGATGCTTGTTGTATTATGTTTGCTTAACTCATATTAACTCACATCTGTCCTCAAACTGCACCTACAAGCTCTCAAAGTCAACTTCTCTTGAAACCTGTCTTAAATTGTTTACTGTTGTGATTTTGACAAATCAAAAGTTAGTTTTGTGCTTAGAAAACATAGATGTAGGTTGCAGTAGTCTTGTTTCATCTTATAACATCATGTTCAGTTGGTAAATCAAGATTAAAACTCAATTTAGTCAAACTTGTCAAAATTATCAAAAAGTCAAAACTTGCAAAAGCAGTTTTGAGCTCAACTGGATGGAATTTTCATGAGCTCATTTTTGAGCCAAATCAATTGAACCTTTGGGTGTTAAAAGTTCAACTGGTCTCCTTTCTTATTGTCATTTTTGTAGGATTTTACAGATTTTTTAAAAGCTTCAAAAAAGCTTCTCTTTTAAGCTCTTTTTGCCCTGCTCCATATACTCAGTTAACACTGAGTTTTCTCAGCTTGTTGCTAAGCTTGTCCAGAGCTCATTAGAGCTTTTCTTGGTCTGATCTTTGGTTGAAAGGTACTTGACCAGGTCTAGTTTAGATCTCAATAACTGGTTTTGATTTCCAGCTTATTGGTTGGCTTGTGCTTAAGCTCAAAGTAGCATTCAAAAACTGTTTTAGCAACTTAACTCAAATCAATCAAATCACAAGCAGTTGCAATTCAGAGGTCAAGACTTGTTGATTTTAGTTGTTTTAGATTACTCTTAGCATAAAATAGCTTCTGTGAAGGTTTGGTGGTCCTTGGTTCTCACTTGCTTATTCAAGGTGCTTATTAATAAGCACTTACTATAGCAGTTTCAATTTCTTCCAAACAACACCATGTTTTTCTATTTTTCCTAGACTCAGGATATTAAGTTAGACTTTTCCTGAAATTTTCATAATTTTCCAACACTGTTTGCTATTTTTCTTAATTAAAAACAGTTTTTAGGTAATTTTAAATAGTTTTTAATACAATTAAATCAGAAAAAGTCCAAAAAAATAATTTTTCATTTTTATTAAGTTTAGATAAATATAAAAAGTGAAAAAAGTAATTTTCCAGATTTTTCATAGTTTATTTTGTAATTTTTAGTAATTTAATTAGTTTTTAATAGTTTAAAATTCATAAAAAAATAGAAAAATAATCAGAAAAATATAAAAATAGTTTTGAAAATTCTTTTTTGTTATTTTAGATTTTTCCAAGTCTTAATTTTATTTTTCTAGGTTTATTTCATATTTTCTTGTAATTTAGGTTATTATTAATTAGTTAAAAATAGTTTTTAATTAATAATAATTAATTAAATAGTTATAAAAATAATTTTCTTTTTCTTAAAATTTTCTTATATCATTAGGTTTGTAAAAATATCATTTTCATATTTTTAGAATTTATATTGTGTAAGTTTCACATTTTTATTTGTACGTCACGTAGTTTTTAAATTAAGTTTTATAAAAACATAAAATCAAAAACATCAGTTTAAAATTAGTGATAGCGTTTATTTAACATAGTTTATCTTTTTCCTTTAATTTGCATTTGAGCCTTTGTAGTTTATAAAATAACTCAAAATCCTTACTGACCACTATCCTTAGTGGTTACTCGACATCTGATTGTGTTAAACACCAGTCATCCTCCGTGGGACTTAACGACCCGGGAATCCACTGTATTCTCCTGATCTAAATTGCAATTGGTGTTTGAGCTGTTTTAAGTTCCTTACGGCTGGTCATTCACAAGTGGCTAGCCTGCGTGAGAAAACTTGACGGTTCAGCACTGATCACTATGCGAAGAAAATATGTAACGTAACATAAATGTGTAATATTTATTTTAGCGTACGTATTATTTTCGTATTACTTTTACTAGTTCGGGTATAAACGATTTAAGTATTTAACTTATAGTCGTGAAGATAAATTTTAACAATTAGCGTCTTTCATAAGTTCCAAATTGGAGGGTATTTTGGTATTTTTAACGTGTTTCAAAAATGTGGGTTTTACACAACTAGTATTTCAGTTGCCATATTTAGATACTTATCGACTTTAAATATATAAGGATTTCTAAACCCATACTTCCATAATTTATACTAAATGATTCTCTGAAATGTTTTTCGCAACCTCGGGCGAGCTGAGGTTAAAGTGCATTTATTATGAGAATATCAAAAAGAGCAACTGAGCTACGCATCACGAAAAGAATTAAAGTCTTGGACAACAAATTTATCCAATTTAGCTAGGATTTTAATTGGGCTTGCCACAACCTCCTACAAATATTGTGTATCTTGTGAGCTACATATATTGTGTATCTTGGAAAGCGATCGAAAATATATGAAAAAATTGTCTTATGATGATATTGTAGCTGTCGTTCACACACTATAAGCTACTTTATGATGATATTGTGTATCTTGTAGTTGTTGTTCACGTAATTTAAGCCACCATATGTCCTAAGGACACATAGTCAAAGTAGTTTAAGCAAATGGCCTGAAGTGAAGTAAACTAACCAATTGCGCAATCTCACATGTTTTTTGTTTGTGAGACTTTTTATAATATATGGACATGTTTAGAGCTCAGTTTATTAAAACTAGTTACTTATAATGTTACCACAATGTTTTTCATCGACACAAATAACAAACGTAAGTTGATTATGAAACATATTTCTTTAAGCTCACACTTTTTTTAATCTTTTATCTTGAAGTTGAAAATCTATCCCACATAGGCTAAATATAGAAGTTGTTGGTTACTTATATACCGTAAGTGTATGTGTTTTAAATGTGTTGAGGCTAGTAGCATGTCTTCGGATCTTATACCATCATTCAGGTTAAAAAAATCCGAACGGTGGTTTATTTTCAGAAAACTCATATGAACTTTAACTTTTTTCTTTTATTTTTATTTTGATATTGCTAAACATGTTTTGGTGAAGACCATTTTAATTTTTAATGTCACACAAATTAGAAAAGAACACATATTTTAGAGGCCAATAGAAACATATGACTATGTTATAAAAAAGTCACTTAAACATATGACTGTGTTGAGGCTAGTAGCATGTCTTCGGATCTTATACCATCATTCAGGTTAAAAATATCAGAACGGTGGTTTATTATCAGAAAACTCATATGAACTTTAACTTTTTTCTTTTATTTTTATTTTGATATTGCTAAACATGTTTTGGTGAAGACCATTTTAATTTTTAATGTCACACAAATTAGAAAAGAACACATATTTTAGAGGCCAATAGAAACATATGACTACGTTATAAAAAAGTCACTTAATATAAGATGTTAACATAAGTACTCTTTAAAGTTTTTGAGATTTTAACCTAGGGCCAAAACAAGTATCATAATATAGACATACTCAGGGACGGTCCTACATGGGAACCGGGTGTGGCACATGCCGCACCCAATTTAAGGTCACGAAGTATACATTTTTTATAAAATATGTCTTTTATGGGCTCGTGCAACACTCAGTTTTACCTAATAAATTCTTTATTGGGAAACTTTAATATTGACGGTCATAAAAAGAAATTATGCAACACCCTCTCACAAATCCTGGGTCCGTCCATGGACATACTTTACAATTTACCCAAACACATGAGCACGTAATTCATTTAGCCGAATCTCAATTTTAAGCTTGAATAACAGTTCACATTAGAGCAATAAAAACATATGACTTATGTTATCAAAGCAATATACAATAAAGGATTGCCCAGATGCTTAATTTTAGATTTTGACATAAGTGTTGTTTGACATTGAAAACTTTGCTTAGTTGCTTCTGAACTTCAATTTGGAGTTCCAAGTGACATCTCTCTTTCTTTCCATGTACATAGAAACCTTTAATACTATATGGATACCTTTTCTAACCTTATAATCCTAGCATTTTATCCCGCATGGGTTGAATAAAAAAGTTGTTGATTACTAATATACTCTAAGATACATGTGTTATGCGTTTAAGATTAGTATTATGTATTCAGGCACAATATTTTCTTGCAAGCTAAAGAAGTTTGTAAAAAAAAAAACGATATATCTGAAAGTTAATTATGAACTCCTAATTTTTAATTGATTTCTAAACAACTTAGGGACAAAACAATTATCATAATACTAAAATACTTTAACGTTTATGATCCAAAAATATAGTTCACTCAACGATATGTTCATATATAGATTTCTACATAAACGATTTTCGATAAGTAATTAATGAATCTTTCACTTATTTGATGGGCTGGTTAAGAGATAATTTATGGTTAAACTCTTCACAACTTATTAATGGATATAATCCTTTCGGTATGAACAATTTCTAAGTTAAGGGTCGAAGTCCGACTATTGGGCTTAAAGCCTTTGAGAAAAATGAAAAGGAGAATAGGAGATGAAGATGGCTACAAAATAAATGATTATCTTGCTGCTTAATTAGATACGTTATCATAAGTATTCTTTTTAACATACTTGAGATTTTAACTTAGGGCCAAAACAAACAAAACAAGTATTATATTAGAGAAATACTATATCCGGACATCTCAACTCGTAATTCGCTAAGCCATGTATAGTGATTTCTACATGAATAACACTTCATACCAGAGCAATAAAAACATATGATAAAGGATTGCCTAGTTCTTATTTTTTGATCTTGACATAAGTGCTCATTTGATAAGCTTGTTAGTCAAAAACTTTTCTTAGCTACTTGCGAACCTAAATTTGTAAATTCATAATAAACACATTGAGCATTCAAAATTGTGTAGTGATCGGCATAATGAGTTTGCTACACAACCCATGGTCAAATATAACGCGAATCATAATGCAAAAGTACTTTAACCTACAGTGATGTATAAGATTTCTTCACGAATGATTTTAGATAAGTAAAAGCTAACCCCTTGTTCTTAGGTAAAATCAGTGGTTATTTTAGTTCAATGCTTAAACATTTGCAATCTTTCATTTCTTGAGCAATAGCAACATATAATTTTATGTTATCATCCAAAGTGTATATGATTCGTGTTCTAAACACATAAACTAGTTTGCTTCTAAAATTCAATCTGGAGTTCCAAGATATGTTTCTTTCAACAACTTTTAATAACTCTTGCACTATCTATTTCTTTCAATAAAATATTTTATATAAGATGTATGGAGACCATTTTCAACTTTCAATCCTGACATTTTATCCCACATTGGTTGAAGAAAGAAATTGTTTGTTACTAATATACCATAGCGTGCGTAAGAAACATGTTTTCAGGATAGTATTATGTTTTCAATCCTCTCTTCGTATTACTAGCTAGTATAGCTAGTGAGGTGACGACTGGTTTGAAAGTTAATACGATCCTCAATTTTTTTATCTCTCGTTATACTCACTATAAAACATGTTTTATCGAAATTGTTTTAGTCATTAAGTTCACATGGTGTAAAAGGATAGAATATTTTGAAATCCAAATGATAAAGAATAAGAGTCTAAGAACCAATTCAATTTCACTTGGTTTCCATTGTACATGTAGCGACTTAATGCTTTTAGAATTTTATCACTTCTTTTCTAACTGTAAATGATTTTCCATTTTATTATCTTCTTTTTATTTGTTTGAAATGATGTTCCAATCCAAGAAGTGCCATCTTCTGTATGAAGGAAATTCAAGAACCGGCATAAATTTAAATACTCAAACATCTCATATTCTTAATAATTTAGATTACAAATATTACTTATTCATTCTATAGCTTAAGAGTTTATTTTTACTGCATACATTGTAGCTATAGACCAACTGTAAACCATATGTCTTGTGCGCTATTACCAGTTAATATATATATATATATATATATATATATATATATATATATATATATATATATATATATATATATATATATATATATATATATATATATAGATTACGATTTCTTATTTCTTTTCTCCAGTTGTAAGTTTCGTTATGTAGGTGTGTTTTGTGAGAACCCCGAGTCACGAGTGCAAGAATAAGTTACGACCCAAAACTTATATAGACTTCAAATAAATAAACACTTAGGAAAAATCACAGTTTCTTTTATATACAATGCATAAAAATTTGTAATCTTTCATTATTAGAGTTATAAACTACATATAATTGTATGTTATCCAAACTGTTACCTTCATGTTTCGTAAAATTAGTTGCTTCTAAACTTCAGTTTGATGTTTTATGTAACAAATGTTTCTTTCACCAAATGTTAAGAACTCTTGAATTATCTCCTTTATACCATTTTTTTATATGAAGATATTTTGTAAAATTTATCCTAAAACTCAATTCCACATAAGATGAAGAGAGAAGTTGTTGGTTATTTATATACAATAAGTGTATGTGTGTTAAATGTGTTGTGACTAGTATAATGTTTCTGATACTCTACAAATGAAAATTTATATGAACTCTTAACTTTTTAGTTTTAGCTAAGAAACAATTAAATATGTAAAAATGCATCTTAATTCTCTTGATTCATGTAAAAATGTATTTGAAGTATTTTGATTCAAATGCATCGTGCAAAAGAGTATAATTCAAGAGTCAACAACCAACATATATCACAATAGACAATTCATACACATATCATAACCATATATGAAATGAACAAATTTTTATCATGGTTGAAAGGTCATAACGAATATATCCTTCGGTATATCTTATTTTCATCTAGTGATGTACACATTTTCGTTCGATCTTACACAAATACCACAACGATAGTGACAATCAACAACTACTATTTCCATCATTATGTTCAGATACTTATCGACTTTGAATATTCAAATATTTCTAAACCCATAGGCCCATGCTCCAAACTAAACGATTCTCTATATTCCCAAATCTTTTTCATAACCACACGCGAGTTTAAAGTACATTTACAATGAGAATAGTTGAAAGACCAAGGATCTTGCAAGTAATATTTCTCATTCGTAACCAACCAGCTACGCGTCGCAAAAAGAACTAATGTCTCAGACCACAAATTTATGCAAATTTGTCATATCTTTCAAGCTAATCTTAAAAGGAGCCACACTTGATGACTAGAAAAGAAGTAATGATCATATTTAAACTAGGAAAGCAATCAAAAATAAATAAAAAGATTGTCTTGTGATGATATTGTGGTTGTCGTTCAAAGTTTCATGGTTAGAGGGTCCAGCTATTAGGCTCACGCTTATGTCGTTGTTATACGCCAATGAATATTTTCAACTAATTAAATCCCTCTGAATAAAACTTGTATATATTATTGACAACTATATAAAGATTGCCTAGGTGCTTATAATGAGATTGTAACATAAGTATTCTTTTAAACATAATAAGATTTTAACCTAGGGCCAAAATAAACCAAACAAGCATCATAATATAGAATATACTTTCCACAAACAACTGAAAAGTCATTTCATTGAGCCGAATATCCATTTCTACTTGAATAAAAAAAAATCAAGCAATACAACATATAGTATGTCTTCAGTTATCAAAACTGTATATAATAAAGGACTGCCTAGTTGCTTACTTTTCGATTTTGACATAAGTACTTATCTGATATGCATGCTTGTCGAAAACTTTGCTTAGCTACTTGCGAACTAAAATATGTACATTCATAACATACACACTGAGCGTTCAAAAATGTGTAGTGATCGGTATAATAAGTTTGCTCAACAACCCATGCCATAACATGTATCATATATAATGCAAAAGTAATTTAGCCTTCATGACCAGAAAAACGTAATTCATTCAACGATGGATATGATTTTTCCGCGAATGATTTATAGATGAGTAAAAGCTAAGCCATTTTTCTTAGAAAAAAGCACCGGTTATTTTAGTTCATTGCTTAAACACTTACAAGGTTTCGTTTTCAGAGCACTAACAACATATACTTTCATTTTATCAAAGACATTCTCTTCATGATTCGTTCTCCAAAATCACAAAAAATAGTTGCTTCTAAACTTGAATTTGGAGTTTCAGGTAACAAAATAACAAATAGTTCTTTTCACCAACTGTTGATAACTCTTGAATTGTAAATCTCTTTCTTTCCATGTTCATAAAAATATTTTATATGATATGAAGATTTTTCTAACTTTTTATCTTAACATGTTGTCCCACATTGATTGAAGAATGAACTTGGTGGTTAGTTATGTACCCTAGTCTATGTGGGTAACATGTGCTTGGAATAGTATAATGTTTTCATGCCGATTAATTTCTTACAAATTTAATTCTTAAAATTTAATTTGTACGAATTCGTTAAGTTATCGGCAGGAAAACTTGTATGAACTTCAAACTTTTTTTCTATTATTCCTTCTAATTATAAAACATGTTTCGGTGGAACTTTTTAAATATTCTTTAGGTCAGTTAAAAATGACTAAAATCTGAGAAATCATATTACTCAATATCGTTTTGATCCTTATACATAGCAAATGAAATGAATTAAACTACGTATTTCTTAAAACATTATTGACATTGGAAAGCATCACTTTTTGTGCACATATATGAGAATGGTTATAACATATATGGATTAATGTTTGTAAATTTGTTACTTGATATTCGGTGATAACGTGTTTGGTCGTTACACATAGCATATGGAATTGAAGCAAATTAACCATTTATGTAATCTCAATGATTTCCGTTTGTGAAACTTGCATGAGTGAAAACATTTCTTTCTTTTATGAATTGTAAAAATAGTTAGAGGAATGGAGGTGGCTGATCAGGAACACTTTCATATGGTGGGTGTGAAGGGTAACGCAAAGCTGATCTTAATCGAGAATCTACCTACGAGAACGAGGATCGAGAAAACGGTGAAAAAGTAACGGGAAACACTGAATTAAAGGAAAACATTGAGGAGAACAATTGGTTTGCAGAACATGTACCTTTTCTTGCTGGATTATTGTTATAGATTTGATTATGTGATTATTTTGGCCTAACGTCATGATTAAAAGTTTTGATGTTCCGATAAAGTGAGTCATTGTCAACTTGTTAAAGGATTAAACAATCTCTAGATAAGTTTCCAGTTAGGTGTTATGAATCTATTTATATAAGGAAATTCATCTTTTCAAAACGCATGTCCAAACACCCCCTAACCATTTAAATCATGCTAGCTCCATTGCTATACTTTGCATACGTGAATGCAAACTTGGTCATTTGTTTAAGTGTGGTGTATCTTATGTGTTTTCGCAATAAATATGGCTTAAAAGTTTGAAATTATAGTTAATTTTTCTTTAACTCTAAATGTTGTTCGTTCCTTTATTATCTTTGTTTTTAAGATGGCTAGATTTTGTTATATTTAACCAGGACAAAGAATGTCGATCCAAGCATTGCCATTTTCTCAAGAACCGGAAGAAACTTAAGTAGTCAACATCTCATGTTTGTTTACTCATCGTGATTACAAATACTAGTTATTCATCCTATAAATAGAGTTTTTTTTTTTTTTTTTTTTTTTTTTTTTTTTTTTTTTTTTTTTGCATACATTCTAGTTTTAAACCAGCTGTAAACCAAACGTCCTGTGTGCTATTACCGGTGAATATCATTTTGTATTGATTGAAAGTATATAAAATTGTAATATTCAATATTAGAGTTATAACTTATAACAACATATAATTTCATGTTATCCAAACTGTTACCTTCATGTTTCATTCTCTGACTCGTGCATTATTTATTATTTCTTTCTTTTCATGTACATAAAATTAGTTGCTTCTAAACTTCATTTGATGTTCCATGTAACATATCTTTCTTTCACCAAATGAAGATATTGTGTAACCTTTTATCCTTACACTCATTCCCACATAGGCCGAAGATACAAGTTGGTTAGTTATATACCACAAGTGTATGCACATTAATTGGATTGTTAATAGTATTATGTCAACGTGAATTTAACAATTTTCAATTTGAAAAAACGGTAAATTTAGGAAGTTTGGAAAACTCATATAAACATGTTTGGGTCTTTCTTTTAATTTGTTACTTTAACACATGTTTTGGTGGATACTGTATAGATACATAAAAATGTATCTTATTAATATATACATGTACGATCTTACTCAAGAGTCAACAAACCAACATAAATCTCATTTATATTCATACAGTTATCATAACCTTATATGAAATGAACATATTTTAATAAAAGTTGAAATTTAAAAACGAGGATATCCTTCGGAATATCTTATTTTCGTCTAGCTATTGCCATACGTATTTTCGTTCAAATGTGATCTTACACAACTACAACAACGATAGTGAGATTGTAACTTAAGTAGTTAAGTACTGTTTTAGACGTAACAAGATTTTAACCTTGGCACAAAATAAATCAAACAAGCATCATAATATAGAAAATACTTTACCCAAAAAACTGAAAACATAATTCATTTAGACGGAAGTATTTCTACTTGAATAACTGAAAACGTATTTCTACTTGAATAATAATTCATCTTATTAGAGCAATAACAACATATTGCATGACTTAAGTTATCAAAACTGTATATAATAAAGGATATGCATACTTTTTGCAAACTGAAACATGTACATTCATAATATACACATCGAGCATTCGAAAATGTGTAGTGATCCACATAATGAGTTTGCTAAACAACCCATGGCCATAGCATGTATCAGAATTCAAAAGTACCTTCACTTTATGACCAAAAAACGTAATTCATACAGCGACATTTTAGATTTCTCGTAAATGATTTTAGATAATTAAAAGCTAACCCATTGTCCTTAGAAAACATATGCAATAACAACATAAGTTGATTCTAAACTCCAATTTGGAGTTCCACCTAGCAAATAATTCTTTCATTAACTGTTGATAACTCTTGCATTATATATCTCTTTCTTTCCATGTACATAAAAATCTTTTTATACAACATGGAGACTTTTTCTAACCTTTTATTAACATTGTATCCCACATTGATTGAAGAAATAACTTGTTAGTTAGTTATGTACCCTAGTCTCTTTGGGTTATATGTGCTTGAAATAGTATAATGTTTTCATGTTGATTACATTCTTGAATTGTTACATATTTAATTTGTACGAATCACTAATGCCTTCATTATGAAATCTTTGTTTGATCTTCAAACTTTTTTTTCCGCTATCTTTTTTAATTATAAAACATGTTTTGGTGGAAAAAAGTTTAATATTTAGTTTCACATAGCTTAAGAAGTAAAATAATTTTGAAGTCAGTTAAGAATGACGAAAAGCTGATAAAGAGTGTGAGTAACAATCATAGCAAATATAATGAATTAAACAACTTATTCCTTAAAACATAGTTATGTGGCCCAAATATGGGGGTGTTTGAGATTGCGTTTTCTACTGGATTATTTGATTATCACGTTTGGAAACCGCAAATAATCAGTATGTGGTGTTTGGCAATATGAATGTGAAAAGTGATTTTTGGCGTTTTGGAACCACCAAAACATGGTTTTGAAGCACCAACACAAGACCTGTATGTTGAGAATAGTATAATATTTCCGGATATTTCAACAATTTTTCAGGTTGAAAGATAAAACGACAAGGTTGTTAAATATTCGAATATTTTAAAAGTCCTTGCCACAACCTCCTACAAATATTGTATATCTTTCAAGCTAACTGTAAGAGGAGCAACACTTTGATGACTTGAAGAGGATTAGTTAATTAATGAATATAAAGTACGTAAGCAACAAAAAATTAGCAGAACCTAGTCCTATAATGATATTCATTACAAGATGTTGGGTTGTCGTTCACGCAATAAAAGCCACTATATGTCCTAAGCACATGTATGGTTCCGTTTAACGGATTCTAGACATTAACATCTAAGACAAAACTATGACTATGGTTCCACATTTTGGCAATCATTTTGCTCAAATAAAGTTCTTGGTCAAGTTGGTGGTTTGATCATCCTTTTTATATTTTTTTGTCAAATAAAAAGCATGTAAGCAAAGAGAAAATAAGTAACAAGATATGTACGAAATGAGGGTGGCTCGATAAGATGTTTCATTCACTTTTTTTTATTTTTACTTAGTTTTAGCTCGCTAATCTATGCGTTTTTAAGCATGCCGTTACACAGACTTAAATAGTCACATTCGTAAAACACTTTTATAACCAAAACAAGGATCGTAACTACTCATGGCAACATGTTTGATCGATACTAATCTGAAAACTCATAAAATTTCTTGAGCGTCTTTTTTCGTGTTTATTATTTATTTAATTTTTTTTTTAATTTTTTGTTATTATTTACTGCTAAGCATGTTTTGGTAAAACCATTGTAATCTTTAATTTCACATAGTAAGTTTTTTTCTTCTTTCTTAGTGTAAAACCTGTTTTTTTTTTTTTTTTTTTTTTTTTTTTTTTTTTTTTTTTTTTTTTTTGGAAACTATTGTAATCTATAATTTCATACATTAGTTTATTCTTAAAACTTCTTAGAAAATAGAAAATCTCACTTTTACTGACTAATATAATCTAGTCAAAGTGAGTTAAATGTTTCTAGAATACTATAATGTTTTCAGCCAATTCACTCTCTTGCAAGTTAAAAAAATTTGCGAGGATGTGAGTTGCTAAAAATTCATATTAACTCTTGACTTTTTCTTCATTTTTCATTTTGGTTTCTTTACTCTAAAACATGTTTGGTTTTACGTTGGTCCATACAAAACAATGCTCTATATCCCAAATATTTTCTTAAACCATGGGCATATTTAAATAACATTCATCATGTGAATTCCTAAAAGACCAAGGATTTTACGAGTCTTATTTCTCGTCTGAAACCAGCTAAGCCATGCGCCAGTAAAAGTCTTAGACCATAGCTTCTAATAGATTCCACACATCTTTTGAGCTAATCTTAAGATAAGCTACACTTTGATGAATTGAAGAAGGGTAGTAACGATCATAAAATTGGTTAGCAACTTAAATTGAGAGTAAACTAGTCTTATAATGACATTTTAGTTATCATCCACGCATTTTAAGCAACTATAAGGGTCCAAGTATTGGGCTTGAATCCTTTAGAAAAAAGACAAAAAAAGATGAAGATGGCTACTAATATAGGCCCAATAGTTTGGGCTGAAATGTGGCGTGTTGTTATATGTCTTGTACTCTTTGTTATATGCTTATAACGCGTATATAAAATCTCTTTATAGTATATATAATATATGCAAGTATATAAAGGATTGCCTAACTGCTTAATAAGAGATATTAACATAAGTATCTTTGTAATGTAATACTTGAGATTTTAACAAGTATTATAATATGGAAATACCATCTCCGGACAGCTAAACACATAACTCATTCAGTCGTATATATCAATTTCTACTTGAATAACCGTAATTCATTTAGCGATGTTTAAAGTTTCTTCACGAATGATTTCAGATAAGTAAAAGCAAACTCCTTGTTCTTAGAAAAAATCACATGTTGTTTTAGTTCAAATCTTTAACATTTGCTTCTAAACTTGAATATGGAGTTCCCTGCAACAATTAGTTCTTTCACTAACAGTTGATAATTCTTGCATTATATATCTCTTTCTTTCAATGGTACATAAAACTCTTTTATATGATATGAAGACTTTTATAGCTTTTTTTTGTCCCAAATTGGTCGAAGAAAGAACTTGTTGGTTAGTTATATACCCTAGTATATGTGGCATACATGTTTTTGGAATGGTACACTGTTTTCAGGTGAATATTTTCAGGATATTTAAAAGTTTAAGGAATTTGTAAATATTAGATGTGTTGACTTGAGAACTTGTATGAACTTCAAACTTTTTCTATTGTTTTTCTTTTTATTATAAAACATGTTTTGGTGGAAAACTTTTTAATATTTTGTATAGCATAGCTTAAGAAGTAAAAATATTTTTGAAGTGTTAGAAACGATTATATTGTTTTGATCATTATAAAAAGCAAATAAAATGAATTAAACAACTTATTTCTTAAAACATTTTTGAAATACAAAACATCACTTTGGATCTGCGCGCATTATAAGTGAAGTAGATTAACCATTCATGTAATATCAATTATTTGTGTTTGTGAAACTTGTCATGAATGAAAACTTCACTTTCAATTCTGCATTGTAAAAATTGTTAGAGTTCATTTTAATAAAAAAAAAATGTAACTTAATTGTAGTGCAATAAGCGTAAGTTTAGCACTTTCTATTATGATAAGTAATCGCTTACCCTTTTTATATTATAAGAAATCATAGGTTCTTATAACAATGCTTAAACATTTGAAATCTTTCATTTTTAGAGTAATAACAACATATAGTTTAACGTTATCAAAACTGCCCCCTTCACGATTCGTGCTCAAAACACATAAACTAGTTGCTTTTAAATTTCAATTTTGTGTTACCGTTGGTATATCTTTTTTTCACCAACTGTTCCAATATCCCCTTTTTCTTTTCATGTGCTTAAAAGGATTTGACCGGATATAAACGGATATAGCCACATATAAACGGATTCAGCTGGTTCTTGGCCGTATATAGCTGGATCTAACTGGATATCTCCAGGTCTTGGCCGGGTCTTGCCGTATACAGCGGGGTCTTGGCAGGAATATCCGGGTCTTGCCGGAACATCCAGCTCTTGGCCGGGTTTTGTCGGGTCTTGGCCAGATATAACCGGATAGCCGAGTCTTGGAGACATATCAAGTGAGACTGAGAGTTTATATAGAAAGATATAACTTTCAAAATGTCACATTATAAAAACTCAAGTATGTAACTACAATCTTTTGAACGATGAAACCGGTTCAGAGGTACTTATATTGTCGTTATATCTTCATGAGTTCGACTGATATTGTCACCATACTTGCTAGTCATTTCCATATTCAACTTGCTATCCCGTAGGTGTTTGTGGGTCTCGGTGAAGTATTACAAGTGATTGTTAGAATGAAAGACGCGGAGTGTCTTGCATCTGAACTTGTGTCGTTTTGTTTTAAGCGCAATCAAGGTGATTTTGTTTACCAATAAAATTTACAACTAAGCCAAAATATAATGTTTTAAAGGTGATCATCATCCGGCAAGTTAAAAAATTTAACTCTTCACGTGGTGAATGCCGGAGAGCTCATAAATAGTTTTCACTAAATTATGAGTCATAATTTGGTTCTTTACATATTTTAGAAGTAAATACGGAAATAATAAAGATGCAAAAATGAATTATATTATGTATATCTTATTTATTTTTAATAAAATGAAAAAAAGATTGTTGTAAGATGTTTACTAACAAAAAATAGAACTACATTAATACATGTATGATATGACACATGAGTCAACAACCAATTTATGTCTCATGAACTAAGGGGCAGTTTATAAAGACCCCTCCTATAGGGGTTTTCAATCATTGAACGTATCGAAAAAATTATACGGTGTATATCACGGTTTGCACATTTTGACCAAAACCCTCTACTGTCACTTCATATGGGGGTTCTTATAACATATTCCATCAACCAATTCATACTCTAAGTGTCGCGATAATGAAAATAACTATCCCACATAGGTTAAAGATAGAAGTTGTTGGTTACTTATATACCATAAACGTATATGTGTCAAATGTATTAAGACTAGTATTATGTATTCGGCGAGTATACCACTTGTTAGGTTGTAAAAATCTTGCAAGTTGTCTATTTCCGAAAACTCATAACAACTCTTAACTTTTTTTCTTTTATTTTGGTATTCTAAAACATGATTTGGTGGAGATCATTTTAATTTTTTTACTTCACACAAGTTAGAAAGGAACGCATATTTTAGAGGCCAATAGAAACATATGACTAAGTTATCAAATCCACTTAATATAAGATGTTAACATAAGTGCTCTTTTAGAATTAGATTCTAACCTAGGGCCAAAAAGAGTATCATAATATAGACATACTTTACCTAAACACATGAGCACGTAATTCATTTAGCCGAATCTCAATTTTAAACTTGAATAACAGTTCATATTAGAGCAATAAAAACATATGACATATGTTATCAGCTGTATACAATAAAGATTGCCTACATGCTTACTTTTAGATTCATCAACTGTTGGTGCGTTTAGTTGCTCCTATCTATTTACTTTTAGTCATCTTATGACTTTGACTGATATCTAAATGCATCATGAACACTGTAAGACTATAATCTAAGGTCTAAACCAATGAAATAATAACCTATTCACTAACAACAATTCATGTATAAAATTATACAGGAGGGCGACGATGAAGACTCCGAAATGTGTAAGTTTGAAGTATAACATTCCAAAAACTACATATATGTTAATGTATAACAATAATATTCTACATATATGGCTGAGATATGGGATTTCACTCATATCCATTGTACTTAAACGTTTATTTGGTTAATATATTTACCAGGGTGGGATTACTCCCCTTTACCCAAAAATAATATTCTACATCTTTTACCCAAAGTTAATATGAACTCTTAAATCTTTTTAACCTTCATTTAGTATTTCTTTATTTTTCTTTTTTTATAAGATATTGCTCAATTGTGTTCAAGTAACAAATTTACACAATCTAATAGGACTAGAGTATTAGGTAAGCCAAAATTAGAAAAGAAAAGAAATTACGCAAATAATGTCATACTTTTTTTTAAACACTTTTAGACTTTAATATAAAATACGAGTAACATTAGATTTTAATTTCTAACAATAAAACTTTTAATCGTGTTCAAACTTATAACGTGAGGTAATAAATCCTCGTAAAATATAGTTCAATTATTATGTTTTGTTACTTATCAACTTTGGATATCCAAGGATGCGGTTAAACCCATAGGTCCAATACCAAATGATGCTCTATATTTCCAAATCTATGAGAAAACCGCACGCGAGTTTAGAGTATGATTATTATGAGAATCTCATCAAGACCAAGTATATTAGAAGTCACCTCTCTTATCCGGAATCAACTGAGAGCAAATTTGATGTATTTGTTGAGCTACTTTGAAAAGAAGTAATGAACGGGTGAAAACTATGGTAGCCATCAAAATTAAGAGAAAACTTTGCCTTAAGATGATATTGTGGTTACCGTTCACTCAAATTAAGCCGCTATATGTCCAAGAAAATAGAGAATTTTGGACGAAATGGGTACACAAAGTATATGGTTTCAGGGTCCAACTATTGGGCACAAGCTTTAGCAATAAAAGAAGAAGATGCCTACTAGACAAAGGCCCAGTTCATTTGGACTGAAGTGATGCATGTTCTTTATATTCATGCCCAATTATATCTTATATGCAACTATATAAAGGATTGCCTAACTTCTTGTAATGAGATTGTAACATAAGTATTATTTTTAACATAATAAGATATTAACCTAGCGCCAAAATAAACCAAACAAGCATCATAATATAGAAAATAAAATAATACTTTACCCAAACAACTGAAAAGGTAATTCATTCAGCCAAATAACCATTTCTACTTGAATAAAAATTCATCTTTTTACAGCAACAACATATTGTATGACTTAAGCTATCAAAACTGTACATATTAAAGGACTGCCTAGCTGCTTACTATTCGATTTTGACATAGGTACTTATCTGATAAGCATGCTTGTCAAAAACTTTGCTTAGCTACTTGCGAACCGAAATATGTACATTCATAATATACACACCGGGCGTTAAAAAATGTGTAGTGATCGGTATAATAAGTTTGCTCAACAGCCCATGGCCATAACAGGTATCATATATAATGCAAAAATAATTTAGCCTTCATGACCAAAAAAACGTAATTCATTCAACGATGTATATGATTTTTCCGCGAATGATTTATAGATGAGTAAAAGCTAAGCCATTTTTCTTAGAAAAAAGCAACGGTTATTTTAGTTCAATGCTTAAACATTTGCAAGGTTTCGTTTTCAGAGCACTAACAACATATACTTTCATTTTATCCAAGATATTCCCTTCATGATTCGTCCACCAAAATCACAAAAAATAGTTGCTTCTAAACTCGAATTTGGAGTTCAACGTCACAAATAGTTCTTTTCACCAACTGTTGATAACTCTTGCATTATATATCTCTTTCTTTCCATGTTCATAAAAATATTTTATATGATATGAAGATTTTTCTAACTTTTTATCTTAACATGTTGTCCCACATTGATTGAAAAAAGAACTTGCTGGTTAGTTATGTACCCTAGTCTATGTGGGTAACATGTGCTTGAAATAGTATAATGTTTTCATGCCGATTAATTTCTTGAATTCTTACAAATTTTATTTGTACGAATTTGGTAATTTGTTGGCATGAAAACTTGTATGAACTTCAAACTTATTTTCTAGTATTTCTTTTAATTATAAAACATGTTTTGGTGGAACTTTTTAAATATTCTTTAGGTCAGTTAAAAATCACTAAAAGCTGAGAAATCATATTACTCAATATTGCTTTGATCCTTATACATAGCAAATGTAATGAATTAAGCTACGTATTTCTTAAAACATTTTTGACATTGGAAAACATCACTTTTTGTGCACATATATCAGAATGGTTATAACGTATTTGGGTTAATGTTTGGAAATTTGTTACTTGATATACAGTAATAACGTGTTTGGTCGTTACACATAGCCTATGGAATTGAAGCAAATTAACCATTTATGTAATCTCAATGATTTCCGTTTGTGAAACTTGTCATGAATGAAAACATCACTTCCTTTAATGAATTCTAAAAATGGTTAGAGGAATGGAGATGGATGATCAGGAACACTTGCATATGGTGGGTGTGAAGGGTAACGCAAAGGTGATCTTAATCTTGAAACTAGCTGCCAGAACGAGGATAAAGAAAACAGTGAAGAAGTAATGGAAAATGCTGAACTAAAGGAAACCATTGATGGGAGAACAATCAGTTTGCAGTTAATGTACCGTTTCTTGCTGGATTATTGTTATAAAATTGATTATGTGATTATTTTGTCCTAATGTCATGATTATAAAGTTTTGATGTTCCGATAAAGTGAGTCATTATCAACTCGTAAGGATTTAACAATCTGTAGATAAGTTCCAGGTAGGTGCTATGAATCTATTTATCTATACTATATAATAATGTATTTAGGACTTCCTATAAAAGGAAGTCTTAAAAATATAAGCTTACACATGTTAATAGTAATTCATATAATTAAGAAAAAAAGTATAATGTACAACACTTTAATGCATATAATTTTCAGACGTACAAGACAAGAAGCATAGCGTACACCACTTTAGTATAATGTACAACACGGGCTAAATGAAATATAATGTACAACACGGGCTAAATGAAATTCTTGATATCCGTAAATTTATTGTCAAAAAAAAAAAAAAAAAAAAAAAAAAAAAAAAAAAAAAAAAAAAACCTTCCACTATGGTGGTTTATAAAAAGTTGAAGAGGTCTATAATGTTGTTAACCATAGTGGGCATCAATTTTAAGCTTACATAGCATGAAGAGGTCCAATATCTTGTACCTTTTCACAATTTAATGCATTGAGTTGTGTTATATATTTATAAAGCTTTAACAAGTTTATCTATATATAGTGAAAATAGGTTTATAAATCTAAAAGGTTTATGTGTTTGTGATGTGGCATAATTATAAACCTTTGTAAAGGTTTATTATAGTGGATGCTCTAATAAACTAAAATACATGATTTACCGGAAAATTTTATTTCAAGGTGCCCGGAGCCGCAACGCGCGGATACCCTGCTACTATAAGGAAATTGATCTTTTCAAAACGCATGTCCAAACATCCCCTAACCATTTAAACATTCTAGCTCCATTGTTATACTATGCAAACGTGAATGCAAACTTGGTCTATCGTTAAAATATGGTGTATCTTGTATGTTTTAGCAATAAAGATGGCTTAGAAGCTTTTAATTATAGTTACTTTTTCTCTAACTCTAAATGTTGTTCATTCTTTTTTAATCTTGGTTTTTAAGGTGGCTAGATACTGTAATATTTAACCAAGGACAAAGAATGCCGATCCAAGCATTGCCTTTTTCTCAAGAACCGATAGAAATTAAAGTAGTCAACATCTCATGTTCTTTACTCATCGTGATTAGAAATACTAGTTATTCATTCTATAACTTGAGTTTATTTTTGCTGCATACATTGCAGTTTTAGATCAACTGCAAACCAAACGTCATGTGTACTATTACCAGTTAATATCATTTGTATTGCTTGAAAGTACATAAAATGAAAATATAGATTACGATTTCTTAATTATTTGTTTTCTCTAGTTGTAGATTTCGCTATGTAGGTGTGTTTTCATGAGTCAAAAGAATAAGTTATGCCGACAACTTATATAGATTTCGGTTAAGTAAACGATTAGGAAAAATTACACCTTCATATTAGAGTTACTAGAAGGGTACCCGCGCAATGCGACGGCGGTGTGATGAGATGGTGGTGACAGCGGCGGTGGTGGCGCGTGGGTGGCGCTGTGGTGGGCGCCGAGGGCTCAAAATCTCCAGAAATGATGTAGGTTAACCGATCTATCGAATCGGCAAGAAAAAGATTTCGCCGAAAAATTTTCCGGCAATGGTGGTGGCCGGACGATGGCGGTGGTTGCCGAAGAACAGGGTGGCCGGCGAGGGTGGAGAGAAGAGAGAGGGAGTGTGTGTTTTTATGTGTAGAAAATGATTTTAATAAGAGTAAAATGGGTTTATTTAGTTCTTTCCATAATAAGCAAGTAAAAAAGTCTGAATTTTTAAGCCATCTAATTTTAGAAGGAAAATGCATTATAAAGTAGTATAGATAAAGTTATAACAAAATATATTTTCTAACCGTTTATCCTAACACTCTATCCCACATAGAGAAAATGCATTATAAAGTAGTATAGATAAAGTTATAACAAAATATATTTTCTAACCGTTTATCCTAACACTCTATCCCACATAGGCTGAAGATAGAAATTGTTAGTTACTTATATACGGTATGTGTATGTTTGTTAAATGTGTTGAGAATAGTATTATGTTTTCGGATATTTTAGCATCTGACAGGTTTGGTGAATATTTGAAAACTCATATAAACTCTCAACCTTTTTTTTTAATTGGTACTCTAAAACATGTTTTTAGATATTTCAGCATCTGTCAAGTTGAAAAAAAAATCCGACATGTTTTGTGACTATTCCTCATATAAACTGTCAACCTGTTTTTTTTAAAAAGTTGGTACTTCAAAACATTTCTCGGTCTTTCTTCTAATTTGGTACTCTAAAGCATGTTTGGTGGAGTCCGTATAGATATGTAAAAATGTATCTTATTAAAATGCAACATGCAAATTATATACACGTACGTAACTCAAGAGTCAACAACCACATATTAAAATGCAAGATGCAAATTATATACACGTACGTAACTCAAGAGTCAACAACCACATATGAAATGAACAAATTTTTATTATAGTTGAAGATATCCTTTGGAATAGGGATGAGCATTTCATCCCGAAACCGAATCGGAACCGTATCGATTCCTGATATATGGTACGATACCGGAACTACGAAATAAGGTGAAAAAAATCGGGACCATTAATTCGGTAGGGGACGGGTCACAAATCGGGAAATTCCTGGAAAAAAAAAGGGGAAAACCCGATTTCCCGGTACCGGTACCCGTACCGATACCGATCCGGTATCCGAATCCCGTTCGGTACAGTACCGGTACCACTAATCTATGCTCGAGAAAAAATCGGTACCACTAATTGGATACGAGATCGATACGAGACCGGTAACGTGCTCATCCCTACTTTGGAATATCCTATTTTCATCTAGTGATGTACATTTTTTTTCGTTCAAGTGCGACCTTACACAAATACAACAATGATAGTCAGAATCAACAACTATTTCAGTTATCATGTTTGAATACTTACAGGCTTTGAGTATTCGAGGATGTGTAATTCTAAAGGTCCTTAATCCATACTACGGATGCTCTATATTTTCGAATCTTATTTGTAACCACACACAATTTATAGTACTAAGAATTTCTACAAGATTTTTGGATATTTAGATGTCTAACTTCTTTCTAGGTTATTTTTCCTCTAGAACCAATTGAGCTACGCCCTGACCAAAAAGTTTAAAAATTTTGATCACAATTTTATGCAAATTTCGTTTCAGCTCACTTGATGACAAGAAAGAAGTAATGAACATATTTAAACCAAGAAAGCAACCTAAAGCTAATGAAAAGATTGCCGTATGAGGATATTATGGTTGTCGTTCACGCTATTAAGCCATTGTATGTCCTGATAACATGTAGTTAGAAAGTAGAGTTGAAAATAAATATGGTACACAGTGTTTCATTGTCAGACAAAGGCCCAGTTGAAGAGCCGTTGCTTATAAACTTAGTTTGGAGTTCCAACTTCCAAGTTACATCCTTTTTACACCGACTCTTAATTACTTTTGCATGATATCTTTCTTTTCCATGTACATAACAATCTTATATGGGGAGTGATTTGTACACCAAAATTTTTTGCCATACACCACTAAATATGCATCAGTGTGTTGTACTGTATGCATCAGGAGCACCATTTAGTGGTGTGCACACCACTTTTTAGTGGTGTACATATCACCTCCCAATCTTATATATCAGAGAAAGACTTTGTCTAACCTTTTACCCCAACATTCCATCCCACATTGGTTGAAGAAAGAAATTGTTTGTTACTAATATACCATAGCATATGTGAGTTGATTGTGTTCATAATAGTAGTATGTTTTCACATTTGTTACCATCTCGCTAGGTAAAATAGTTAGCGAGGTGATGACAAATATGAAGATTTTTGGTGAAGCCGGAATTCTCAATTATTTTTATATTATGTTTGTTGTACTCACAATAAAAGATGTTTTGGCAAAAACGGTTTAGTATCTGATTTCACATGGCTTAAAAGGAAAGTATATTTTAAAAGCCAATTGATAGATAACAAGAACCAGAATTGTCACCCCATGTGTTTGCGGCGGGTTCATTTTTTTTTTTTTTTTTTTTTTTTTTTTTTTTTTTTTTTTTTTTTTTTAACGGCGGGTTTATTAAAGAGCCTAGCAAGGAGCTAAGGCTCCACAAAAGAAACAATTACAGTGTACCTCATTTGTTTTTATGCATAAGTTGAATAGTTGATGTGGTTTGATAGAAAATTTTATTTTGAACCGATTAGTGTACCTCATTTGTTTTTATGGAGGTAATGTTTTTGGAGATGTGTACTAATTAAGATGTAGAATTGTGTATGACCTCGTTAATAGTTTTCACATTGTGACTTATATACTTAGACTATGTGTAATAGGTACCCAATCAACGCATGCTTACCAGTTACCACCAACAGCGCCTTTTTTTTTCCAATATAAAATTCTATTCAAACACAAAGTTCTTTTATCCAAACACTATATCCCACATAGGTTGAAGAAAGAAGTTGTTGGTTCTCTTCATACCATAGTGTATGTGAGTTTCTTGTGACTAGATTAGTATTACATTATCCCAATTATGGTTCTCTTCATGCTTGAAACTTTTGCAAGCTAACAATACATAGCATGAAGAATGCCATAATCTTGATAATTAATATGAATTCTTGATCTTTTTGACTTTTTTTGGGCATCGTTCTTTATTCTTTTTATCGGAGGTCGCTCAGTTTTGCTAACGTGATAACATTAAGCAACCTGATTGACAAATTATTACGCCAAAAGTAGAAAGGAGACATAAAATACGCAAATAATGTCATACGGTTTTTAAATTGTTAAACGTTAGTATAAAACAACATTAAAGTGTGATTTACAAAAGAAATTCGCAATTGTGTATATACTTGAAAATTGAGCTAATAAATTCATGTACAATTAAACTCAATAAGCAACATATGTAAGTATGTATCGTTAGATAATACATACCATATAAAAACATCTAAGAAATGAACATATGTTAATCATAGTCTTAAGAAGAGATGTTAACATAAGTAATAACATACTTGAGATATTAACGTAGGGCCAAAACTAATCAAACAAGCCCCAAAAAGCTAAATACTATATATGATAAAGGATTGCTTGGCTGCTTATATTTTGATTTTGACATAAGTGCTCATCTGATAAACATGTTTGTCAAAAACTTTGCTTAGCTACTTGCGAACTAAATTTGTAAATTCATATAAAAAAATGCATTGTGATCGGCATATAAGTTTCCTAAATAACCCATGGCCATAACAGGTATCATAATGCAAAAATATTTTAACCTTCATGACAAAAAAACATAATTCATTCAGCGATGTATTAGATTTCTTCGCGATGATTTTAGATAAGTAAAAGCTAACCCATTGATCTTAAAAAAAATCACAGGTTGTTTTAGTTACCCGCTCAAACATTTGCAATCTTTCGTTTTTAGAGCACTAACAACCTATACTTTCATGTTATCCAAGATGTTCCCTTCATAATTCGTGCTCCGAAAACACAAAAATAGTTCACTTCTAAACTTCAATTTGGAGTTTCATGTAACGCATAGTTCACTTCTAAACTTCATACACATGATATCCGTTGATGAAACATTTCATATATGAAATGTTATTCTCTATTTTGCATCTATGGAAACGATTAGAGCTCCATCTAACACAAATGGTTACTTAAAAGTTTACCACAATATATGTTACGTCGTTACATATGGCAATCACTTTCTATTGTGAATTTGTAATTAGATACTTACCCTTTTCTCTTACTAGACTAGTGCATAGCAACGAGATTTTATTGATGTTGATAGTTGTAGTGATAAAAAAATTTGAGTTATAAACGAAAAAAATAAAAGTTTGAGGATTTGGGGAATAAACATATTGTTTTGAACCCGGTTCGACCCGGCCAGTTCCACCGGTTGAACCGGTTACGGTCGAAAAAAGCGGTCAAATTAGACCAGTTTTTATATTTTCGAAACTAGATTAGACCCTCCGGGTTTGTAGTGACCCGGATCAACCCAGTTTTCGACATATATATATATATATATATATATATATATATATATATATATATATATATATATATAGATTTGGGATCATATGAGATCATTCTTAAAGTTCTAAAAATGAGATCATCTTAAAGACAAATAAGAGAAGGACATGTGGTAATATATTTAAAACACAATAAAAAGAAAACAAAAATTAATAAAAACTAATTTGTGTTGCTTGGAGGGCATTTTAGTCACTCATGAAATTCACATCCCTCTTCCCTAATAAATAGCTTTTCACATCTTTATTTATAACCTGTATGAAATTTACACCTACTTTTCCTCTTTCATATGCAAATTGCCTATCACAATCTCATAAACTGCCTATCTCAGTCTCATAAACACCGAGGTCATGATATACCCTTCTTCCACCTTTAAAACTCCAACACGAAGGTTTTTTCGATCTACCCTTTTTCCACCAACCCTAAATATCTTGAATTATATACGGAACAGATCTGAAAACTCGAAGGTTTTTTCGATCTATTTATGGAACGGAATCAGAAAACTCGAAGGTTTTTTTGATCTATATTCGGAACAGATCTCGAAGGTTTTTTCCGGCGAGGCTTTTTAATTTTCCGGCGCGACTTTGTGTTTTCCGGTGCGGCTTCGGTGTAATGGAATCTAGGTATAAGATGGTGGGATCAGTGTACCGGAATCTGGGTAGAAGATGGTGTACTGGTGAACGGAATCGGTGTACCGGATATGTGAAGCAGTTTTGGTTTGAAGATTTGTTGTATTATCCGGTGTAGCAGATGACACAGATATGTTTGATTGTGTATCCGGTGGACTGGATTTGTGTATGGGGATTGAATTTGTTTATATGGGATTTGGATTGTGTATCTGGTGTACCGGATTTGTTACACAGAACTGTTGTTGTATGTTATTTTTTCAAGATCTTTTTTTCAACTGTCGCCGGTACACCGGATACGTCAGTGTACTTGCTTTATCACAAGATCTGATTGATTTTGGTTGTATTTAACCGGTGTACCGGAATCTGTTGGTGTCTTTGGTATAGCAGGTAAAACCCCGAAAGCACCGGAATCTGTTGGTGTATTTGGTATTTGGTTGTATTTATCCGGTGTACCGGAATCTGTTGGTGTATTTGTATTTAACCTGTGTACCGAAATCTGTTGGTGTATTTATCCGGTGTACCGGAATCTGTTGGTGTATTTATCCGGTGTATTTGGTATATCCGGTGTACCGGAATCTGTTGCTTTATCACAAGATCTGTTGGTGTATAAAAAAAGTTGATTTGATTTTTGTATAAAAAAAAATTTGAAAAAAGATTGACCAAAGTTAGATTTGCATTGTCCAAAATACCCTTGAAACACAATTTAATTATTAAAATGTCACTCATTTAATGCTAATCTCATCTAACACAAATACAATGATCCAATGGTCCATATTCGGTCTTACTTTTATAACTTTAAGGTTGATCTTACATTAACCTTCCCCTATATATATATATATATATATATATATATATATATATATATATATATATATATATATATATATATATATATATATATATATATATATATATATATATATATATATATATATATATATGTATATATATATATATATATATATATATATATATATATATACTTCTTTTTGTATCATTTCAAATATATATACATTTAATTTTTGTGGAAGACCGGGTTGACCCGGTGGTCGAACCGGTAACCGTTGACTGGTGACTCGACTGAGTCGATTAGAGACGTGGTTTTCAAAACATTAATTAAACACTATTTTAACTGAATGAAAAATAATATTGGTGGGATATAAATGAAAATAATAATAAAATTTTATGGTTTTCATATAAGTTTACTTAATTTTTCACTTTCAAGATTTCCTTAAATTGATTAAGTTTTTACTTTTCACTTTTGAAGATTTTTCTTTTATATATAGTATAGATAGATAAGAAATCGCACGTCCTTCTATAACGCTCAAATATTTGCAATCTATCATTTCTAGAGCATAAACAACATATAGTTTCACGTTATCGAAGTTGTCCACTTCGTTATTCTTGCTCCAAACACAAAAACTTCTTGCTTCTAAACTTCAATTTGGTATTCCAGGTAACATATCATTCTTTCACCAATGGTTAATAACTATATCTTACTATTTTCGAGGTCTTTTCTAACATTTTATCCCAACATTCTATCCCACATAGCTTGAAGATACAAGAATATACCATATTGTATGTAGATTCTAATATGTTGAAAAAAATATTATGTTTCCATGTATTTCCCTATCTAGACGAGGTAAAAAAATCCTAGATGGTTGGGAAATATTTGGAAACTCATATAAAGTCTTAACTTTTTTCATTTAACTTGGTACTGTGAAACATGTTTGCGTAGACCATGCTAATCTTTAATTTCACAAAGGTTTGAAAGAAAAACGAACCGGAAACAATAAAATGTAAAAATGTATCTCAAATCTTTTGATTAAATTGAAACATGCAAAGTAAATACATTTACAATTTAACTCAATGCTGAGACACCAACATAAATCTTACCAGACAATTTATATAGTTATCATAAACGTATATGAAATGAACATATTTTTATCATAGTTGAAAGTTCACAAGAAGGATATCCTTGTAAATATCTTATCTATATCTAGCTAGTGCCATACATATTTTCGTTCTAATGTCATCTTATACATACTCAACAACCATAGTGACAATCACCAACTACTATTTCAATGATCACGTTTCGACTTCGAAATTCAAGAATGTCTAAAGGCATAGGTCGAT
Source organism: Chrysanthemum seticuspe (assembly GCA_019973895.1). Lineage (NCBI taxonomy): Eukaryota > Viridiplantae > Streptophyta > Magnoliopsida > Asterales > Asteraceae > Chrysanthemum > Chrysanthemum seticuspe. Next base: position 340,448,587 of record BPTQ01000009.1, read on the forward strand.
ACTAAACGATGTTGTCTCCCTAAATTTTGAGAAAACCACATGCGAGTTTAAAGTTTATATACTATGGTACCAACTGACCTGCGCGTCACTAAAAGTCTTAGACCACAACTTTCAGCAAGTTTGACGTATCTGTCGAGCTGCTTTTAAGATGAGCTACATTGGATAACTAGAAAAGAAGTAATGAACATATTCAAATTAGGAAAGGAATAAAAATTAAGAGAAAACCTTTTGTTAAGATGGTATTGTGGTTGTCGTTCACGCAATTTAAGCAGCTAGGTCCGAAGAACATGTGTTGGAAAGTAGAGTTGAAGATGAAAAAGGTAGACAAAGCTTCATGATATAACGTCTACTAATGAAATGGGAACTTAACAGAGACACATTTATAATGGCGCAAAACAATCCATATATGTGCCGACAGAAACGGATACATGAACTAAACTGATGAAACTATACCTTGTGTGCTTGCACACAATATTCAATTTTAGAATAGAATAGATAGCATGACTCACATTATACTTTATTCAATTCCGGTTCTGTTATTATAATCAGATTGTGAGACATAATATACGAACATGTTAACATGACTCACATTATTAAAAACGTTGTGATGACGGAACTCTTGCATCATCTCTATCTTACCATTTATTTTATGAAGTTTTTTTTAACATTTTATCCTAACACTTTATCCCACATTGGCGGAAAATAAAAGTTGTCAGTTACTTATATACCATAAGTGTATCTATGTTAAATGTGTTTATAGTATTATGTCTTCGGATATATCCTTGTGTGTTAGGTTGAAAAAATCTAGCCCCAATGGAAGTATCAGAAAATTCATACGAACCCTCATCTTTTTTATTTTACTTTGGTATTGGTACTCTAAAACATGCTTGATTTTTAATTTCACATAGGTTAGGAAGAAAAAAAAAAGCATTTTTGAAGACTAATAAAGAAACAATAGAAATGTAAAAATGTATCTTTATTCTTTTAATTAAAATGCAACATGCAAAATATGCCCGCATGATCTAATTCGACAATCAACAACCAACATATTGTATTTTATTGGAGAATTCATACACTTATCATAACCATATATTAAATAGACATATTTTATCATATTTGAAAGTTCGATCATAGCGAGATATATTATGCGGTCTTTACACAAATACAACAAAGGTAGTAACAATCAACAACTACTATTTCAATTATCATGATACTTCGAAATAGAATAATCAAGGATTTTTTTGAAAGGTTTTATGGATATTTAAATATACGTATGCCCGGTTTCGAACTCGAGACTTCGGGATTGCACACATTACGTATGAGAGTTGATGTTAAATAATTAATATATATAAAATGTTATTATTAATTATTTGTCACGAAATAAAACATAACGATAGTTAATATTTAACGAGGTTTGGTTAGCGATCGTTAAATGTAAACTATAGGGACTAGAATTGAAATTAGAAGTCGGGAAGGATCTAGAATCCTTTTGGGATGCTAGGCCGATCGGTTTGGGGCTTCCAAACCCAATCCCACTCAAACTTGGTCACCAAGTTAAGTTACCTATAAATACAAACCCATGTATTCATTCACAACTTAACCTTGGATCACCAATAAACCTAATTTCTTTTCTCCTCTCCTCCCTCTTGTGTTTGGCCGATCGTACAACCCCCCTCCCCAAGGGATCGATTTTTCCAAGCTCAAGAAACTAGTGTTTGGTTTTATTTGTGATTCAAGAACCTAGCTTTTCACATCAAATCGCTATTAGTACGTGTGTACAAGAACGAAGGACAAGCGCACTTGTGTTTATGAATTCCTTGGTGGTTGACTTCTTGTGGGTCGAATGTGGTGAAACCCTAAGTTAGGGTTTTGGGTTTTGTTACTTGTTCACATCACCGTTTTTGGTTCTTGTTTTGCTAAAAGGTACGCGTTTCTTATTCGGTTAATTAATATACATATGTTATTCATTATACTTTTGCTGCATGCATTAATGATGTTTACTTGCTTTTGTAAATTGTTATGATTAGTAAAACCCAACATTTTTTAACCCATAGATCCATGTTAAACGGTATACATATCCCTAAATCTTTGAGAAAACCAAATGTGCAAGTTTAGAGTACAATTATCATGACATCCTCAGCAAGACCAAGTATATTAGAAGTTTCCTTCCTTATCCAGAACCAACTGAGCTACATGTTAACGATGAAGGATTATAAAAATCCTAGCCACAACCTCCAACAAATATTGTATCTCTTACGAGCATGTCTTAAGACGAGCCACACTTGATGACTAGAAAAGAAGAAATGAACATATGTAAACTTGGAAAACAATCGGAAATAGGAGAAAAATATGTCTTGTGATGATATTGGGGTTGTTGTTCACGCAATTTAAGCTAATATATGTCCTAAGAACCAGTATCAAATGTTTTGAGTAATATGTCATTTATATGTCAGGCAATTTAAGCTACTATAGGCCCAATAGTCTGGGCTAAATTGATGAACAATTGAACTTTATTTATGTTCAAACCCTTATTATCTGTTGTATGTTCAATTGTTGTATGCTTATTAGAAAATTCAACCAACTCCAAATAAATAAAACTCCTATCGAATATAATTTTTGCAAGTTTATAAAGAATTGTCTAGCTGCTTATATTGAGATCTTAAACACACGTACACACATAAAATTTTGTATATTTTCTCATTGTTAGAGCAAAAACAACATATAACATAAGCTATCAAAAAATGCTTAGTGATTGGGGTGAAAACTATTCTAAGCAAACGGCCAAAATAATTAAACAAGTATCATAATACAGAAATACTTTAACGTTCAGGACCCAAAAACGTAATGCATTAAGTGATATATAAATTTCTACATAAACGATTTCAAATAACCAAACACTCAGAAAAGTATGCAGGTTCTTTTAATACATTGCTTAAACATTTTCAATCTTTCATTTTTAAACCAAGAACATTATATAGTTCCATGTTTTTTACCTTCATGTTTCATGCTCTAAACACATAAACTAATTTGCTACTGAACTCCAATTCAGGTAACATATCTTTCTTTAACCAACTTTTAATAACCGTGGCATTGTCTTTCCTTCCTTGTGAATATAAGTGTTTTAAATAAAGTTTACCGTTTTATGAGACCGTTCCTAACACTATATCCTAAAATTCTATCCCACATACCTAGAAGATGAAAATTGTTGGTTAGTAATATATCCATATAGAGTTCTTGTGATAGAATTCCAAAAGATCAAAGTCATTGAATTCTTGTAATGAGTGAATTCGTTATTCCATATCATCTTCAATTGCCTACTATTGAATCCATTTATAGCTCAATTTCAATCAATTTGCTGATGATTTCATGCTTACGAGTCCCATCACTTTTCTTATTTGACATTCCATTTTTTAGACGACATTTGATGAATTTTAATTTATCATTTAAAAGAGCTCTATGACTTGTTTCATCTTAATCATCATACGATTTTTTAATCACCTCGTCAATATCTTTTCTCTGAAGTTAGGATGTGAATAAAAATCTTTTAAATAACATGGAAAATGTTTTCTAACTTTTTATCTTAACGTTTTATCCCACATCGATTGAAGAAAGAACTTGTTGGTAAGTTATATACACTAGTTCATGTGGCCTAAAAGCATATGGAATAATATAATGTTTTCATGCTTATTGCTTTCTTGAATTGTCGTAAATTGCGATTCCAAATTGTACAATAACTTGAAAACTTATATAAACTTCATTTTTTATTTATTTATTTATTTATTTATTTTTTAAAGATAAAACATGTTTTGGTGAACAGAGTTTTAATCTTTACTTTCACATAGCTTAAGAAGGGTAAAAATGTTTTCGAAGTCATTTTAGAATAACTAAAAGCTCAAAAAGAGTGCGAGTAACAATCATATTTAGGGCTGTAAACGAACTGGATGAACACGAATTGAGTTTTATTCATGTTCGTTCGTTTAATTTCAACCGGAAAAATAAACGGATACGAACGTTTTAACGGACAAATTTTCTTGTTCGTGTTCGTTTATGTTCTTTCATTAAGAAACTAAACGAACTTAAACGGTCGAACATAAATAAACATAGATAAACAAACATAAACTTTATTAAATTATGTACAATATATTGTTTTATATATGCTGTTTTATTTAAAAAAACTAACTTTAAATTTATACGATTCGAAAATATGATTTACGAATATAAATAAATAAACGAACGCATAAACGGACGTCCATGAACATAAATGAATGGATGCGACCTTTGTTCATGTTCGCTCATTCAACTAAACGAACGTAAAATATTTTTCATGTTCGTTTATTTAATAAATAAACGAACATAACCGAACGTTTAACCGAATGATTCATGAAATGTTCACTAAACCTTCGGTTCATTTACGGCCCTAATCATATTGCTCAATTTGTTTTGACCATTATACGTAGCAAATGAAATGAGTTAAGCAAATTATTTCTTAAAACATTTTTGAAATTGGAAAGCATCAGTGCAGATAAATGGTTATAATGTATATGGATTAATGTTTGTAAATTTGTTACTTGATATATAGTAATAATGTTTTTTATCGTTACACATAGCATATGGAATTGAAATATATTAACGATTTATGTAATCTCAATGATTTCTGTTTGTAAAACTTGTCATAAATGAAACTTAATTTTACCACAATAAATGTAAGTTACTCAATTTCTATTATGATAAGAAATCGCTTACCCTTTTTCTCTTATAAAAAATCACAAGTTCTTATGCAACGCTTAAAAATATGCAATCTTTTATATTTAGAGCAATAACAACTTATAATTTGAGGTTATCAAAATTGTTTCCTTCATGATTTTTGCTCCAAACATATAAACTAGTTGCTTCTAACTTCAATGTGGAGAATAGTATTATGTTTTCGGATGTTTTAGCATTTGTTAGGTTGCAAGAATTTGACAAATCTTTGAACTCATACATGAAATCTTAACCTTTTTACTTTTAATTTGGTACTCTAAAGGTCAAATGGCACAAAAAGGTACTAAAGTTAGGGTTCATATTCAATCAAGGCATTTTTCTTTTTTTCTTGCACAAAAAGGTTGCCAACAAATTTTTTTGGCGGATTTGGGTTTTTTATTAACTTCCGTTAACCCACTTCGTTAGTAAATTACATATTTGGTCCTTGATTTTGTAGAGTCATTTTATGCACCATCCCTCCTCCTCCACCTTACACCACCACCCTCCTCCTCCACCAACACCGTCCGCCACCATCACCTGCCAACACCACCCGCCACCACTACCACTGTCCACCACCACCTAACTTGATTTTGGTCCTTGATTTTGTAGAGTTCAAAGAAAACAATAAGAATATTCAACAAATTAGACTCTTACCTACACCTAATTTGTAAGTAAATGAATGGTATAAATATCCCGCCTCAATAAGACAATAACACTCATGCCAAATTTTCCAATTGGGTATGGAGGTTTTTATGGCAAAAACGATTGACATGAATACTGTAGAAGTTTGCTAATTTTTCTTAGACACGCGATCTATATGTTCACCATTTAGATTGTAGCAAATTTGTAATGTGTTAAAGTTTCTCTGTTTTATTATTTCTGCTTATGAGCAAATAAGCACATGAGTGCTTATTTGACTATTTTTCTAATCTTCAATTGTCCAAGAAGACTATCTCAGTTGGTAGTTTAGTTTTGATTGAGAAAAAGTGAATTCAGTTTTTGAAAAATCAGTTTTAACCAAACTACCCTTTTAAAGGGGTGTTTGGTTCAAGCTTTTAAGTAGTCAAAAAAGGTGACTTTTACCCGTTTGATTTTCAAAGTCAAAGATCTTTTAAGATTTTTAGTCGAGTTTTAAAAGGTCGAATCTGTTTTCTCAAAGTGTGCACAAGTTTTTAACAAAAAAACCTTCCGTCATTTTTTTTCTGTCTTGCAGCAGAACAGCAGCCATTGCTGCTGTTCAAGCCCTTCTTGGATAGCTTATTTGTGGTTGAAAATTCCCAAAAGTTGCTTTTGTTGAGTCCTTATGCACCATTCCACATCTGTATTTACTTTGTGTGCACATAGGATCACATTAGGGTGTTTAAAATAGTCCATGAAAACTGCCCTTTTGCATTTTCATTGCTGTCACAGTCCCCTAAGACACCTTTTCACAGCTTAATTTTAAGCTGTTATAGGGTGGAATTAGCCCAAATTTAGTTTGTTTAGGCCAATTGTAGTGCTAACCCTCTGTATTGCAGCTTGCTTATGACTTTGGAGCATATTTCAGAGCTTAAAAAATAAGCTCAAAAAGCCTCAAGAGGACTGTTTTGCCCAAAGTCAACAGCAACCAGTTAATGAGGGAATATGGGTGGTGGTGGTAGTGGACGGTGGTAGTGGTGGCGGGTGGTGTTGGCAGGTGATGGTGGTAGACGGTGTTGGTGGAGGAGGAGGGTGGTGGTGTACGGTGGAGGAGGAGGGATGGTGCATAAAATGACTCTACAAAATCAAGGACCAAATATGTAATTTACTAACGAAGTGGGTTAACGGAAGTTAATAAAAAAAACCCAAATCCGCCAAAAAAATTTGTTGGCAACCTTTTTGTGCAAGAAAAAAAGAAGAATGCCTTGATTGAATATGGACCCTAACTTTAGTACCTTTTTATGCCATTTGCCCTACTCTAAATGTTAAATACAGAAACTTATAGCTACCAACGGGACGGGGTAAGGGAAGTATATTAGACATCAGTTTGTAGACATATATATTTCGTCCACTAAACTTGTGTAATTCATCAAGTACCACATGTTTAAAATCGATTGGAGGGATACCGATCCATTAGCATTGGCCTTACTGTAAAACATGTTTGAGGGGAAACTGGTTTAGTCTTTAATTTCACATGGCTTAAAAGGAAAGTATATTTTAAAAGCCAATTGATACACAACAAGATAGTTTCACATCGTGCGTTGCGGTGGTATTTCTTCGGTAATGTTTTTACCAGGTCTAATCGGGTCTTGGCCGGAACATAGGTGGAATCGATTTACCAATAAGATTTACAAATAAGTCAAACTTGTAAAGTGAGCTATCAAATCCATGTACAATATAACTCCACAAGCAACATATTTCTCGTTAGATAATACATACACATATAAAAACAATCGAAGAAATGAATAATTTTTATTCATAGTTGCAAGTTTATAACGAGTTATCGTTTCGAATATACTATCTTTATTTATACAATGATTTTACTTGTTTTAATTTACTAAGTGGTTCTGATGATGGAACCAGCGAGCCATCTACGCTTTGAGAGTGATAGGTTAAGTGGTTAGCTCGTGGTGGCCTTCATCAGCTCACGGTTTGAGCTACAAGCAAACTAAATCTTTTTTTGTCAGTGACTATGGTGAAGTAAATAGATGAGAGGATAAATGCGTTTAGTGCTACAGTAGTGAACTAGTGATGGACGATGGCCGGTGATATTCACAGGAATGTTACAAGGCGAAGAATTATCTCAAGCATACACAAGAGATATGATATTTTAACATAATGCTCATCTTGTCAACTTTATTCTAAATGTTGCCTAGTTACATGGAGACCTATATATGTACTTCCACAATTTACACATAACTTATATATGAACAAACCTAAACAAGTATCACAATATAATAAGGAAATGTGTTCATGACCTCAACACATAACTTATACAAGAACGCATAGATTTCTATATAAACAAATTCAGATAACTAAATGCTAATCCTTTTTCTTTGAAAAAATTATCATAGGTTCTTGTATCCAAGTTGTTGCCATTATGTTTCGTGTTATAAACACATAAATTAGTTGCTAATAAACTTCAATTTGATGTTTCATGTAACAAATTTTTCTTTCACTAATTGTTAAGAACTCTTGAATTATCTCTATCTTACCGTTTTTGCAATGCAAATATTTTTTAACCTTTTATCCTAACACTCTACCCACATTGGCTAAAGATAGAAGTTGTTGGTTACCTATATACCATAAGTGTATGCATGTTAATTCTGTTGAGAATAGTATTATGTTTGTGGATTATTCACTATCGAGTTGAAAAAAATTCTACACGGTTGTGAACTTCCCGAAACTGCTATGAACTCTTTTTTTTTTTTCATTAATTTGGTACTCTAAAACATGTTTTGGCTGGAGACCGTTTTATTTTTACTTTCACACAGGTTATGAAGGAAAACAAACTATGAAAGCTAATATATACTATATATAAAGGAAAAACCCCTATTATTATTGAAAGTGAAAAATTAAGAAAACTATCAATATTATTTTCATTCGGTTTAAATCGTGTTTAATCTTCAAATTCTTAAACTTTTATTATTATTTTGTTTATAACCCATAAGCTTTTTTTATCAATTATAATCTTGTCCCTATGCAAGGATACTCGCCTACTAAAAAACAATAGAAATGTAAAAATGCATCTTAATTCTTTTGACTAAAATGCCAAAAATAAATACACATACAATATAACTCAACAAGCAACATGTGTCTGAATAGATATTTCATACACGTATAAAAATCATGCTGGAAATGAATTCTAATCATAGGTGAAAGGTCATAAGGTAGATATCCTTTGGAACAACTTACGTTCAACCAACTCCATATAAATAAAACTTGTATATATATTATCTGCAAGTATATAAAGTCTTGGAGCACAACTTCTAACGGATTTCGCATCTCTTTCGAGCTAATCTTGAGAGGCACCACATTTTATTTTATTTTTTTGGTTAAAGGGTTACACTGACAAAATAAGAGGAACTACACATTGATTACTTGAAGAATAGTTAATGATGGTAAAATAGGTAAGCAATTGAAATTTAGAGTAAACTAGTCTTAAAGCCCTTGAAAAAAAAATGATGTCAATTTTTCTTATTCCGTCCCATTTCCCAATTACCTTCATGTTTGTACTCTTTCTTACATGATTATAAATAAATATTTCCACTCAAGTGTCAACTTCCTATGATCCTTATATATTATCTGCAGGTATATAAAATATTTTGCTTGGCTACTTATTTTTAAATTTTGAAATAATTGCTTATTTAATAAGCATGTTTGTCAAGATTCAGCTTAGCTACTTGCAAACCTAGATTTTTTTTTAAAAGGAATTTCATCCGGTAAAATATAGTACTCCAAAAAAGCAATTAAGTACAATGAAATGTGGCTGAAGTACCACATTAACCGCAAGCAATCGCTTGACACAACCACTATAGCATTTATGATAGGCCATAAATGACAACTAGCTACATCCAACTAGACCACCAAACTAAAACCAGCATAAAAAACACATCAAGAATTTTATGCAATTACATAAAACAACCTATCTAAGACAAAAATCTTAAACTACTGCCGCCTTTAATTGAGCAGGAGAGAGGCCAAAATCATCATCATCGTCGTCACCCGTATCTTCTATCCATTGCTTAGAAAGACTCTCCAGATTCCCTCCACTACCAAAGTAAGTCGTCTCGTTGCGATCCTCAAAAACTTCTTCCTCGTCACTATCCGAATTAATCACTTCTCCCACCTAAGAAAAAGGGTTACCCCTATTTGTTGAAGAGGTACTAGGAGATGAATAAGTAGCAGGCTTAGTAGCCTCAAACTGCACCTTCGGTTCCATGACACTCTTAAGTTGATCTTGTGACCCCTTACCATTATGTTGAATACCAAAAACATCCTCATCCACCAATGATTCCAATACACCAAAAGAATTAGAAGACATTGAGTTTGTATCAGATTTTACCTTAGAAGTAGATGCCTCCTTTAGAACCTTAGGATCCGAATCTTTATTGGTAGCACTTTGATTTGTAGCTGTCGTCACATTAGGTTTCCAAAAGTTAGGTTTTGGCATAGAAAGCTTAACACCTCCAATTGGCCAAGCTTGAGATGAAGAAGCCACGTTCTTCCCTTTGTTCTTATGATTCCTTGCCTCAATGAAACCCTCTTCACGATAATCCACAGGCGTAGACACCTTAGTTGCCACATTAATGTTAGTACGAACAGTCTCCTTAACACGATTTGGACAGTCAGATAGAGTATGCCTAAAAGATTTGCATTCACCACAATGAGGAGGCTTTCATTCATATTCAACATCAATAATCTCAGTAGTAAAACCATTACCATCTTCATTCGGAACAGCCATAGTAACTTTGCTTTTCAATTCAGAATCCGCTCTTAATTCAACTAGAGCGCGAGCAAAACCAATTCGGCCCTATGACTCGACACACCTAGATCTTGTAAAGGCATCCAACATAATAGGTTTCCCTACTTTTTTAGCAATGAAGCTCAAACCATCCTCAGAGTATGCAACCAATGGAACTTTATGTATTTTAATCCGAACCGGTACCTTGTTCACCTCATTCCTATTAAGGGATAGTGCAGGAGACCATTTATTAAGAATAATAGGCGAGTTTCGAATTAACCAAGGACCTCGTTCCAAGACACGTTCCACACCCTCCTTACTAGCAAACTTAAAAAGATAAACACCATCACCATTTTTCATTAGCTTGTGCAATCCAAACTTACCCCAAGTGTTCATGACATAGCTTTTAACATTAGGGAAGGCAATAGTTTTACCAAGGAAGTAACCAACCAAAGTATTCTCAAACCGACATAATACCTTTTCAATAGCAGCCCTCAGAAGCAACGTATCATTATGATCCACACTATTCTCGTTAACCAAAAATCTAAAATTCACTCTCGGGAGAGTACGAGTAGACTTTAGAACATTAGCGAACGACGTACCCTGAGTTTGCGACTCTCCCACCTTGGTTTCAGCCTCTCCGTTTATAGCAGCACCATGTGCATCAATAGGAGCGGCTTTAGGAGATCTATCCACCTGATTAACATTCCCATGTGCATCAACATCAGCATTAGTGCTAACATGAACAGCCCCACATCCAGCATTCTCGTGTTGTGTTGCAGCAGCCTCTTGAGAAACCATCACATCCGTAGCATGCACATCAGGTGTTGGAACATTCACATTAGCAGCCGTAGCACTAGAACTCTGAATGTTATTGATCGTATTCGTAAAATTATTCCAGATAGACTTAATGTCTTCTTCTCGTGAAATACCCATATCCGAACCACCATTAGAATTTTTGTTAAGGAAACCTTTATTCAGTCTCTCTCAACCCACGAACAGAATACAAAACCCAAAAGAAACTACGATTAGCAGCAACCAAACTAGAAGAACAAAAACCCTAAAAAATTGGGGTTTTAGTTCTGAATAAGAAAAGCCCTAACCAGCCTAACCGTCCCCCATGTGTGTAATTAGATGATAATTATAATAAAAGTGCACCGTAATTAATACAGTAATCAGAACACAGCAAACCCTAGAAAAAAATCGAAACCCTAATAACCTGTATGAGCAGCGACCTAATTAAGCGATCAAAAGATGGATATTAGGGTTTACTGTTGTGATCACCCACATTGATAGAGTTTTTAAATTGCAAACCTAGATTTGTGAATTCATAATATACACATACGGCATTCAAAGTTGTGTTGTGATCAACATAATGAGTTTGATAAATAACCCATGCCCATAACAAGTATCATAATGCAAAAATACTTTAGCCTTCAGCAATGTATAAGATTTCTTCATGAATGATTTTAGATAAGTAAAAGCTAACAAATTGTTCTTAGAAAAAATAACAGGTTTTTTTAGTTCACTCCTTAAACATTTGCAATCTTTCATTTTTAGTGCAATAACATCATATAATTTCACGTTATCGTCCAAAGTGTATATGATTCGTGCTCCAAACACATAAACCAGATTGCTTCTATAATTCAATATGGAGTTCCAAGATATGTTTCTTTCAACACCTTCTATAACTCTTGCATTGTCTCTTTCTGTAGCTAACATTTTATCCCAAAAGAAATGGTTTGTTACTAATATACCATATCGTATGCGAGAAACTCATGTTCTGAGTAGTATTATGCTTTCAAGATTGTTATCTTCTTACTGGCTAAAGAAGTTAGTAAGGTGATAATAGGTTTGAAAGCTAGTACGATTCTCGATTAAATTTTTTTTTCTTATCTTTCGTTGTACTCACTATAAAACATGTTTTAGCGAAATTGGTTTAGTCATTAAGTTCACATGGCGTAAAAGGAAAGAAAAGTTTGAAAGCCACTTGATAAAGTAAGAATTTGAGAATCGATCAATAAGTTTGTTGCGAAATTTAGTAATGTAATTTACCACTAATTAAATCAAAACTAAAGGAAAAAAAACGCAAATACGGCCAATCCATATTTTCATACTTTTAAACTTCGAATATAAATGAGCATAATATTATAATTGACAAATGAAATTTACACTAAATTCAAACTTAAATCTAACCGAATAAATCCAATACAATTCAACAAGCAATATATATGAAAGTTCATAACGAGGAGAATAGCTTATTTTCATCTTGTGAATATTTATTTTCGTCCTAACGTGATCGATCTTACAACACTACAACAACGATAGTCACGCTCAACAACTATTTATAGACTTTGAGCATTCAAGGATTTCTATACCCATATGCTATACCCGCGAGTTGAAGTACAATTATTTTGAGAATTATTGAATAACTAAGGATTTTAGAAGTCCTTTCATTCAAAACCAATTGAGCTATACTCTGATAAATGATATATAAAACTCTTGACGACAAACCAACTGGGCTAGCTCAGTTAGCCACCAAGGTTTCCTTAAGATGCTTTGAGGAGGGGATGTTTGGCTAGGGAAGATCTCAAGTTCGACTTCCAACCGGGACTTTTACCTCTTCAGACGACAAATGAGGAGCAGGCGGGTCTCAGAGTCAGCATACTGCCCAAGATGTCACTCCAGGACTTTTACCCCTTCACGCGATAATGGAGGAGCATGCGGGTCCGAGAGTCAGCATACTTTTCAATTGGATGTCACGCGATAAGCCTGACATATCTTTCAAGATAATCTTAGGAGGAGTGATACTTAATGGCCAGAAAAGAAATAATGAACTTATTTTAACTAGGGAATCAATTGAGAGCATAAGCAAACTTTATCTTATGATGACATTGTGGTTGTCATTCACCCAACTTAAAGCTAATAAATGTACATTCATAATTTATACCTTAAGCATTCAAAAATTGTCACCCCGTGCGTTGTGGCGGGTGTAGATCAATAAGTTGATGTGGTTTGATGAAATTCTCATTTTGAATCGATTTTAATCTATCTCATTTGTATTTATGGCGGTTATGTTTTTGTAAATGTGTACTAATTAAGATGTACTAGAAGTGTGTATGACCTTGTTAATGGTTTTCACATTGTGACTTATATACTTAGGCTATGTGTAATAGGTACCCAATCAACGCATGCTTACCAGTTACCACCAACAACACCTTCTTTTCCAATGTAAAATTATATTCAAACATAAACGAAGTGTTTGATATGTCGTAATGAAAAGGTGAATGGAAAAGATTATTACGGTGTAATAAAGAAAACATGTTTATTTACTATTATGTAATGCAATGTCTCATTACATTGAAATGACTCATTAAATCAAAAATCATCATTTTGATTCATTAGGGACCTCATTCTTTTTTTCATTACATCTTGTAATGGAATCAAATTACATAAAACCTATTTTTTAGATACTCATTATACTAAAAAAGTTCTATCATAAATAAGGTATTTTAGTCTTTTTCTATTAATTATATTACATTCTATTGTACCAACAAAAAATTAAGATAAGGAGCTCCAATCATTGAGTGACATGTGTCACTTCTCTAACTAAAAAATAACAAAAAGAGCTCTAACAAACTAAAATAAATAGCTCCAATAATGGGATGACACATGTCACTTCTTAACTAATTAATCACCTTTATTTTTAAATTTAAATATCTTTTAATTCGTTTCATTTTTTTATGATCTAATTTCACCATATTTTTTAAAATTTTATGCTCTTTAATTCAACATCCATTTTGATATATTTTTGTGAGTTTTTAATTTTTACATTTTTAGTAGGTTTATTTTATTTTGATTCAAATTTTTATAACTTTAACCTTTATTTCAATCAATACAAACTTTATTTATCAAAATCATTTATTTTGGGAAAGTGTTTGACGGGAAAGAAATTGTGAAGGTCTTTTTATATGCGTAAATAATGATGTCATGGGAAAGATACGGAAAACCCAAACAAACACATACAACTAACACATATACATTTTGAGTGTTGTGAAATGGATTCACTAAACGGGTAGGGAATTGCGAGGAGAGTTGGATTAGCAATTCATTTACTATATTTATTATATAACTATATTTATCGCCGCCGCTATGCGCGGGTATCCAACTAGTAATAGTAATGAGTCATTCCATTACATCATTATTCTATTACGTTATTCATTCTATTCAATTGTTATTTCATTTTGTCTTACCAAACGAATGCTTACTAGTTACCACCAACAAGTCAACAACGCCTTTTTTTCCAATATAAAATCCTATTCAAACACAATGTTCTTTTATCCAAACATTTTATCCCACATAGGTCGAAGAAAAAAGTTGTTGGTTAGTAATATACCATAATGTATGTGAGTTTCTTGTAACTAGATTAGTATTACATTATCAGGATTATGATTCTCTTCATGCTTGGAACGTTTGCAAGCTAACAATACATAGCATGAAGATACCATAATCTTGATAATTAATACGAATTCTTGATCTTTTTAACTTTTTTTGGGTATCGTTCTTTATTCTTTTTATCGGAGGTCGCTCAGTTTTGCTAATGTGATAACATTAAGCAACCTGATTGACAAATAATTATGCCAAAAGTAGAAAGGAAATATATATTACGCAAATAGTCTCATACAGTTTTTAAATTGTTAAACGTTAGTATAAAACAACATTATAGTGTGATTTACAAAATAAATTCGCAATTGCGTATATACTTGAAAACTGAGCTAATAAATTCACGTACAATTAAACTCAATAAGCAACATATGTAATTATGTATCGTTTGATAAATACATACCCATATAAAAACATCTAAGAAATGAACATATGTTAATCATAGTTGTAACTTGTAAGTTTATACTGCAATGTAAATGCAAACATATGTTGATAGTGAGTATATGAGCAAGTCTGATCTTTTTGTATGTAAGATGTTTAATAAGAACAATAATGAGGTGCAAAATAAACCCATGGTCTAACTCCACAACCAAAATGTGTCTCATCCATTAACTCATAGGCATATTGAAACAGTTTATAAAGTAACATATTTTACTCTCTATGATTATAAGCACAAAGAACAAAGCTTAAACATTTGCAATCTTTAAGTTTTACAGTACATATAATTTCATATTGTTACCTTGATGTTTCGTGCTCTAAACACTTGAACTAGTTGCTTATATAAACTTCAGTTTTTAGTTCCAAGTAAAACATCTTTCTTTCATTACCTCTTGCATTATCTCTTTCTTTTTATGTACATAAAAATCTTTTTTGTAGTGTAATAATTTACTATTTGTCGTATATGGATACTTTTTCTAACATTATATTCTTTAATTTTTATCCCACGTAGGTTGAAGAAAGAAATTGTTTGCGACTAATATACCAAAAAGTATGCAAATCTTATGTGTTTAGAATAACATGATGTTTTTAGTTCATCAAGCTAAAAAGGATATTGGATGGACATTAGTTTCTCAAAACTCATATGAATATTTAGAGGTGCTTCCATTGGGCAAGGTAATATGAATATTTCGCATCTTATGTATGCAGACGATGTTATATTCATTGGAGAATGGTCTCAGTCTAATGTTCATAACTTGCTTTGTATGCTCCGTTGTTTTTACTTGGTATCCGGGCTTAAAATAAACATTCATAAAAGTAATATTTTAGGTGTTTGTGTTTCTAATGAGGATGTTTCGGATATGGCCAAGCTTATTGGTTGTGGGGCTGCTAATCTTCCATTAAAATATCTTGGTGTTCCTGTTGGATGTAATATGAGCAGATGTTCCAACTGGAATGCCATTATTCAGAAATTTTCTTCCAAACTATCTCAATGGAAAGCTCGCTTTCTATCTGTTGGTGGTCGTTTATCTTTGATTAAGTCTGTGCTTGGGAATCTTCCTACATATTATATGTCGATTTATATGATGCCCATGACTATTCAAAAGAAGTTGGAGATGATGCGTAATAATTTCTTTATCGGTGGAGATGAGAGTGAGAAAAAGATAACGTGGGTAAGATGGAAGAAATGTTTAGCGAGCAAGAAGCTGGGAGGTCTAGGAGTTGGTAGTATCTTCGCTTTAAATGTTGGGCTTTTGTTCAAGTGGTTATGGAGGTTCTTATGTCATCCTACTGATCTTTGGGCTAGTGTTATTAAAAATATTTATGGGCTAAATGGAGGTATTGACGAGGACTTTGCTCATTCCTCTAACCATAGCACTTGGGGTGCTATTTTGTCATCCGTCAAGCGGCTTAAACATAAAGGTTTGGACTTAATTTCTTTATGTGTCAGGAAGATAGGGAATGGTGTTTCAACTCGTTTTTGGGAGGACATTTGGTGTGGAGATCGCCCTCTTAAATTGAAATATCCACGTATTTATATGCTTGATAATGATAGAGGTTGCAATGTTGCGAACCGGCTTCAGGTTAGTGATTGGTCCTTTGTTCTCAGGCGGCTTCCTAGAGGAGGTGAAGAATCGAGTCAATTTACTGCCTTGTTATCTGCTATTGGGGTTGTTTCGATATCAGATCATAATGATTCCTGGATATGGTCATTAGATTCTTCTTCCGGTTTTTCTGTTGCATCCGTTCGTTCTTTGATTGACGCCAATTCCCTAGACGTGGACTCTAATGCTACTCGTTGGAACCGTAGTATTCCTATTAAAGTCAATGTCTTCTTGTGGAGATTAATGCTTAATAAGCTTCCTACAAGAGTTAATTTGGATAGAAAAGGTATTGATGTTGGCTCAATCTTGTGTCCCATTTGTTGCGAAGATGTTGAATCTGCAAATCACATCTTCTTCTCTTGTGAGATGGCTAAAGATTTGTGGGCTTCGTTGGCTAGATGGTGGGAGCTTGACATTCCTGTTTGTGACAATCTTTCGGAGTGGGTTGCGTGGCTTAATTCCTCGCATTTACCAAATAAGGCGAAGAACTTTTTGGAAGGGGTTGGGGGAACTCTTTTATGGTCTATTTGGAGTTTCCGAAATCGGTTGATCTTCTCGATTCCTCCTCCTAAGAAGGCGGTTCTATGGGATTCCATTGTTTCTCAATCGTTTCTTTGGATTTCATCTAGAAATCCTAAGTTTAAGTTTAGTTGGGTAGGTTGGGTTCAAAATCCTTTAGCTTGTATTGCTTCTATGTAATTGTTCCTAGCTTTTGCTAGTTTTTTATAAAATCCCGCCGTTCAAAAAAAAAAACTCATATGAATTCTTAACAATACTTTTATTTATTTATTTATTTATTTATTTTTTATTTTTTTTCCACATAAAACAGGTTTTCGTGGAAACTATTTTAATCTTTAATCTCACATTGGTTAGAGAGGAAAACATATTCTATAAGTAAATAAGCTAATAATGCAAATTTAAAAATGAATTATATGTGGGAATATAAGTTGGGGATGGAGGAAGATCCTACTAATATGCAACATAGTTAGACCCCATTTATGGTATCAACTTGAGAATGGAAAGAAAGCATTTGTCTGGTTCGATCAATGGGTGAATCAATGCCCTCTAATGGGTCATTTATCTATTACTAGAGCTGGTTATACTATCAAAAGTAAGGTGGTTGATGTTGTTTTAAATAATACATGGTCTTGGCCACGTTTGGAAACCATACGTACCCTTTTATAAATTGGATTGGTAACCCAAATCTTATACACAGGGCCGTCTCGTTTATTTTAGGTGGCCCAGGGCAATAACAATAAAGAGGCCATGTTATACTTGTAAACTAAATAAAAGCTACATATAAACTTGAATCATATAACTCATATATGTTAATATTATACGTATTTATATGAAAAACTAATAAAAATGTTCCCCTAATAAGTGGAGTACCTGTACGACGGCACCTATTGCACACCCACTACAACATTCGTCGCTTTCGCATGTGACATTTTAGGGCTTTCGCCAGGGACATGTCCCCTAAGAATCTTTTTACCGGGGACATGTCCCCGGCGAAAGGGCCCCGGCAATACCTTCTCGGCAATACTTTCCCAGGGGACTGTTTACCACTTTTACCGGGGACACGTGGGTCCCACAGCCGATTGTCTCCGGTCAAACATGTCCGACGTGGCACATTCTTTCCCTGGGACTATTCCACTGAGAAATGATTTTGGAAC
Organism: Chrysanthemum seticuspe; assembly: GCA_019973895.1. Lineage (NCBI taxonomy): Eukaryota > Viridiplantae > Streptophyta > Magnoliopsida > Asterales > Asteraceae > Chrysanthemum > Chrysanthemum seticuspe. The sequence continues at coordinate 340,466,907 of BPTQ01000009.1, forward strand.
GTCACTTTAAGAACGCTAATTACGTTATTAGTCCGACGTGGCACCCGTTTTGTCGGGGACATGTCCCCGGGGTAAGTGTTAACCACTGTTGAGGTAAACTAATTCGTCGGGGACATGTCGACGGTTAAAGTCGTAAATTAAAATATGTTTAAAACTTTCTCCGGGTACATGTCCTCGGCAAAACTAGCTGACCCATTATGCAGAATATTGCTGCAAAATGGGTAATTTCAATATTTTTTCCGGAAATTTTCCGGAAAAAATCTACAACCTGTTATCATAACACCAATCCACAACCTGTTTTACCAATGTCACAACCTGTTTTAATATGCCAATCATAACACAAATTCGCTAAACATAATATCATATATATAGTTATCCTTTTACAAAATCGCCAAAACGGTTCGTAAACCGTTAACGCATGATCATCTACAAAACTATCCAAAACTACCTATCCGCAAATGGTCCAAAAGTATAACAGTATATATCAACAAGATAATTATAATAAATAAATAAATAAATCAATAAATAAATAAACAAACAAATAAACACATTTAACCTGTCGATAACAATTTCACTCAAATAATTAAGTGTTGTTCTACAAATTACAATTCGAGATTAATCTCCCACATCATCAACATAAAATGCAACATTATTAGTACTGTCATCTTCATCATCTTCATTCTCGTGGCCATCATCATCAGCAGAAGCTAAATCATGAGGAACGTGATTATCAAAATCAATATCATCTTCGTCTTCCACAATAGTGATAATTGGTGGTGGTGCCTCAACTTTCGCCGGTTGAACATCTATATTTATAATGTTATAATCCAACTGATCCAACTCAGCAGAGAGTGTGATATGTGATGAGTTGTTGTCATGTACAACATCCTGGTTGTCTTCTACCACAATGATATCTGGGTTCCAAATCTTTCGATGATAAGAATCTTGGACGGCCTTCCAATTACCACGTTTACCCGGGAAATCAAGGTAAAAGACTTGTGTTGCTTGCGTTGCAAGAATGAATGGTTCGTTTTTGAAACGATACACGATCGGTCATAATTTGCGTAATGTTGTTTCTATAGGTACAACGTTTTAGGCGATTAGTGTTATTAGTGTCGAACCATTTGACTTTGAACAACACAACATTGAATGAAATATATGAAAACTCGAGAATCTCTTCAAGCTGGCCATAATGCATTCCTCCATCAGGATTAGGAGTTGAAATTCCGCTGTTTTGAGTTGAACGACGTAAATCACGGTCGTGTACAGTAAACTTCACACCGTTGACTATGCAAGAGTTGACTGAGACTGCAGTACATGATGGTCCACAAGCCAAAGCGAATAACTCGGCGGTACAAATTCGGTCCTTCTGTACTTTTAATTCACGAATCTATGAAAAAGTTAAGAATAGATAGATATGAGTAATAGTCGTTATTTATACAGGGTAATACATACAATAAGTCTACCTTCATCTCAAACCAGCGAGGAAACCCTTCTTCCAAATCTCTGCCAGGAAATTCCCTGTAAATGTTCATGATATTAGAATAAGTCGTCGAATAACAACTTACGTGAAATAAATTTTGAAATAAAACGCGTACCTCTTGTACGCGTTCATGTACGGGTCGATTTCATGACTGTTGTGTAGTACGTACCATACTACTTGCTTCATTGTGTCTGCTTTAAACCGAACTAATGATTTTTTACCATTCTTTTTGCAGACTGATCGAAACACCTCAAATCGACTTGTTGGCCTTGGACCGTCCTCATTCCGGTCAGGACGATTAAATCTCGTCTCAACACCCCAAAAATAATGCGAACAGAAAGTTAATGCTTCATCAGCAATATAACCCTCCGCTATTGAACCTTTAGGCCTGGCTTTATTTCTGACATAATTTTTGAGCATTTTCATGTATCTTTCAAATGGATACATCCACCTCATGTAAACAGGACCGCCTTCAATAGCCTCTTCCGGTAGATGAATAACCAAGTGAATCATAATGTCAAAAAAAGCTAGAGGATATATTTGCTCGAAACTGCACAAAATATTGATCTGTTGATCTCTAGCTTTCAACATGTCATCCACCATCAAAGTTCGAGCGCATATTTGTTTGAAGAATGAACAAAGCTCGATTATTGGTGTTGCGGTGGTTTGGTCCTTCAAGTAATTTTGAAGTCCAGCAGGAAGCAACCGTTGCATCATTATGTGACAGTCATGAGCCTTCAAGCCTGTTATGTTGCTATCGTTGTCGGTCACTTTATGCTTGAAGTTATATCCAAATCCATCAGGTAGTTTAACACCTTTGATGAATTAAGAAAAAAAAAATCAGGATATTAGAATACGTTGTCGAAATGAATACTTGAATTAATTCGAACAAAGAAATTTTCAAATAAAACGCGTGCCTTTAATGAATTGACAAAAAAGTTTTCTTTCTTCGGTTGTGAAAGAGTACGTAGGATAAGGCTTAGAGCACTTCCCGTTTCCTTTGTTGACGAGTCACAAGTCAGTACGAATATTCAAATTTTGTAAGTCTTGTCTTGCCTTGTTGGTGTCTTTTGATTTGTCATTCATTAACAAAGTACCCAACACACTCTCATACACATTTTTTTCGATATGCATGACATCTAAATTGTGTTTTAGTGTAAGAAAATACCAATACTCTAGCTCGTAGAAAACATATTTTTTTGTCCAATTCAATTCGCGATCTTGATCACATTTTTTTTTCGCACCCCCATATATTGGATGTTTCCCCGGGACACGTTTAGGCATTCTTCTTAGTTGATCCAAGATGTCATCACTGGTAAATTTTCTAGGAGGGTCTATATTATCTACCTTTGTATAGAATGCCCTTATGCTCTTCCACCATTTATTGGTCATGCTTAAGAATCTTCTGTGACCAACATAATAGCGGGTTTGTTTAACACGTGCCTAGCAGGAGTGTCTACATTACATGTCGGACATGCCATGTAACCTTGCCCACTCCACCCAGACAAACTACTTCGAGCGGGAAAGTCATTGATAGTCCATAAAAGCGCCGCTTTCATACAGAATTTGGTGCTTATAACAGCATCCTTAGTCATGACTCCATCTTTCCATAAAGTCTTTAAGTCATCAATCAAAGGCCTCAGGTAAATACCAATATCCTTCCCTGGTGATTTGGGGCCCGGAATTAACAATGTCAACATAAGAGAAGTCTCTCTCATACATATCCAGGGAGGCGTATTGTATGTGGTTAATATGACCGGCCACATGTTGTATGACTGACTAAGGTTGCCGTACGGATTGAAACCATCAGCAGCCAACCCTAACCGGACGTTTCTTTTTTCTTTAGCAAATTCCTTCGAATACTTGGTGTCAAATTTCTTCCATGCTTGACCATCAACCGGGTGTTGCATCTTATCGTTCTCCGTAGACTGCCCAGACGCATGCCAAGTCATATGTTTTGTAGTGTGTTTAGACTTGTACAAATGTTGTAGTCTAGGAATGATAGGAAAGTACCGCAACACCTTGTTAGGAACTTTCTTCCCCAGTGTGTTCTTTTCTTTCCATCTACTAGCGCCGCAGATCGGACAAGTCTGCAAATCTTCGTTACCCGCCCCCCGATATAAAAAGCAATCATTTACACAAGCATGTATCGATTCATATCCTAACCCGATAGTTTTAAATGTCTTCTTTATTTCATAGTATGACAATGGTATCTTGTATCCTAGAACGGGCAGGAAAACTTCCTTGAATAAAGTTAGGAACTCATTAAATGTGGTGTCACTCACTTTACCTTTGACCTTGATGTGCGTAATCTTTGCCATAAAGTCTAATGAAGACATCCACTCACAGGCTGGGTATAGTTTTTCGTTGGCAGTGGCAAGTAACTCCTCATACTCATTACGTTGAGGAATTGCGTCGTTACTTGTCTCGCCAATATTTCCTTGAGTTGGATCATCTGCTTCGTTATTCGGACCAATATCATGAAGGAACTCAGCCATGTCACTCATCCCAGGGTTTCTTGTGTTGTGTACGGTTGTTCGGCCATCCGGCTCACCATGATTATACCATTTCGTATAACTACGGTCCCAGCCATTTGTGTGTATATGGTCAAACAAAAATTCGTGCTTTATCCATTTTACGTTTAAACAAAGAGCACAGGGACATTTTATATTCCCATCAATATTCACCAAGGACTTGCAATGCTTGCAGGAAGCTCTAAGACCAACTAAGAATTCTCTACTGGTACGTGCTAGTGAGACCCAACTTTTACCAATTGGCATAACTGCGTTTTAATGAAGCAACACATAATTATATAGACTTAAAATGTTCACCTAATCCAACTATGGAAGGCAATCCTAACCCACTCTTTGAATGTTTCGTCTCATATATGAATGCGTATAATTGAATTTACTATTTGAGAAAATTTCGGCAGCATTTCCCCTCAACTCCTCAAATATGTGCATTAAAGACATATTTGTAGGAGTAAAGGGGAAACAATGTCGAAATTTTCACAAATAGTAAATCAATTATACGCATTCATATCCTAAATGAGACAAAACATTCAAAAAGCAGCCCCAAACAGGGGACTTTCCGAAATTAATTTCTAATAAATCTATAGGATGATTAACTTCGGACGGGGACTTTCCAAAATTAATCACTAAATTCCTAAAATCATTTACGTCAGTTCACGAGTATTAACAAAGTTAGACAAAAAAACATACCGATTGTGGTCTTGGCTCTCGTGTTCGCCAGGTAGTTTTGTCAGTTGACTTCTGATGAGAACTATCCAAGCATCGGGTATCAAAAAGACCCTTTAACCCATTAGGGTTAAATTGGTCATTTTAACAATTAGGGTAGGAGGGTAGGATGGTGTTTGCATACAAATATTTGAACAGTGTGTATATGGTTGAAGGTTCCTGAAAACAAAGGAATGATGTTAGTGTGTCTAGTTAAAGTGTTATTACTGATGGTTTACGACAAGGAGGTACATGGCTTCTTGGTCCAGTAGATACAGGAAACTGTACAGCCTATTTCTTGTTACGGTTTGTAATGGTTACCTGATGATAAGAGTTGAACTTGAAGTTTAAAAAGGTGATACAAAATGGTTTAGCCATGTATTGAGAGTTCATAACTGTTTGCGTGTTTTTAGTGTATGTTTTTTGGTGAGAAACTCCATGTGTGTGTGAGAGAGAGAGGTGTCGGAGATTATAAGAAGATAGCTGAAAGGGTTGTAATGATAGTGATGGCGAGTGAAGTGGAGTTAATGAGGCACCCTCACAAACCCTTTCATATCTCTCGCCACCATTATATCTCTATCATTACACACCATTTCATACCTCTTCTTATCATCTCTGACCCCTCTCTCTCACACAAACTCATGGAGTTTCTCACCAAAAAACACACACTAAAAACACACAATAAAAACACTCTCAAACCAAGCTAAACCCTTTTGCACCACCTTTTTACCCTTCAAGATTCAACCCTCATCATTAGGTAACCATAACAAACCGTAACAAGAAACGAGCTGTACAGTTTCCAATATCTTGTGCACCAAGAAACCGCGTACCTCCTCGTCGTAAACCATCAGTAATAGCACATATACTAGACACACTAACATCATTTCTTTGTTTTCAGCAACCCTCAACCCTAGACACATTGTTAAAAAAATCCACCATCCTACTCTCCTACCCTAATTGTTAAAATGACCAATTCAACCCTAATGGTTTAAAGGGTCTTTTTGATACCCGATGCTTGGATAGTTCTCACTACCTAAAACCCTAAACTATTTAAAATACGCAACGACATATCTTACCTTTTGGTCTCAGCTTTGGTCGTGGCTTGGCATCGGCTTGGCACCCGTGACCCCCTATAAAAGCAAAGCACATAATTATGACTTACTTCTTCACTACAAGATTTGTTCGAAACAAACTTCTATTACTAATAAAGACGCCAACAAATTAGTAACTCGTTGCTTAGTTCGGCTTGTTTCTCGTATTTAGCACTGTCTTGCAAGAAAAAAAGAACACCATTGGAGCTTTGTATTTTAGACAAGTTTCCTATGGTCGTTATTTAACAGTAATGCCACTATCCATAAGTAATCACTGTAAGAATATATAATCAAAGGACCAACATAAATAACAACAAGTGAAAGGCTATACCCATTTCACTACAAGATTTACAACAACATACTAATTACCCATTTCGCAGGTTGATAGATCGATTATAACACAAGGTTTCAAAACAAGTTATGATTATTCCATTCTTACAAGATAACGAAAATTAAAATAGGTACAAGATAGGAGAAACCAAGAACCTTACAATGATTATTCCATTCTTACAATGTCTCGACGCATATTTTCACGATACAACCTGATTCCCTGTGGTTCGATTCAAACAAATAGATGGTGGTGGAGATGGAGATGGTGCGTGGTGGAGATGGAGATGGTGAGGAAGTGGTGGTGGTTGCAATAATGGAGATGGTGCGTGGTGTTGTTGCAGCCGAGAGGATGGGTGAGGAAATTTTTTTTATCTCATACTGATAACAGATTGCGTTAATAATGGAGTTGATTTTCACGTTTCACTTTTCCCGGGGACAGGTCCCCGGAGAAAGTTACATTTATCTTTTAGTGTTACATTTTTCGGGGACAAGTCCCCGGAGAAAGTAATGGCGGGATAAAGTAAAAAGGGCGAGGGAAAATGAAAAGTTTCACAAAATCATTTCCCGGGGACATGTCCCCGCGGAAAGATTTAATTATTCCATTTTCTTTTTCAAAAAACTATTTATTATCATTTTAAATAATTAAAATTAATAATAAATCAATTTAAATTTAACCTAAAAATTATAAAGTTAATTTAAGTATAAGTGATATGTATACGTATCATGTTTAACGACCGAGTATGAGTGCTATGATATACGTATCATGTTTAACGACCGAGTATAGGTGCTATGGTATACGTATCATGTTTAATGACCGAGTATACGTGCTATGGTATACGTATCGTGTTTAACGACCGAGTATAGGTGCTATGGTATACGTATCATGTTTAACAACCGACTATAGGTGCTATGGTATACGTATCAAGTTTAACGACCGACTATAGGTGCTATGGTATACGTATCATGTTTAACGACCGACTATAGGTGGTATGGTATACGTATCATGTTTAACAACCGACTATAGGTGCTATGGTATACGTATCATGTTTAAAGACCGACTATAGGTGATATGGTATACGTATCATGTTAAACGACCGACTATAGGTGCTATGGTATACGTATCATGTTTAACGACCGAGTATACGTGCTATGGTATACGTATCATGTTTAACGACCGAGTATACGTGCTATGGTATACGTATCATGTTTAACGACCGAGTATAGGTGCTATGGTATACGTATCATGTTTAACGACCGAGTATACGTGCTATGGTATACGTATCATATTTAACGACCGACTATAGGTGCTATGATATACGTATCATGTTTAACGACCGACTATAGGTGCTATGGTATACGTATCATGTTTAACGACCGACTATAGGTGGTATGGTATATGTATCACGTTTAACAACCGACTATAGGTGCTATGGTATACGTATCATGTTTAACGACCGACTATAGGTGATATGGTATACGTATCATGTTAAACGACCGACTATAGGTGCTATGGTATACGTATCATGTTTAACGACCGAGTATACGTGCTATGGTATACGTATCATGTTTAACGACCGAGTATACGTGCTATGGTATACGTATCATGTTTAACGACCGAGTATACGTGCTATGGTATACGTATCATGTTTAACGACCGACTATAGGTGCTATGGTATACGTAACATGTTTAACGACCGAGTATACGTGCTATGGTATACGTATCATGTTTAACGACCGAGTATACGGGCTATGGTATACGTATCATGTTTAACGACCGACTATGGGTGCTATGGTAAACGTATCATGTTAAACGACCGACTATAGGTGCTATGGTATACGTATCATGTTAAACGACCGACTATAGGTGCTATGGTATACGTATCATGTTAATTGTTGCAAGTATTTGACGTTAGGCAATTTGTGTGCGCTATACATCATATTCAATATTAACATGCTCAACTTGCACCACTACACATTACTAGACATCAACATTACTCGACAATAAAATCAGTGACCACTCTTAAACAACATTGTTTGATCATAATGGATTTTTTTAACTTGCCTGTTGGAAAAAGAGCTAGACATCAATGGCAACTCGACGATAAAACCAGTGACCGCTCTTTTTCTGGCGTATAATCAGCCATTGTATTATATCGACAATAAAGTATATTTTTTTGAAATATCACTTTCTTCGGGGACATGTCCCCGGCAAAAGGTTTAACGGGAATTTTCCCGCGTACAATTAACACGCTTTTGACTTTGGCCAAATTTTGATAAAAGTTGAAAGTACTATTGGCGGGGACAAGTCCCCGGCGAAACTGTACGTTGAATTTTGACTATCCAATCAAAGTTTAATAATAATCAAACTAACTTTATCCGGGGACATGTCCCCGCGGAAGATTTGCGTTGAAATTTCACAGGTTAGTCATCGAATTCGTGTGCCACGTCAGATTCAATTTTGTCGTTTAGTGACTTTCGCCGGAGACTCACAGTCCCCGGCGAAAGTCTCCTCGCCTGTCCAAACGATTGTTGTAGTGACCCTTCCGAGACCCCTCTGCTTATACATGGTCATGAAGACATCTTGGTGTGGAGAAATTTTTATGGCGTTGATATTAAGTTCTCGGTTAGGGAAGTGTGGGACACTTTACATGCTAGACGTGGAGAAGTGAGTTGGTACTACAACTTAGTGTTGTCGTCTCCATGCACTCCTCACCATGCTTTCTTCTTATGGCTTGTGATGGATAGGAGGTTGAAGACACAAGATTGATTGAAGCAATGGGATGTCGGCGACGACGTCAACTTAAACCTGCTTCGATGTCCGTTGTGCGAGTTACAACAAGACTCTCACGTGTGGCTGGCTATGATTCATGTGGCTGATCTTCCTAGCTCGCACTTGTATAGGAGGATATTCTAGCTTGGTTCCTACCAATATCAAAGTCCAGAAGTGTCATGAGTGTAGTTGGTCGATTAACGATTGCAGCGTCCGTGTACTTTATATGGCAAGAAAGGAATAATTTGTTATACGGTAAAGGTATGAGACATGTTGAAGATGTTCGAGACCGGATAGCTGATGCAGTTCATTTCAAGCTAGCTTCAATCCGTTTCAAGAATGACCCTTGTATCATGCGAATGAAGAGAGTGTGGAAGATCTAATATTGAGATATACTCTACGTGATTTTGCAATGGTGTGCACGGTACAAGCGCTATAGTTTTATGGTCTATGTTTTTATAAAAATGAAAAAGGAAAATGAAAATGAAGTGCAAAATATATACATATATACGATCTAACAATCAACAACCTATGCATGTCTCATTAAGTAATTCATACACATATCAAAACCAACTATGAACTTATTAACACATTTTAATCAGAGTTGAAAATCCAAAACGAGGATATCTTTTGGAACATCTTATTTCCATCTAGCGCCATATGTATTTCATGCAGTGGTGCAGGGTCCAGAGTCATGGGATTTTCGTCGAGCTGTGTTTCCTTGCGTTAAATTTTGTAAAAGTAAAGAATTCTCCTAATGCACTCGGATCAAAATAATATGTCTGTAGTACTAATTACTTCGTTAGTCCCATTAATAAGTGAAAATTAAACTTACTTTTTGTTTAACTGTAACGTTCTAACACATGATGAGTAGAAAATGATGTAATGAACGGATTTATATGATGAGTAGAAAATAATATGTCTTGTGATGATATTATGGATGTCGTTCCACTATATGACATACGAACATGTAGTTAGAAGGTAGAGTTGAAAAGAAAGAAAGTCAAAGAGGTCATTTTCTATTTTTCGGATCTCACACATTGTCTTTATGCACTACTCACACATTGTCTTTATGCACTACTCACTGGTATGTAACCAGAGGAGCAAATGTTGTTGTTTAGAGGAAAGGAGATGGATAATCATGAACACTCTCATATGGTGGGTATGAAGGATAAAGCAAAGGTGATCTTAATCAAGAATTTACCTTCGAAAACTTAGGATCTTGGAAACAATGAAGAAGTTTGCAGAACATAAACCTTCTCTTGTTGCTGAACTTTTGTTACAATAACGATTATGTGATTACTTTGGCCTAATTTCATTATTATCAATTTTTGATGTTCGGTTAAAGTGACTCATTATGTGATTACTTTTATACAACAGTTTACCATATTTTTTAGGAAATGTCTTATAACTTTCTAGTCTAACATTGTATCCCAGATAGGTTGAAGAAATATATTGTTGGTTACTAATATACTCTAGTGAATGCTATACTCAAAATCGATCCCTTATTGAGGCGTCTGGATCAAATCTAGGCCGTCTAAGTTGCGACGGCCTACTCTTTTAAATCCTGACACCGTCACTTGAAAATAAGCAATTTGGGTACTATATCGTCACAACATGTGCTCCGACGGCGTCGCAGGTAACACCTGACGCCGTCCCCTTGTATTACAGCCGCTTGAGTGTCTCGATTCTTGACTTTGGCCATTTTCTTCGTATATCCGCGCCTTTTCGTCTAAATAAGTGCCATTCCAGCAATTTGCCTTCAAGAGACCTAAAAAGTGAAAAGGAACGATATTAAGTAATAACGGATACAAAAGTGATCAAATAAGGGCTTAAACGACCCCTCAAAAAGGTACATTTTTAAACCTTATCAATATGTTTGGAGATTGATATGTGAAGAAGAGGAAATTAAAATCATTTTCGGGAATGTGGTTTGTGTGATGGCTAGCAACATATAGAGGTTTAGACTTGACTTTATTTTTCTTTTAAAACCAATTTAATAAACTATTTCATGCCTTATCCATACCATTTTATAAAACCTTAAGCCTTAACATTATAACCGGAATTAAAGTCCTCTTTGATAAATTTATTTTATTTGTCTTGATACTTGTACAAGCTTATGGTAAAAAGCATTAATCATGAATTGGCATTGAGTGATTTACATATACCCACCAATATATGAGTGTTGAGTGAATTCTTAAAATCATTCGTGAGGTGTTTAGTTATGTTACCTAAAGTCATTTGATTCATTTTTAAATTTTCACAAATTAAAAGCAAATTAACAATTATTTCTCTTGAGATGATTGTTAGATTTTTGGAACTACGGTGTCGAGATCTTTGAAATCGATTTTCATAAATGCTAGCCCTACTCGAGGGCGAGTAGAACTTAAGTGTGGGAAAATTTGATAACGCTCAAAATGGGTATGTTTTTAGTAGCGTTATTGTTGGTTTTGTGTATGATAATCGGCTATATTTACTTATAAAAGTGCAAAAGAAGCGTATTTGTATGTGAATGTAGCCAGGTATCGTAAAATATGAAGAAATGAAGATTTCATGCACATTTGGATAATTCCCGAGGAAGGAAGTCAACTGAGGAAGCTCATGGACTCAATGATTAGGAAGCGCAATGATTTCTAAGTGTCTTCATCAAATAAAGATCAAGTTTCGTCTTGGAAATCAGCATCGAAAGCAAAGAAAAAGGCACGAATCGAGAAAAGTCAAGAAAAGTCAAGATTGGGTGTACGAAAGGCTCCCAGCCGATCGGTCGGTGCCCGCAACCGGATCGGCTGAGGTGATGGTTAAAACGCAACCGGATCGACTGCATCGCAACCGATCCGGTTGGAACACCTGGTCATTTATTGTTGCCTTAACCTCTATTAATCATGAGAGGCTGATCATTTCCAGTTAATAACTTGTTTGGGACATTTTTGGCTTGATAGTAAAGGGTTCTTAGCTATATAATGCACCTAGACTTAGTAGTCTAGTGTGACACATCCAAAAGAGTAATAGTTTACACCAAAGCTATTACCAACCCTTATTATTCATCTCAAAAGTCTTGTATCTGCTGTAAAACGTCTAGGAGAGTGGTGAGACAAGTTCTTATCCATTGTGTAATCATTTGGAGTTGTACGGTTAGGCTAAGACGATTGAAGGCGTGTAGTTGTTGCTATATTCCATAATTTCTAATTCTTGTAATCCAAAGCTTAGGTATTCTATTGAAATTTGTCATGAATCTCTATTCTATTGAATTATTTGAATTACCTTGTTACTACTTGTGTTATGTTATGATTGTCATGGAGTAATTCTTGAATATACTTGTGTGTAAGGATGTAGGAAATTGTATGAGTATTCTTATATGTGATGCATGTAAATGATCTTGTTTAAATGAGTTTGTAGGAAAAACTACTAGTCTTGTTTAATTCGTCGGTAAAACATGTTTAAGAAAAAAGACCGAAAGGATTTCTCTTATGTTTTATTCCAAAAAGTTAAGTGACAAACTAGTATGAGGATATGTTGATTGACACTCACCATGTTTGCTTATTGAAACAAGACTAGAAATGTTTTCATCACGAAAGGGTCGAAAGATTCTTAGGAACAAGTTTAATAAGAACGTTTTACAAACAAATGGATTTTCTATAGAATAATCATTAGGCTAACGACCGAAAGGATTTCCTATATGTTTTTATTCTTAAAATGATTTTCACAAAACATAAACCATGGGTTGGAAATCACTTGCTTATGATTTGTGCATTGCATCAAAGTTTACACCAAGCCTTCATGAACACTCTTTATGATTACCTTTAGACTTCACACAAGTATATGTTTCTTAGTTTTTATTTTTACTAAACCACCACTTTGAAAGAAGCCTTGACAAGTTTTCTTGTCTCAAATACTTTAACAAATTAAAACGCAAATCTCTTGGGACGATCTCGACTTACCCACCTTTGCTATCGCGAACGAGTATACTTGCTCGTATGTGTTTATAGTAATTACCGAATAAATCGTGTTTATAAATTTTAAAACTTGCACACGGTGAGCACATCAAACATATTTTGGTGGAGACCATTTTAATTTTTAAATTCACACAAGTTAGAAAAGAACACATATCTTAGAGCCCAATAGAAACATATGACCACGTTATCAAAGCCACTAAATATAAGATGTTAACGTAAGTACTCTTTTAGAATTTTGAGATTTTAACCAGCTTAGGCCAAAACAAGTATCATAATATAGACATACTTTACCCGAACACATGAACGCGTAATTCATTTAGCCGAATCTTAATTTTAAACTTGAATAACATTTCATATGAGAGCAATAAAAACATATGACTTATGTTATCAAAGCAGTATACAATAAAGATTGCCTACCGGCTCAGGGACGGAGCTAGGGGGTGTCCCGCAGGTGCCCGGGACACCTATGTTTTTTTTTTATGTAGTGTTAATTTTATAAGAAAACATATGACTTATGTTATAAATGCATCTTAAATGACCCCGTTTCATCAAAATGTGTTTCTATATTACAGTTCAAAAAATTATGTGCACCCGGTCATATTTGGTCCTGGCTCCGTCCATGTACCTGCTTACTTTTATATATGACTAACGTTATCAAAGCCACTTAATATAAGATGTTAACATAAGTACTCTTTTAGAATTTTGAGATTTTAACCGGCTTAGGCCAAAACAAGTAACACAATACAGACATACTTTACCCAAACACGTGAGCAATTCATTCAAAACAAACTCATTTTTACCAACATTAGTACCAAAAATCTTGCTTTGACCCGTACCAAAACTAGCTTGCTTTGACCCGTAGCTAAAATTGACCCATTCAAAACAAACTCATTTTCATCCCTTACCCTACTTATATGACTCACAATTTCGCTACATCTACACTAGTATGCTTCTTTCCATAATATTTTACCAACATTAGTACCAAAAATCTTTTTTTATCATCAAAGCTGATTTGAAACGTGTGACCGCAAAAGAAACTGGTTTTTAACCCGAGGCAAAAGTTGGTGTAAAATTAAGAAGATCATTTCAAAACGCATGTTGAAACACCCCCAACCAATTGAATCATGCTAACTCCATTGCTACACTTTGCAAACATGAATGCAAATTTGGTCTATCGGATAGCTTAAGAGGAAAACGTGTTTTTAGAAATCAATTAAATTTGCATTCATGTTTGCAAAGTGAACTTTTCAGAATATAACCGTTGTTATAAACGGTTCGATTTAAAAAAATAAATAAACTTTTTATTTTTAAAATTAAAACTTTACCCACCCTCTTATAAATAATACCCCATTTTTATAAAATCATTCACACTCTTTTCTTTCAAATCATTCACACACTACTCTTTCAAATCTTTACATCTTAAGCAAAAAAAACATGAGTGGTTCAAATACGGATTCCGATATTGATGATTTACAAGATATCGACATGTTTCTGAAAGTTGCAGGTTATGGGCAATCGTTGCCAGAACAGGAAGCTGAAAGTTCACGCACCCGTAATTACATCTACCGTGACCGTGAAATTGCTGAAGAACGTCTGATATCCGACTATTTTTCTGATTGTCCAAAATATCCGGACTACTATTTTAGGCGTCGATTTCGTATGAGCCGTAAACTATTCTTAGAAATAGTACAAGGTATTGAAAATCATATTCAAACTGTTGATCCTCTTCCACCACATTTTGATTTCTTTAGAGTCCGACCCGATGCTACGGGTGTAATGAGTATGGGTGTTATTATGAAATGCACATCCGCCATACGTCAATTGGCCTACGGCACCGCACCTGATGCATTTGATGAATATTTGCAAATGGGGTCACACACGGCAAGCGATTGTTTAGATTTTTTTACTATGTATGTAATTGAATTGTTTATGCCCGGGTTTTTAAGAAAGCCTAATTTGAATGACATTCAAAATTTATATAACGCACATAACACGGTACATGGATTTTTGGGAATTATGGGAGCATTGATTGTATGCACTGGGAATAGAAAAACTGTCCCATTGAGTGGCAAGGGCAATTTCATAGAGGTGATAAAAAATATCCAACTATTATGCTTGAAGCCGTTGCATCATACGATTTATGGATTTGGCATGCATTTTTGGGGTAGCGAGTGCGAATAATGATTTAACTGTTTTGAATAATTCACCGTTATTCGACGACCTTCTTGATGACATCGCCCCCAAGGTTCCGTTTCAAGTAAACGGTGCAACATTTGAACACGGATATTACCTAGCTGACGGGATTTACCCAGCTTGGTCATCTTTTGTCAAATCATTCTCGACTGCATATTCGGAGAAAAATGCCTTGTTTAAACAAAAACAAGAAAGTGATCGCAAAGACGTTGAAAGAGCTTTCGGGGTCCTCCAAGGACGTTGGCATATTATAAGCCAACCGGCGTGTGCTTGGACTATCAACAAGCTACGAAGAGTTATGTACACGTGCATCATATTGCATAACATGATTTTGAAAGATCAAAAGTTTGCGATATCCGAAATGAATGATATTTATGTTTGTCCGCGAGCAAATATACAACGGACATGGGTTGAGCGATGCGATATACAAAGGAAGAATGCCAAAGAACTACGTGATAAAGCAACGCACGCAGGACTTCAACGAAATATCATTGAGCATGTTTGGCAACTACATCAGCAACAACAAGATTAGTTTAAATTTCGTATGTTTTTTTATTTCGTAGTGTATTTTAAATTTCACATGTTTTTTTTACTAATTTATGTTGTATTTTTATTTCAAATGAATGAAATGAATCTAATTGTGTTTGAAAAATATGAAAAATAGATAAAATGAGGGTGAGTGGGGGCCAAATGAAGAGGAGTGGGTTAGTTGTGATTTGGGGGTATTTTTAAGTGAGTGTGTTGGAGTGATGTGGAGGTGATGTGGCACAAGTGGGGCCCAAATGAAGAGGAAAAACTCTTCATGATACCCCATGCTCTTACACATACACATCAACGATAGTGACACTCAACAACTACGATTCCAATCATCATGTTTAGGTACATATCGGCATCGGATATTCAAGGATTTCTAAACCATAGGTTCATACTCCATACTAAACGATTCTTTATATTCTCAAATCTTTTTCACAATCAGGCATGAGTTTAAAGTACATTTATAATGAGATTATCTTAAAGACCAAGATTTTTGAAAATCTTATTTCATATTTGGAACCAACTGAGCTACGCGTCAAGAAAAGAATTATAGTCTTGGATAACAAAATTTATACAATTTGACTAGTATTTTAAAAGACCAAGGCTCAAGCTTTGGCGAACAAATAAAAAATAGTTGCTAGACAAAGGCCCAGTTGACTGGGGCTAAAGTAATGCACGTTCTTTATATTCAGACCCAGTTATATCTTATATATTCGTTATTCTATGCTAACAACTACTTTCAATTAACTCCATATAAATAAAACTCGTTTATGTTATGCATCTATATAAAGGATTGCCTCACTGTTAATAAAAAGATGTTAACATAAGTACTCTTTGTAACATAATAAGATTCTAACCTATGGCCATAACAAACAAAACAAGTATCCAAATACGTAATTACTTTAACATTCATGACCTAAAAACGTAACGCATTTAATGATATTTTGATTTCTACACAAACGATAAGTAAACGCTAACCCTTTTATCTTATAAAAATTCACATAATCATTATTACAATGCTTGAACGTTTGCAATCTTTCATTTTTAGAGCTATATGATAGCATATAATTTCGTGTTATCTGGGCTAAGTTTGGTATACAAAAGGTAATGATGAATGCAAAGGGGTTCTTCTTCTTTAAGTTCAATTAGAAGAAAGGTGTTGATAATGTTCTTGAAAACGGTCCTTGGTTGATTAGAAATGTACCTATTATTCTTAAACCATGGACATTGAACACCAACTTACTTAAAGAGAATTTGACCAACATCCCGGTGTGGGTTAAATTCCATGATGTTCCTCTTGCTATGTTTTCTGATGATGGCCTTAGTCTCCTTGCCACATTGATAGGCACGCCCAAAATGTTAGATGCTTTTACTAGCCAAATGTGCAAGGACTCGTGGGGCCGTAGTAGTTTTGCTAGATGCATGATTGAAGTGAAGTCGGATGAGGTGCTTAGGGACAGCCTTACTGTTGAGATACCGTTACTTGATGGGTCGGGTTCGACTATTGAGAAGATACGGGTTGAATACGAGTGGAAACCACCTCATTATGATAAATGTAAGATTTTTGGTCATACTCTTATTGAATGTCCTAAAGTTGTTGAACCTCCTGCTCAGCCTTCTAAGTCTGTTAATGATGGTTTCAAGACGGTCAATAATAAGAAGAAGGGTAAGCACGGTGGTTCTACTATTCCGGGTCAAGGAGGGTTTACTAAACCTGTTGTGGGTAAGCAGTTTCAATATCAACCCAAAAAGACTCCTCCTGAACCTAAGAAAGTGGAAGTCAATAAGAAAAATGCTTCTGATGTGGCTAGTTCGAGTGGAACAAAGATCTCTACCTCTAATCAGTTTGATGCTCTTAATATTCCTTCTAATGACACCAATGAGGATGTGGATTCTGGTCGTACAATGGAAGTTAATGAAGATAAGTCTACTAAGACAGGTACTACATCACAAGAACCCCTTGTGAGTGATTTGAAAGAGATGGAGTCGGGTGTGGCTCCTGAAACTAGTGATTCTTGTATTCCGCCAGCCTCTTCTACTAAGAGAGTTAACCCTTTTTCTAAAGTGGGAGAGATTGTAGTGTCTGATTCTGAAGATGAAGTGGTTGCTAACCCATTTGATGATTCTGCTAATCTATTCGGTGGTGGCCAAGAGTTTGAAGATGAGTATGATGACTATGACTACGATGACTATGCAAAGCAGGTTTCTGATCTTCCAGGGAATTTGGATGCCTTTAATGCCATGTATGGCACCAAGCTTCAAGGACCTAGGAAGTAATTTTCTTTCGTACTATCCTATGTTATCATTTGAGTAGTGGTTTGTTTTCTTGTTTAGAAAATAGGTAGTATCTTGTTATGTAAGCTTTATGCCTATGTAATGGGCTGAGATATGTGATTTCACTCATATCCATTGTACTTAAACGTTTTTTGGTTAATATATTTACCAGGGTGCAGGATTACTCCCCTTTACCCAAAAAATATATCAAGATGTTCATTCATAATTAGTGCTCCAAATACATAACCTATTTGCTTTTAAAGTTGAATCTGGTGTTCAGGTGACATGCTTTTCTTCTCTGGTTAGTTTTGAGACGTAAACTAAAAACTCATGATAGGATTAGACATTGTGATACTCATGGTTCGTATTATATAATACCGTTGACTTATCCATTGTGTGAGTTTGAACCGGATTCCCACGAACATCTATTCTTTGAGTGTGTGTTTTCTTCGCAAGTATAGGCATGTGTAAAGACAAAAGCTGGTCTTCATCAGACTTCATCCTCAAGGGATTTGATTGTTAATGGGATGCTTTCTATGGTTAATAGTCGTTCCGTGTATTGTATTGCTGCTAAGTTGTTTTTGGAGAAAGGAACTCAAGATTATTTCAACAAAGGAAGTGTTCAAAAGAGCAGCTAATTAGCTAATTGATGTTAACTTGGCTAGTGTTTGTCTTATGCTATTATTGTTCCGCTTTAAGAAGTCAACACGGGTGGGAGATTTTATGGATGACTGGAAATTACCTCGATCTCTGGTTCTCAACAATGTAGGTCGCATGAGTTAATTTATATCTAGGCGTATTTGGTTGTAATGTTTAGATCCTTATTTGTCCAGAGTTGCACTGAGATTGGCATATCACTCTTTGTCCTTGGTTAGTTGCATAAATTGTGCATGTGTCTGTATAGTTGATTTGGTGCTTTTCCATATCTCTTGAACTTATTATGATTTATACCATTTATCAGGGTAAAATACCTTTACCCAAAAAAAAAAAAAAATAATAATAAAAAAAAAAAAAAAAAAAAAAAAATCTTCTAAAAGGTATATAATATAGAAAAGTATGCCAACTTTCTATTCAAACATTCTATCCCACATGGGTTGAAGAAAGAAGTTGTTGGTTACTAAAATACCATAGTATACATGAGTTTCTTGAGACTAGATTAGTATAGGTATATGATTTTCTTCATGCTTTAAAGATTTGCAAGCTAACCATACATGGCATGAATAAAATCATATATGGGTTAATTAATATGAATTCTTGACCCTTTTTACTTTTCTTGGTTATCGTTCTTTATTCTTTTTTTATCGGAGGTTGCTAAGTTTTGCTACTGTGATAAGATTAAGCAACCTCATTATTGACAAATAATATAGCCAAAACTAGAATGGAAAAACAAATTACGCAAATAACGTCATATGTTTTTACATTGTTAACACTCAAGTCTAAAATAACATTATATATTGATTTACCAATAATTTTTACAATTAAGTTCAAACTTATAAAGTGAGCTAATAAATCCACGTGCAATTAAATTTAAACTTGTATAGTCTCGTTAGATAATATATACACATATAAAAACCATCTAAGAAATGAAAATATTTTAATCATAGTTGTAAGTTTATAACGAGTTGTCTTAGCCTTCGGAATATAAGCACAATAGTCTAACTCAACAAACAAATTGTGTCCCATTCAATAATTCATACACTTGTCGAAACAATCTATAAAGCACAAAGGGCAATGCTTAAACTTAACATGTGCAATCTTACATTTTCAGTTTTCAAATCAGTTACGACATATATTTTTCATGTTGTTACCTTCATGTTGAGAGTAACTAGTTTCTTTTAAACTTCAATTTGTAGTTCCAAAGTAACATATCTTTCTTTTACCAACTCTTGCATCATCTAATTCTTTCCATGTACTTAAAAATCTTTTTTATGCTGTAATAATATACCATTTTTTGTTTAATGGAGGCCTTCTCAAACATTCTATCTTTCACTTATCCCACATAGTTCCGAGAAAGAAATTGTTTGTAACTAATATACCATAATGTATGTAAGTGTTATGTGTCAAGAATAATATGACGTTTTCAGGATGATCATCATGTGACGAGTTAAAAAAAACTTAACTCTTTACGTGGTGAACTCCGGAAAACTCATAGGAACTCTTAACAGGCATTTTTTATTTTTTATTTTTTAACCGGAGGAGTAGAAAAAATAAGTAATGAACGGATTTAAATTATGGAAGCAATATAAAATAAGAGAAAATTTTGTGTTACGATGATATTGTCGTTGTCATTCATGAAATTTGAGCCACTACAACGATTCTTGTAAAAAACCATACAAGAGATCGACCACCAAACCTCCGAAATGTGAAAATCAATTAAAATGTGTATATCTTATATTTGATTAAATTGAAAAGGATTGTCGAAAGATTTTTAATAACAAGAATGAAATTGACGTACGTGCAAAATAAATCTATGACTAATTTAACAAGGCAGATTTTTTTTTTATTTTTTTTTTTTATTTTTTATTTTTTTTTTATTTTTTTTAAGAAGCCAATAAATTAAAGAAATCATACAAATGTAAAAATGAGTGAATAAAAAAATAGTAAATAAATAAAAATAAATTCTCATTTAAATTACTTACAGCGAGGAATTTCCTTAGGAATTTCTCATTTTCATCTAGTGCCATATATATTTTCGTTCTGACAAATACAACTACTACTATTTCAGTTACCATGTTTAGATACTTTTCGACTTACAATATTCAAGGATGTCTAAACCCGTAATCCATATTAAACTATGCACTCTCTCTATATATCTGTATCCCCGAATCCTTGACAAAACCACGCACGAGTTTGGAGTACAATGATTATGAGAATCACCACAAGACCAAGTATATTAGACATCTCATTTCCTATCAGCAACCAACTTAGCTACATGCTGACGAGGGATTTTAAAAGTCTTTGCCACGATCTCCTACAAATATTGTATATTTACGAGCTATAATCTTTAAAGGAGCCATACTTGATGACTTGAAAAGAACAAAGAACGTTAACATATTTAAACTAGCTAGGGAAGCAATCGAAAATAAGAGAAAACATTGTCTAATAATGATTTTGTGGTTGTCGTTCACGTAATTTAGGCCACTATATGTCCTAAGAACATGTAGTTGGAAGATGAAATAGGTAGACAGTTTCATGGTCTAACGTCTACTAATAAAATGGGAACTTAACCGAGACACATTCGTGCATGATGGCTTAAAACAATCTATATATATGACGATTGGAAAGGACATCTGAACTAAATTGATGAAACTATACTTTGTGTGCTTGCACACAATATTCAATCTTAGAATAGAACGGATAGCATGACTCACGTTATACTTTATCCAATTCCAGTTCATATGATCAGATTGTGAGACATAATATACTTACACACGAACATGTTAACATGACTCACATTTTTGGAATAGTTTAATTTACACAATGATTTTACTTGTTTTATTTACTAAAAGGCTGTGATGACGGGACTCTTGCATCATCTCTTTCTTACCAATTTTTATGAAGATATTTTGTACGTAGCATTTTACCCTAACACTCTATCCCACAAAGGTCGAAGATAGTAGTTGTTGGTTACTTATATACCATAAGTGTATGTGTACTAAATGTATTGAGAATAGTATTATGTCTTCGGATATCTCCCAGTGTGCTAGGTTGAAAAAATATAGTGTACTCGGAAGTAACTGAAAACTGATATGACCTCTTATTATTTTTTTTGGGCAAATATTGTTAAAAAGGTATTATATTTGCCACCATTTGCTTTTGTGGGTAGCGAACAAAATTTTTTGCTTTTGTGGCACTTTTCTTTCAAATTCATTCTTTTTTGGGTATTTTGCAAAATTTTTGAACATTTTTCCCCTCTTAGCTAATAGAAAAAAAATCCCGAAGGGCAAAAATGTCACATAATACCATAAAAAGAATGAATTTGAAAGAAAAATACTCACAAAAGCAAATTGTGGCAAGTTTGATACATTTTAAAAACATTTGTCCTTTTTTCTTCTAATACGACAATCAACAACCAACATAATTTATTTTACTAGATAATTCATACACTTATAATAACCATATATGAAATAAACATTTTTTTGAAAAGAATACAATTATTATGAGGATTTTTGTAAAGCCATGGATTTAGAAGTCTCCTTGCAAAGTCTTGTCACTGGAAACCACGTGAGCTATACACCGGCCAAAAATTTTAGAGTCTTGACCACAACTCTCTGTAATTGTGGCATATCTTTCGAGCTAATGCTAAAAGGAGCCACACTTGATGACTTGAAGCAAAGTAATTACTTAACGAGTTTTAAAATTATAATGAAGTTGTCGTTCACGCAATTTAAACCACTATTTCTCCTAAGAATATCTAGTTAAAAAATAGAGTTGAAGACCAAAGAATGACATAGAGGTCAGTGTTCCTGGTTGGATCCTACTGATTCATACTTTGTCTTCAGTGTATGTACTTTACTCACCGTATCTTCAAATGATATTTGATTTTAAAAACACTCTTAAGATATATAATCTATACCCTGTCAAATATGGATATCAAGGCATTCACGTGTCTCAACCTCTTAAGAGACTGTTTTGCATTCACGAGTCTCGACCTCTTATGTGGCTGAAATGTTTTGAACCATACGTCTAAAAGTTGGATGATATTAATCAATACGGTTTATCACTTAATCAACTGTTTTTACGTTTGCGCATGATGAGTTAACTAATTGCATCATGAACACAACAAGTATAATCTAAACCAATGAAATAATCACCTTTTCACTTACAATGATTCATGTATAAAACTATATATACGGGAGAGCGTTGACCAAAACTCCAAAATGTGGAAGATTGAAGTAGAAGATGTGATTGTGCAGGTACTACACATTCCAAAATCTAATACGTTATTGTATAATTATAATACTCTACATCTTTTACCCGTTTGACCAATTTCTACATCTTGAGAATGTCTTACTTATTCTACGAAAACTTGATTTCAGGATGCCATTATTGTAACGAAGCGAGGCCGAGTACGGAATGGTCCTCAAAGTGCATTTAAACAGAATAAGCAGGTTGCCTTTCCGAAGATTCAATACATTGGTGTTTCGTTCATTTGTTATGCATGTAAAAAGTACTTTTCTACTATTATGAGTACCATTTTTCTATGGACACCTTACATAAAATCATTTTTTAAAACATATTTTAACTGGAAAATTAGCAAATGAAGTGAATTAAACTAACCATTTAAGCAATCTCATGCATGATTTTTTGTTTTTGAGACTTTTTATAAGTGAAAAAATCACTTTCTATCACCTCTATGGAAATGTTAGACTTCGGTTTAAACTAAAATGGTTACTGGTAATGTTACCCCAATGTTTTGTGCCGATAAAGATAGCAAACATAAGTTGTTTCAACCATTCATCTTGAAACTCTATCCCACACAGACTGAGGATAGAATTTTTTAGTTACTTATATACCATAAGTGTGTGTTTGAAAAAATCTGAGAGTGTGTTGGAATATTCGAAAACTCTTATAAACTCTTAACTTTTTGTCTTACTTTAATACTCTAAAAGATGTTTCTTTGGTGACCATGTTAATATTTGATTTCAAACAGATTAAAAGGAAAACGAATTGCGAAAGCTGATAGAAAAAAAAAACAGAAATGTAAAATTGCATCACGTTCTATCTAACTCAACAGTCAATAACCAACATAAATCTTATTAGATAATTCATACACATATCAAAACCTTTTATGACATGAACATATTTTAATAGATGAATGTTCATAGGGAGGATATCCTTTCCGATATCTTATATTCATCGAATACCATAAATACTTTCGTTCTAACATGGTCATACACATACACACTAACGATAGTGACAATCAAAAACTACTATTTCAATCATGATTTTAGACACTTATCGACTTTGAATATCCAAAGATTTCTAACTCATAGGTCCATACTTCATACTAAACAATTTTCTATATTCTCAAATCTTTTTGACTACCACGTGCGAGTTCAAAGTTCATTTATCACAAGAATATAAAAAAGACCAAGGATCAAGGCTTTGCTCTGCCCTTCCACTAGAATCTTGCAAGTCTTATTTCTCATTTGGAACGAACTGATATACGCGTCACGAAATAGGTATACAAAGTTTCATAGTCAGCGGGTCCAACTATTGGGCTCGAGCTTTAGAAAAAAATAAGAAGATAACTTCTAGACAAAGGCCCAATAGATTTGTGCTGAAGTGATGCATGTTCTTTATATTGAAGCCCAATTATAGCTTATATCGTTGTTATATGCTTACAAATATTTTCAATTAATTCCCAACGAATAAAACTCGTATATATTACCTCCAAGTATATTAAAGATTGCCTAGCTGCTTTATAAAAAGATGTTGACATAAGTTCTCTTTTTAACATAACTAGTTATAATACCCGTGCACGCATGGGGTTTTAACAAAAAAAACTATTTTGTATTAATACTAAATAATATGTCTTTAAAGGTAATTGCATATAATTATATAACTATAAGTTTCGTGCACGCACAAAGTTTACACATAAATCAAATTTATTTTAACATTTTAGCTCAATATATGCACATATAAGAATTTGCTCATGAAAATTGTGGTATAAGTGCAACTAATACTTATGCACGAGTTTTTCATTATGCATTAATATCCATTATAATTTGGTAAAATATTTTTAAAAATTTCTTTTAGATAATTCAAGATTTAATTTTATTTAACTGACAAAGATGTTCATGTTGTTATTTAAATTTCACTACTGATATTATGTTGTACACATGATGCAAGTTTAATAGAACATAATGAGCGTTGATAAAGTTAAAGTATAGTCCTTAAAGCTTTTTAAAGATGTTTTTCTAGATATCCTTATATAAATAAATAAGAATTACATGAGTCATTGTTATAAGTACAATCGCGTATATTTATTTTATAATAAAGTAACCCGTGCTTACAATTTGATAATTATATTCCCGTTTTCAGTACTTTAGCCTTATTTAAAATGTAAACTCGTGTCCACATATGTTAAACTTTTAAAAATGAAATAAATGAGTCTTTATTGAACGTATATAGTAAAAAAATTTATACTTATAATCTTATGCAAATTTATATGTTGTTATTTTAAAACAACAGATATATTATTTTTTTTAAGATATAAAATATAATTGGTATAAAGTATAAGGGGGATTTATTTATAATTCAAAGTTATTAAAAAACATGTAGGCTTATAATATTACACTTAACTATATATAATTTTTAAAAATTCAACCACTAAAGTTTTATTTATTACCTCCTCTTTTTTATAGTTTTTGTTTTCACAAATTTGACACCTATATTTTTATGTGTTGTATTTATCAACCAAATTTCTCCACCAAATTTATTAAAGTTTGACTAAAATCAATTAAATTTTGACTCTTATTAACCAATCACATAACCCGATTTTGCGTACGTGGCGAAATCGAGCTCTTCTATTGGCCCAATTGTTTTTTTAATAAGAATGAATTTACGAAATCACTCTAAAATGATGTAATTCCTTTATTAAATAAAAAGATGCTAAAGTCATCCAAAAACACATTTCCGAACACCCATTAAGACTAACTAATTCACCATGCAAGTAAATCTTAAAACCCATAGAAACACATCGTATGAGCATTATATCAAACCACCAAATACTATACTACATTGCAATAATGCATGCACTTAGAAATTAATGTTTTTTAGTAACCATGGTTTCCGACCTTTTAATCGACTGATTCACAAGGTTTGAGATCTCAGGGCTACACAAACTCAAGCCGTGTAAAGCCCTTTTTACAGAGGACAGAAATGAATCTTACATATATATAAAAGGGAATATACTTTTTTTAAAATACACATAGAAATTAATGTTTTTTTAGTAACCACAATTTTTTATATTTTAGCCGATTTTCTAATCTATAACAGGTGTACAGTCGTATATCTTTTTTCTTTTATCCATAAAGTATTGTTGTATATTTTATTTCTCCGAATTTCAAACTTTATGGGCATAATCGATCAGAATTTTACACGATTATTTTATTTCTCCGAAAGGGTCGTTTGTGAGAATATCTGGCCTTTGTACACGAAAAGACACCCGATCGAGTTCAAAACTCGCAATTTACAAAACATTACATAACCGAGTTAACATAAAAATATGCACATGATTGCGCGAAAAGAAAATAGGTTGTTACGTCTAGATTATCACGCAACTCACGACACTATCACATAAACGAGTTAAATAAAATTTTCACACGATATCGCCACCAAAAGAAAACAACTATTATGTCTATGTAATCGAACCATCGTCAACCATCTGTGCCGTACAAACTTTTACATCCACATCGATCCAACTGATCAGACATATGGAAAAGTGGTGCACTCCTACCAATCATAGAAATCGCTTTTAAGGCACTCATCGAGAGTAAGACCATATAAATTGTTCATCTGAGTCATAACCTTGTCCATCATTTCAGTGGATGCATTGATTCGTTCATTAGCCACTTTTTCCAAGTTTCAAAGAAAAACCTGACGAAAGGTCTAAGTAATATTCTTTAGTACGTCCAACGGCTCCACACAAGTTTCACTTAAACCGTTATGTTCATCTATCTTGCGTCTACTACCCCTATCTGTAGAACGAAGAAACATTCCCACTAATGTGCAAGTCCTTAGCTTCCAAACACGGGGCTTAATTAATTTTCTTCTGCTATGCCTTCATCTTCATCTCCAAGACCGTCTGCTTGATGATATTTAGCTATGTCTTTGCAAAAGATAGTGTGAACGTTGTCGTAATGAGGAAATGGCTGTGTTCTAAACTGAGCAGCATTTGTGTGTTTCTACAAGGGAAATTTAAGAGCACCATTAAATATAGTTATTTACATCATGCTGACCATAAACACATTGGTTAACTCCAATGGGTCAATATGGGATACATTTTACTGACAACAGTTCAAATGGGTAATAAGGGTGTTTTGGATTGCGTAGATATACTTATCTGACTCTTTTTTAGTTAATAAGCCAATTAGAGTGTTTAGATAAAAGCATTTGGTTTTAGATTAAACGAGCTCTTAAAAAAATCACACATTTGTAGGGAGATAAGCAGTTTGGTATAAGCAATTCCAAATACCTCATAGTTACAAAAATACAGCTAAAAACAAACAAGCCAAGCACGTGTTAAATATATAGTCAGGAAACTAAAACCTCCTAATTTTCTTTATTTTGAAAAAATGGATACTTATTTTGATATAAAATTCGTGTTCATATTTGTTAAATTAATAATTTATGATTTTTATTTTTTGCTGAGAACTTACTTTAATGTACTCGTCCCATACTTTAGCGTATGCAATAACACACAACCTTTCAGGGTCCCAACTAGATCCGCTCATGTCTGTGCCGACCAACATGTCATGCACAATGTTGAAGTTTTTCTTAAAAACTCCATCAAATGTTGGGTGAATATACTCAGGTTGGATATCAGCATATACATACTCCCCTGATAGATGTAATTTCATGACTGCGTCAACTAGCAATGTATCCTCCTCTTTTGTCCAAGCATTTTTGGATTTTCCACAACCTAGTATACCTGCCATCTCTACAACATACAGTAACGTACTAACGTTTACATCACTAAACTTATATGTTATGAGTAATATTAAGCAAGTAAAGGTGGGTTAGTGGTAAGGTGTGTCTTGAAGGTCTTAGAAGAGACAAGGGCTCAAATTTTGCTAAGTAAACATCACGGGATGGCCAGTGAAAAGTTGCGGCCACCGGAATACCCATTAGGCCGCTACATCAGAGCCAAAAAAGGCTCGAATTTTTCTGGGGAGCCCCTCAACATGTCTATTAATCCGGTTTTTTTATCTACACATATGGGGTGCTTAGTTTAGCTTATTTTCTTGGCTTACGGAATTTGGAAAGCTGGTATCTCACTTTTTATGAGTTTACCAATTTGGGCTTATGGACTTAAATAGGCAACATAAGCTCAAGTTGATAACCTAATGACTCGTAAAAAATGAACTTTGTCCGAACTGAGGACCAGTTTTTGAAGTTAGCTCACCCTTATCATATTGATATGTTTGTTGTTTTGTTATCTAATAATTTCAATCTTTGAATTATTCAATCATAAAAGGAATGGTTCCTATACGCTATAGAGACAATTGGTGTGAACTACAAAGTCAATAGTCTACTACAATAATAATGCAAATACCAGACCTCCATACGTTAAAGATAACAAGGAACCCACAGGCTTATCCACATCTGCTATATATACAAACACATACCGTACAAATTTATGTATATCACCCAAACATTCCTTGGCTTCTTTTTGTAACAAACTGATACACATAATAATGTCTTCAGTATATCAAGACAACTTTGCTCACTTAAAAATCCCCCTTGAAATTATACTATCCGCCACCAACAACTTCGATGACGAAAATGTCTTTGGCGCAACTGGTTTTGGAAACTCTTACAAGGGACAGCTTTTGTGGTCCGGTGAGTTGATTAACATCGATGCTCAGAGGTTAAATAAAGAATGGGATGATATAATTGAACAACAATTTTGGATGGAGATTTCGATGCTTTCTAGTCTCGAGCATAGAAATTTGGTTTCATTTGTTGGATTCTGTGATGAAAATGGTGAGAAGATCATCATTAACAAGTATGAGAACAGGGCAAGTCTGAACAACCATCTAAGTCGCCCGAGGTTGACATGGGTGCGAAGATTGGAGATATCTGTCGGTGTTGCGCAAGTGTTGAGTTACATTCATTATGACGAGTCACGTGATTTTAGCGTTATACATCAAAACATCGAAAGTGAGACGGTTCTATTAAATGATAATTGGGAACCCAAGTTATCTGAATTTAGACTTTCCATTAAGATTGAAGCATCCCAAAGGCATGATTCTTTCTCTGTAGATAAAGTTTGGGATAGGGAGGGGTATACAGACCCGGCATATATAGAGACAAAGAGCGCACACTACAACTCAGATATATATTCCTTTGGGATCGTAATGTTTGAACTACTGTGTGGTAGGAAAGCAGTAATCAACGACGACCAAGATAATAAGTACTTGGCTTCGGTGGCTGTTACCCATTATAGGGAGAAGAAACTCGAAGAAATAATTGATTGGGACCTCTGGAATCAAATGGACTCTCAATCATTTAACATTTTCGCAGAAACAGCGTATGACTGCTTGAACGAAGAACGATCGCAGCGCCCAAATATTGATGAGATTGTCACAAGACTTGAGAAAGCGTTGGAACTTCAACTCGAACATCAAAATGAGGTAAGACGGTTTTTCCTCTTCCATCTTTCTATCATAATAAGTACTACTATCTGTTTCTTTGAATGCAAATTTTATGTGACTTAGTGACAAATTTTATGAATTTCTTTTATTTACTACTTTCTAAGACTTTTTATAAATGTCTTTTTCTTGTAATTAAATATATATTCATTATGAATATTCGTGTAATTATCATTTTATATTGTATGAATAAAAATAGTTAGCGAAGAAGATGACCATTATG
Organism: Chrysanthemum seticuspe; assembly: GCA_019973895.1. Classification (NCBI taxonomy): domain Eukaryota; kingdom Viridiplantae; phylum Streptophyta; class Magnoliopsida; order Asterales; family Asteraceae; genus Chrysanthemum; species Chrysanthemum seticuspe. Next base: position 340,496,375 of record BPTQ01000009.1, read on the forward strand.
AATTATTTATAATTACTTTTTAAATAAAATTACACAAATATATAGTTAAAATCCCGTTAGTGTGACTTATGTCGCAACTATGTGCATGCATGAAGGTTTAAAACTAGTATATGAAGAATAAAAAAGAGAATATGAACATGGATTGTTAATGTAATATTAATATTTGACCCGCCACCCGCACTAATTAAAGCTTATTAGTTAATCACCCATTTTACATAAACAACTGACTTAGCAACTTGCTAAGCCAACACACGTATCGATCGGTTAATTGCCTTTAGTGAAAGTCGCCACTAAGAAATTCTATTAACGGCGTATTAAACTGCCTTTTGTCACTACCGGCCTACTCGACGAGATCATTTTCTAGGATGTTCGGGATTCCGGATTATTCCGCACTTCTCTTGGAAGATCTTGGAAGTCTTTGGAATATGTTGGACAGTGTAGGAAGATGTAGGAGACTCTAGAATATCTTGGAAGGCCTAGAAGTTCATGGATGTCCTAGATTTTTTCTACCATGGAAGGATGTAGAACCTTGTACGTAGTAGTATAAATAGAGGTAGGCCTCATTTGAGGAGATCATCCAACAAAGTTCACTTGTATTCTCTTTTATAAAGTTCCAAGTAATATAAAGCATTTTCTTTCATTCCACTTGTTCATTTCTTTGAAGCTTTCTTTAGTTGCATACATCGTTAAGTATTCGAGCAAGGCTCAGCTTAGTCGAGACTAAGTGCCACACGGAAGACCTTGTAGAGACAAGTCCGTGACAAGTGGTATCAGAGCTAGGTTGATTCAAAGACATGGAAAGCGAGACCGATAAGAGTGGTGCTAGTGGAAGTGCGATCATTGACGAGAGGCAAGGTCGAGATGATAAGCGTAAAGACATGAAGAAGAGAGGTGCGTCTAAGGACATTATATCAAGCTTTGATAAGAGATTGACGGGTGTTGAGACATCCCTGTCGAAGTTGAAGAACCACGTTGAGGGCTTGGAAGGCCTAGAATCCGAGCTTGCGACCATGAGGGATGACTTTAGGGTCGTCCTCAATACTCTTAGCGGTGACTTTAAGAGTGAGATAGATGGTCTAAAAGAGTTGTTCTTGGTTAAGATATCCAGCATTGAGAAGTCCATCGAAGACTTGCAGGCCGATGTGGTGTTATGCAAGCGATCCATGGCTACGGAGGTGGCAACGTCAGTAATAATACTCTGAAGATTGATGTTCCAAAACCATCACCGTTCGTGGGAAAGCGAAAGCTAGGGCGGTTGATGATTTCTTGTGGAGATGGAGTAATACTTCGAGATAAAGATGGTGACCCGATACTTGAAGGATACCGCAGCATTATGGTGGAGACGTCGATATGGAGATATCGAGCGAAGGTACGTGTACTATCAATACTTGGGCTGATTTTGTTGCTGAACTTAAGAAGCAATTTTATCTGGAGAATGCTAAGAACGAAGCAAAGAGTCGGCTTGGTAAACTTAAGCATTCCGGAACGATCCGGGATTATGTTAAGGAATTCACTATACTTACCTTGGAGATTCCGGATCTTATCGACCAAGAGTCTCTCTTTTATTTCTTCGATGGTTTGCAAGGATGGGCTAGGACGAAGTTAGAAAGACGTGGAGTTTAAGACCTTGCTATGGCTTTAGCCCATGCTGAGGCCTTGATTAACTTTAGTACGAGGAGGGAAACGTCTAGGCCTAAGGATCGAAAGGTGAACCATGAGAAAGGTGGGGGAGAGAAAGTCGAAAGCAAAACACGATAATGTACGTAAACCACCAACCGGAAAGAATAAAGACGTGAAAACGGCTTTCAAGAGTGGTGGATGCTTCATATGTGACGTACCTCATAGAGCTCGAGATTTCCCCAAGAAAGAAAGCCTTAATAGAATGACGACTCATGAAGATGAAGGCACAAGTGATGGTGGATGCATGAGCTCGACGAGGATTTTGAATGGAATCAAGGCCAAGACATAGGTGCCAAAAGTTGTAGGGAAAGGATTGCAATATGTGGAAGCAACCATCAATGGGATCAAGGTACGTGCTCTAGTTGATTCTGGTGCGACCCATAATTTCGTGTCAGTTGATGAAGCTAAGCGGCTAAGGATTAGCACTACAAAAGAGAGTTGAAAGTTCAAGCCGGTAAACTCAAAGGCCAAGCCGATGAAGGAGTGGCTAAAGATGTTCGGGCAAAGATTGGAGAATGGGAGGGGGCGATTCACTTGTCGGTGGTCCCGATGGATGATTTCAATTTGGTTCTTCGGTTTGAGTTCCTCGATAAGGTACGAGCTTTTCCTATGCCATTTGCTAATTCTTTATGTATCCTAGATGGTGGAAAGACTTGCATGGTTAGCACGGAGTGGAATTCTAAGTGTGGACTGAAGACCATTTCGGTCACGTAATTCAAAAAAGGGTACAATAAGAGCGAGCCTTGCTATTTGGCGGTAACAAGGCTAGAGACGGATGGTGAGTCGGGAAAAGCGGAGGTATCGAAGGAGATAGAGCGGGTACTTGATGAGTTCAAGGACGTGATGCCCAATGAATTGCCCAAGAAACTACCACTTAGGAGGGAGGTGGATCATACCATCGAGTTGAAACCGGGTTCCAAGCCACCCGCCAAAGCCCCTTACTGAATGCCACCACTGGAGTTAGAGGAGTTGCGTAAAAAACTCAAGGATCTATTGGATGCTGGCTATGTTCGACGCTCAAAAGCCCCATATGGTGAGCCGGTGCTATTTCGAAGGAAGAAGGACAGATCCTTGCTGATGTGCATAGACTACTGGGCACTTAACAAGGTAATATTAAGAACAAGTACCCTATTCCTCTTACTCTGGATTTGTTTGATCAACTTGGAAAGGCGAGATAATTCTCTAAGTTGGACATGAGATTGGGGTACTACCAAGTACGGATAGCGGAGGGAGACGAAGCTAAGACAACGTGTGTCACAAGGTATGGTTCTTACGAGTTCTAAGTAATGCCTTTTGGCTTGACTAATGCTCCTGCTACATTTTGCACCCTCATGAATAAGTTATTTCAGTCGTTTCTTGATAAATTTGTGGTGGTATACTTGGACGATATTGTTGTTTATAGTCATTCATAGGAGGAGAATGTCTTACATTTGAAATAGGTGCTCTAAGTGTTACGAGACAACGAAATTTATGTGAAGTTGGTGAAATGCTCTTTCGACCATGACGAAGTCAAGTTCTTGGGACACAAAATCAAAGATGGTGGATTGATGATGGATGGGGCAAAAGTAAAAGCTATCCAAGAGTAGGAACCACCAACCAAGGTGACAGAGTTGAGATCTTTCTTTGGCTTCGTGAACTATTATCAAAGGTTCATCAAGGGGTACTCGGCAATAGCATCTCCCTTGACGTACCTATTGAAGAAGAAAAAGATTGGATATGGGACGAGAAGTGCCAAGTGGCGTTTGAGAGTTTGAAGAACGCGGTTATGGAAGAACCGGTATTGAGATTACCGGATGAGACCATGCCCTTCGAGCTACATACGGATGCAACTGACTTTGCTATTGGAGGATTTTTATTGTAAAACGGACATCCGATCGCATTCGAGAGTCGAAGGTTAAATGAGGCGGAAAGGAAGTACACGGTACAAGAGAAAGAGATGATGGCCATCGTCCATTGCTTGAGGATTTGGAGGCATTATTTGTTGGGTTTGAGATTCGTGATCAAGAATGACTACGTTTCCACGAGTTACTTTCAAACCCAAAATAAGTTGAGTCCCAAGCAAGCTCGTTGGCAAGACTTCTTAGCCGATTTTGAGTACCAATTGGATTACAAGCCGGGGAAGGCTAATGTGGTAGCCGGCGCATTGAGTCGCAAGGCGGAGTTTGCGGCAATCATCCAAGTGAAATTCTTCCTCCATGACCGAATCAAGGAAGGATTGGAACATGATTCTTTTGCCAAGAAGCATATGGCCTTAACAAGAAATGGAAAGACTCGAAGATTTTTGCTTAAGGAGATTGGCTTTATGTGCCTAAGTGGAGTGATCTTAGGCGGGTGATCTTGATGGAGTGCCATGCTTCGAAGTGGGCTGGTCATCCGAGGATAAAAAGAACATTGGCATTGGTCGAAGGCACTTACTATTGGCCAAGGATGAAGGAGGATGTAAAGACATTCGTACGGACGTGCCTAATTTTTGAACAAGATAAGATAGAGCAAAAGAATTCAGGAGGACTATTGGAACCCTTACCTATGCCCAAGGGACCATGGGAAAGCGTTTCCATAGACTTTATCACATGCTTGGCAAAGTCGAAAGGAAGTGGGAGTATTATTATGGTGGTCGATTGATTTTTGAAGTATGGAACTTTCATTACCGCACTACCCGACGTTACCGCGGACGATATGGCTAAGCTTTTCTTTAAGAATGTGGTGAAGTATCGGGGAGTGCCACATGTGATCGTTAGTGATAGAGATCCGAGATTTACGGGGCGCTTTTGGACGGAGTTGTTCAAGATCATGGAGACGGAGTTGAACTTCTCTACGAGTTTCCATCCCCAAATGGACGGGCAAACGGAGAGGGTAAACACACTATTAAAGCTCTATCTTCGACAATATGTGTTAATAAAAATAAACCATAAAAATATTTATTTATATTTTACGATCTTCTAATGCTTTGTCGATAACAAACGTAAAATCATTTTAACGAAACAAATAAAATACGTAAAAGGTTTGAGCCAATAGTTTACTAACACACTTATACTAAACATATTAAAACCATATCAAAACATGTTTAGTATATAAGTTATATAAAACCAAAGACATTTTTATATAAACATTAAACAAGTAATATTGTTTACATCTTTTTTTGGTGCAAAGGTGAATCAATTATATTAATCTTCAAACTTTACATCATAAGAATAAAAGATAAGATTTGGACATCACCCAAATCTGATACAGATTGAAAAGCATACACTGATCATACACAAAAAAACCAATACAACACTATATCTGATATGAGACATAACTAGCATCATGTCTGAAAAAGCTAAACTCTGATCAACCAAAATAGAGCAATTCTCCACTTCACCATATCAGCCATACTCTATATCAAATTCACCTTTTAAGAGCACCTACCATCTAGCTAAACTTCCACTTCTCCATTCTACCAAGCCACTCAACATGCTACCACAGTAGTCAAGGTAGAAATGGATAGTGGCATCACTAGGCATCCCTTACCCATCCGGGGGGGGGGGGGGGGGGGGGCTCTACCAAACATCCTACATTTCTCTCTCAATGGAAGGCTTCAGATGTTTGGGAACACTCTCCCTCCATGATGACCAACCATTTCCTCCTGTGATTGTGTATTGGGTGGACTAAGAAGGATCATCTTTCATTCCTCTCTATTCCACCCATTATACACCATCCGCCCAAGCCATTTACCCTTCACACAAAAAGACCCTACTTTATGGTACATCCCTACTGACTAGACCTCCTATTTAGCCAAACAAGTCTGTCCAATTCCCCCAGGGCCTAACTAGAACAGAACAGGAGGTTATCATAGGTACATTCATGCAGATGGGACTCCAAGGTACAAGGTATCTTCTCTGTGTAATGGCCTGCAATTACTGATATCAGCAGTCCAACATATGCTGATGTTATCCAAGGATCCACATACCCCTTAAGTAGTAGGGGAGATAGAAATCATACTACTAAAACAGTCAACCAAGAACATTCTCCCATCAAGATTCCACTAAACTTTGTACCTTATCTCTCATTCATAACCACTTCCCATTCTTTGCAAACTTCCATCACTTTAGCAGTCTTTTTCACAGTTAGACTTGATAGTTTTAGCCTCATGTAGTTGATTATATTTACAATCAATTCTTTGCTATCCTTCTGATCATTAGAGAAGACCTTCTTGTTTCTTTCATTCCAGATAAAGTATACACATGCTACTAAAAGAATCCTGCTCAAAACACTTCTAATAGATCTATTATGTCTTGTATTTGTCATTTTGTTCTTTATATCATCCCATTTCTCTGGCAGTGAACTCTGTGCAGCTTTCACTTTTAGAGTAGACCAAACTTCATTGGAATAATGGCATTCAAAAAACAGATGATTGAGTGAATCTAAACACCTTCCACAAAGAGAACAAGTCATATCCTTTTCAGGATACCATTTTTGCAGTTTTTCTTGAGTGGATAATCTTATAGAAATCCATATGTATAACAATTAGTGTTTACATATTATAAAAATATACATATACATACTTTATATATATAATTGTAATGGGTAAAGTAATGGGTAAAAACCAAAGTCCATGACCCATGACCTATGACTCATGATCCATTGACTAGGTACAATGAATGTTGTTGGGTATAAACCAAAGTCCATAACCCATACCCAGGGAGCATGATCCATAACCCATGACCCATTGCATGACATCATGCATGAAGTCATGTTGGGTATTCTCCATGATCCATGACCCATGACACAAGATCCATAACCCAATGTCTAGGTACATTGTATCTTAGTGGGTATCCATAATCCATTACCCATAACCCATGGTTCATAACCCATAACCCATAACCCGAAATCCGGACGAAGCTGACCCAGTAGCCGGATCCCTCTGGGAGGGATCCGTGGGACAATAGACAATTTTGTCTATAAATAGTGAGCCATTTCTCCCTTGCTCATCACCACTTTACACATACTCTCTCTCAAATATTGTAACATCTCTAACCACTGATCCAAAGGATCATTCTATGTAGTTTTATATTTGTGCGATTCTCTAGGTTCCTCTTAAAGGCGAGATCACCACCTCTTGAAGACGTGCAAGCTCAAGTCCATGAGTTGCCAAGCTTCGTCATCATCAAGACTACTGAAGTTTGGATAGATATATATATATATATATATATATATATATATATATATATATATATGTGAAAGAACTTATTGTACGCATTTATTTATTTGTTCATATATACTATTTAGCCTCGAGTGATGAAAGAACATGTTGATTTTGGCGACAATTTAAAAGTTTGAGAAGGATATTGATGTAATTTAAAAAGTTTGAGTAGGAAATTGACGTAATTACAAAAGTGAGAATGATATTGATGTAATTTAAAAAGTTTGAGAACGATATTGACGTAATTACAAAAGTGACAAAGACATTGATGTAATATTAAACTTTAGTAAGGGTATAGATCTAATTGCCCTTATAATTAACAATTACCAAAACAATGTTAATTTATTAATTCATGTTATATTTATCTTCCATTACTTAAGCTCACACATAGTTGAATAGAAGTGATATTATTAGTTAAGAGTTACTACGATCAATATTACCACAAACATACTTATTAGAATATCATTATCACTAAATAATGTTTTTGGGGTATATCTCTGTTGGCAATGTCTGGCCGAGCATATGGAAAGACAAAACAGATTCCAAGCATGTGGACAATTACAATTCTAGTTTAATTAGGATTCCTTATTTGTTAAGGACTATCTTGCTTTATTAGAATTATAGTAGGATTAGAAAGCAAATTCTAACACCTATATATACTAGCCGAGCATGTGGTTGGATATATGAAAAAAACCGATCAGTTGTTTGAGCATATATTTTTCTGATTAATTGGAAAGCATATTCCAGGATATCTCGTGTGTGATTGTTTGTGATAGTTCCAGTTTACTTGTTTATGTTCTTGTTTCAGCGCATGTGATTCAAGACCTGTGGACTTGAATTGGTATCAAGAGCTAGGTTGTACAACAGCATCTGATCGATCACAAGGGTTTTCAGTTTAACCAAGAAGGATCGACAATACCAGAAGTCGACCAAGGGTTTTCAGTTTAACCAAGAAGGATCGACAATACCAGAAGTCGACCAAGGGTTTTCAGTTTAACCAAGAAGGATCGACAATACCAGAAGTCGACCAAGGGTTTTCAGTTTAACCAAGAAGGATCGACAATAGTGATCAAACCTAGGGCTGGAAGGCGAACAAACAACATCTGTAACTTACAAAAGGCGTTCAAGAAGGATGGTGCAAGGCGAGTCGAGTCAACCACCTATTGAACATTCTAAAACGGCTCTTCAATATCCAATGTTAACAAGCACGAACTATAACATATGGGCAATAAGAGTTAAAGCGGTATTCCGAGTCCATGGAATACTCGATCCACTGGAACCAGGGGAAGGAACACAAGTTGTTGCTAAGCAAGATCACATGGCAGTAGCGTTACTCTTCCAGACGATTCCAGAAGAACTTGTTTTTCAAGTTTCACAATTCAACACGGCCAAAGAAATCTGGGGAGCTTTGAAGACCAGGTATGTGGGTGTTGATCGGGTTCGAGACGCAAGGTTGCAAACCTCGGAGACGGAATTTGAATCTTTAAAGATGAAAGTCAACGAATCAATCGATGACTTTGCGGCTAGGTTGGGCAAAATTGTAACAGAAGTCAATAGCTTGGGAACAATTTATGAAGACAAGAAACTTGTTAAGAAGCTACTTGCATCCGTTCCGGATAGGTATGTTGCAATTGTTGCCTCAATAGAACAATTTGCTGACTTGAATACTATGTCTTTTCAAGAAGCAATTGGAAGGTTGAAAGCTTTTGAAGGAAGAATGAAGGGTGTTGACACCACTTCTGAAGATCAAGGCAAGTTGATGTTCGGAAAGGCTGAAAGATATGATAAGAAAGGTCGAGGAAGGAATTCCTCTGGTGGCAACGGTAAAGGTCAAAACTTTTCTTCTCAAAACAAATCTCGTGGTAGTGGTCAAGCTAATAACCACAACCGTGGAAACCAAAACAACTCCGGGAGCAATACGGATCAAAAGAAGAACAAAAGTCGAGACCTTTCAAAGATTCAATGCTTCAGATGTGATGAATATGGTCATTTTGCTTCTAATTGTCCCGAACGAAGTGTACAAAAGAAAAAGCATGAAGTAAACCTTTTGAAAACGGAGGATGATGATGACCCGACACTTTTATGATGAAAAGCGTTCAAGAAGTAGTTTTCTTGAATGAAGAAAAGATTATCCCAAACCAATTGAATACTAAGCCAAACGAGGAAGACACTTGGTATTTGGATAATGGAGCAAGTAATCACATGACGGGGATCCGAGAATACTTTTCGGAGTTGAATGAGAATATCTCCGGCAGAGTGAAGTTTGGTGATAACTCCTACATCGAGATAAAAGGGAAGGGTTCGATAATCATTGAAGGGAAAACGGGTGAGCAACGGTTAATCACTGGAGTCTATTACCTACCCGAGCTAAAAAGCAACATAATTAGTCTTGGGCAAGCTACCGAAGGCGGATGTGACATTCGTATGAAAGGTAACCTTCTTACTATGCATGACTCAGATGGCAAGCTTCTGATGAAGGTTCCTAGAACAAGTAATAGACTTTACAAGATTAAGCTCCAAGTTGGAAGTCCGGTGTGTCTCAAAGCAAAGATGGAAGATGATGCTTGGTTATGGCATGCTAGGATGGGTCACATTAATTTCAAGACGATGGAATTAATGGCAAGGAAGGGCATGGTTGAAAAGTTGCCAATAATTCATCAAGAGAACAAGTTGTGTGAATCTTGTTTGGTAGGAAAACAAACCAAGAAGGCGTTTCCTAAAGCTGCAAAATTTAAGGCAACACATCCTCTTCAACTTATACATGCCGACCTATGTGGACCAATTTCTCCACCATCCATAGCACGAAACAGGTACATATTTGTTCTTATTGATGACTTCTCACGGTTTATGTGGACTTTTACCTTGAAGGAAAAAGGTGAGGCATTTGAATACTTCAAAAAGTTCAAAGCTTTAGTTGCGAAGAAGTCGGGAAAGAAGATTATAATCCTAAGGACCGATAGAGGAGGTGAGTTCACTTCAAAAGAATTTACCAACTTTTGTGAAAACGAGGGTATAACAAGACATCTAACCGCTCCCTACACACCGCAACAAAATGGAGTCATGGAAAGGCGAAACTGTACTCTTATGGGAATGAATAGAAGCATCTTGAAAGCACGAGACGTACCAAACGACATGTGGGCTGAAGGAGTTAGACACGCTACATTCTTGATTAATAGAGTTTCAACGCGAGCTCTAGTTAATCAAACTCCATACGAGGCTTTCAAAGGAAAAAAGCCTAACTTAGAGGGTTTGCGGGTATTTGGATGTGTGGCTTATGCAACGGGAACAAGGCCATATTTACATAAGTTAGACGACAGGGCAACACGACTCATTTACATCGGAAACGAGCCAGGTACAAAAGGTTTTCGACTGTTCAATCCAAAACTAAAGAAGATAGTGGTATGTCGTGATGCGGAGTTTAATGAGGAACTTGGCTGGAAGTATGTTGCTGGAAGCGAAACACACGAGCTAAACCCAGGTATGTTTATCATAGAATGGCACGATTCTATTGATACGGGTTGTGGATTTGTTAACCCAGGTGTGACCGATGAAGTTGAGGCAGAAGATCAAGAGGCTGAAAATCATCATGATGTTGATGAAAATCTACCGGTCAATACCGAACAAGAAGTTCAATTCGAGGCGGGGAATGACCCTAATCTTGTGACGGAAACTCAACCAATTATGAGGCGTTCTTCAAGGGTTTCAACAAAGCCAACTAGATTTAAAGACTTTATTATGGGGTCTAGTTCAAGAACCTCAGTTGCTAATGAAGATCAAAATCTACTTTTGATTGAAGATGATGAACCAAGAACGTTTCAAGAAGCAAAAGTCTCAAGCAAGTGGATCGTTGCTATGAAGCAAGAGATTGAGTCTATCGAGAAGAATGATTCATGGGAATTAGTTGAAGCTCCGGTTAATGTTAATCCCATTGGATTAAAGTGGGTGTTCAAAATTAAGAGAAATCCGGATGGTTCAATTAATAAGTTTAAAGCTCGGTTAGTAGCAAAGGGTTATGCTCAAAAGGAAGGAATTGACTATGACGAGGTATTTGCGCCCGTAGCACGGATTGAAACGGTGCGTTTATTGATCTCATTGGCCGCAAAAGAAGCATGGGAGCTACATCATCTGGATGTAAAGTCAGCGTTTTTACATGGAGAACTGAAAGAGCGAGTGTTTGTTACACAACCGGAGGGGTTCGTGAAGAAAGGAGAACAAAGGAAGATCTACAAGTTGAAAAAGGCGCTTTATGGACTTAAACAAGCCCCAAGGGCGTGGAATACAAAACTTGATAGAGAACTCAAGCAAATGTCTTTCAAACGATGCCAACACGAACAAGCGGTGTATGTGAAGAAGACAAACAAGTCAATCTTGATTATTGCGGTCTATGTAGATGATCTCTTAGTAACCGGTTCAAAGCTTAGCGAAATTGGTGAATTTAAGAGACAAGGGCAAGAAAGGTTCGATATGAGTGACTTGGGAAAGTTAAGCTATTATCTTGGCATTGAAGTAAAGCAAGAGGATTCGAGTATCTCAATAAGTCAAGAAAGCTATGCAAAGAAGATCTTGAAAGATGCTGGGATGCATGAAGCGAATTCTACTCAATGTCCATTAGAACCTGGAATGAAGTTAAGCATGGACAAGGAAGGAAAGCTGGTTGATGCAACATTATATAGGCGACGAGTTGGTTGTCTAAGGTATTTACTACACACTCGACCTGATTTATCTTATTCGGTTGGTTTGGTTAGTCGTTATATGCAAGAACCAAAAGAATCACATATGGCAGCTGTGAAACAAATACTAAGGTATATCCAAGGTAGTTTGAATTTTGGAATACGATACAACCAAGAGAAGACCAAGGAGTTAGTGGGGTTTAGTGATAGTAGTTTTGCTATGGACCAAGATGATGGTCGAAGCACAACTGGGCATGTATTTTATCTAGGTAAATCACCTATCACTTGGTGCTCACAAAAGCAAAACACGGTGGCTCTATCGTCTTGTGAAGCCGAGTTCATGGCTGCAACCTCAGCCGCGTGTCAAGGGATATGGTTACGTGGATTGTTGAGTGAAATAACCGGAATGGAAGAGAAAGTGGTGGTCTTATTTGTTGACAACAAATCGGCTATTGCACTTATGAAAAATCCAGTCTTTCACGGGAGAAGCAAGCATATAAACACACGTTATCATTTTATCCGAGAGTGTGTTGAAAGAGACCAAGTACAAGTTGAATTTGTAAGAGGTGAGTTACAACGTGCTGATATTCTGACGAAAGCTCTCGCAAGGATTAAGTTCAAGGAGATGCAAGAGTTACTCGGAGTTGAAGACCTACCTATCTCGAGTCAGAAATTGGGGGGGGTGAATGTTGGCAATGTCTGACCGAGCATATGGAAAGACAAAACAGATTCCAAGCATGTGGACAATTACAATTCTAGTTTAATTAGGATTCCTTATTTGTTAAGGACTATCTTGCTTTATTAGAATTGTAGTAGGATTAGAAAGCAAATTCTAACACCTATATATACGAGCCGAGCATGTGGTTGGATATATGAAAAAAACCGATCAGTTGTTTGAGCATATATTTTTCTGATTAATTGGAAAGCATATTCCAGGATATCTCGTGTGTGATTGTTTGTGATAGTTCCAGTTTACTTGTTTATGTTCTTGTTTCAGCGCATCTGATTCAAGACCTGTGGACTTGAATCTCAACATGCTTTAAAAACACCATTCAGTTGATCACTTCCTAAACTTCTAAAGAATGTTAAAAGTATTTTAATTATTATCCACAAACATAATAACTATAAACTACAAGATATATGCAGAATTAAACCTACAATGTCTTAGACATGGTTCAGGAATTTTATCAAAAACTTTGTAGCCATTATTATACTCCCTTTTTCTAACTCACATTTTAACTTGGCTATTTTACAGATAATGAATGAATTTGCTCACCTCAGAGTCCCCCTTGAAAATATCCTATCTGCCACCAACAACTTCGCTGAACAAAATGTCACCGGAGAAAGTAGAGGGTTTGATAAGAGATACAAGGGACACCTCTTGTGGTCCGGTGAGTTGATTCATATCCATGCTCGGAGGTGGTTAAATAAAGATATATGGGATGATGAAAAAGAACAACGGTTTTGGACAGAGATTTCGATGCTTTATTGTCTCAAGCATAAAAATGTGGTTTCTCAGGTTGGGTTTTGTGATGAAAATGATGAGAAGATCATCATTATCAAGCGTGAGAACAAAGGAAGTCTCAGCAACTATCTAAGTGACCCGAAGTGGTTGCCATGGGTGCGAAGATTGAAGATATCTGTCAGTGTTGCGCATGCATTGAGCTACATTCATTATGATGAGCCACGGGATTTCAGTGTGATACACCGGAAAATTAACAGTGGCACCATTCTATTAAATGATGAATGGGAACCCAAGTTATCTCATTTTGAATATTCCATGAAGATTAAAGCATCTAAAAGGCACCATTCATTTCATACTAATAAACTTCAATATAAAAATGGGTATGGAGACCCAACATATATTGAGACTAAAAGTGTGAACCACAAGTCAGATATGTACTCTTTTGGGATAGTATTGTTTGAACTACTGTTTGGTAGTATTCCCGACCAAGAATATAATTATTTGGGCCCAATGGTCATTTTCCATTATAAAAAGAAAATACTAGATGAAATAATTGATCCGGTTCTATTGAAACAAATGGATCGGCAATCATTCAACGTTTTCGCAAAGACAGCATATGACTGCTTGAATGAAGAAAGATCTAGACGCCCGGACATAAGTGAGGTTGTTACAAGACTGAAGGAAGCCTTGAAACTTCAATTGGCATGTGAAAATAGGCTTGTAAGTCACTTTTTTCTCTTTCGTCTTTCTATATCATAACAACTTCTCTATGTATTACTAACGGCCATTTACTTATTACTGTATATATAATGTTAAAAGGAACACTCCGAAGTTGAAGGTACATCATCCAATCGTGACAAGGTAATTATTTTTTTCTAACTCTTGTGGTAAGTCGTTGGAATTTTTAATGAGAGGAAACGTCAAATTTTCTTCTTTTGATAGACGTTAGAATTACTGAATGTTTTACCCTGTTAATCTACTCACTTGGTAATGTTGCCTTGTGTACATGTAGGAATCAATGACCTTCGTATCTACAAATGTTGAATCCCATGTCAGCAAAAAGACAATGTCTTCCTTCAAAGATCTCTACTTAAAACTCAGCTTACAAGATATAGCATCTGCAACCAACAATTTTGCTCGTGAGAATATCATCACAAAATCTAGGCATGGAACGATTATTTACAAAGGTCTTCTCTTATATTCTGAACAATGCATAGATATTATTGTAAAGAGACTCAGATCAGAATGTATAAAAGATGAGAGCAAAAAGAAAAAGATCTGGACGGAAATTTCGATGCTTTCTAGTCTCAAACATAAGAATCTTGTGTCTATTATTTGGTTTTATGATTCTAAGGTGCACAAGATTATCGTATACAAGAAGGAGGCCAACAGAAGTCTCAACGATTATTTATGTGACCAGACCCTCACATGTATGCAAAGGTTGAAGATATGTGTTGGTGTTGCAAATGCATTGAGTTACATCCATTATGATCCTGGACGGGATTTTAGTGTCATACATTGCAACATCAGGAGCTCGAAAATTTTACTAGATGACAAATGGGAACCGAAGTTGTCTGGTTTTGAACTTTCTTTGAAAAATACAGTAGGTCGGAGGAACCGTCTTCTTCTTACTCGTGATATTATTGAGAATGCATACATGGACCCAAAATATAAAAAGACTAGCGGTGTGACCCACAAGTCAGATGTGTATTCATTCGGCGTTGTATTATTTGAAGTCTTGTGCGGAAGAAGTGCAGTTCTTCCAGATGAAGAGTTGGGAGAGAGGTTATTAAGTCAACTGGCTAAATCTAATTTGGAGGATATGATCGATCCGCATTTGCGAAATCAGATGGAACAAGAAGCATTAAGAATCTTCTCAGAAACAGCATATTGCTGCATAAAAGTGGAAAGAGCAGATCGTCCATACATAAATCAGGTTGTCAAAAGACTTGAGAAAGCGTTGGAAATTCAATCAATGTATGAAAATCCGGTAAGAAAATCAATTTGCTTATCAATTTTATGTGATAATAACTCTTAAATTTATCTACTAATGTCCTCGTCTTTTGCAACTATTTATTTTAGGAACTTCCAAGGAATGCAGTTTACAGTACATCATCCAATCACCTGAGGGTAACTTACTTCTTTATAGTTTTAGTTCGAAGCTGGTCATCCTAATTAGTAAACAAAAAAGTAAATTACACAAATGGTCTATGTGGTTAGGGGCTTTCTACATATTACATTTGATCCCTGTTACAAAAAAATTAGAAAAGGCATTTCTGATGTCACATATAACAAATTATTTTAAAGAGTAAAACAGTGACTGATATCGAAGCTAAGGGAATCCATTGGCTGAGAATAAAGTGTTGTTGTATCACTCTTTTCTATTAACATCACAATTAGTACATCTTTTGAATCTTTTTTCATTCAATATTTTATTTAAGTACGTTGTTGTATTTTGAATGTCCACAATATTGCAGTTGAAGAACTTGGAACACTTGAAGATTGGACTTAATGATATCGAGATGGCAACAGAGAAGTTTGCAGAAAAATATTGCATTGGGTCAGGCGGATATGGTAAGGTATACAAGGACAAGAAAGAAGAAAGGTATTGGCTTTAATAAAGTGATAAGATAGTTGCTTTTTATTTTAAAAGGCAAGGATAAGATAGCATCTAGTGGGAAATGTTTTTATTAAATTAAAGGGTATTGCACAAGGGACTTTATTATTTTGTGATTGTGGGGATTTTATCACAAGGTTTAGCAAATTAATAAAGGGTTTAAAGAATGACGGGAGCCAAGTTTGACATTGAAAAATTCGATGGAACTGGTGATTTCGGGTTATGGCAAATAAAGACGCGTGCTTTAATGGTATAGCTGGGATGTGATGCTGCATTAGAGACATTACCCGAGGACAAGGAAGCAGGTGAAAAGGCTGCTTTGATGAAGAAGGCATACAGTACTTTGATTCTATGCTTAGAAGACCAGGTTTTACGGGAAGGTACCTAGGAAACAACTGCTGCAGGAATTTGGACGAAGTTGACTAGTCTTTATATGACTAAGTCCTTAGCAAACAGACTATATCTGAAGAAGAAGCTGTACACATACTATATGAGTCCAGGTACGAAACTGGGTGATCATATAGATGAGTTTAATAAGTTGATACTTGACTTGGCGAATATTGATATTGAGATTGAGGATGAGGATCAGGCACTTATGTTACTTACGTCGTTGCCATCGTCTTACGAAAACTTTGTGGAGACATTGTCGTATGGGAGGGAATCCTTGACAATGGAAGATGTTCTTGCGACTTTGAATTCAAGGGAGTTGAAGAAAAGAACTGAATACACAAAGGAAGAAACTGGTGACGGGTTATATGTAAGGGGAGGGTCAGATCATTCAAGGAACGCTCATTCTGGTGGAAGTTCGCGTTTTAAGTCAAAAGGTGGAACTGGTAAACTAAAGTGCTTCATATGTCATTCAGAGGGTCATCTGAAGAGAGACTGTCCAAAGAAGAAGTCAAGTGGGTTCGTCAAGAAGGGTACACATGATCAGGATTCTGATTCTTCTGATGACGAGGGTAACGCCTATCTTGGAGAAGCCTTGGTGGTAGTCGGTAATGATGAGATGGCTGAATTGGTAATGGATTCAGGTGGGTCTTATCATATGACACCTAGGAGGGATTTCTTGTATGACTTCAAGGATATTGATGGTGGTTTGGTTCGGTTAGGTGATAACAGGACATGCACTATCAGAGGGACAAGAAAAGTGAAGATACAGTTGCATGATGGTTCAAGGGTTAAGAAGGAGCTTGATTTCATTGGGTACTCTTGAAAAAGAGGGTTATACTGTGAAGATGCAGTTGGGTAAAATCAAGGTGATCAAAGGTTGTCGGGTTATGATGACCGGGATCAGGGGAAAGAACTGTGTGTATACACTTGAAGCAAAAGTGAATACTTTTGGTGTACAAAAGCATGGAGGTTCAAAACAAGTTGGATTCAAACAACTTGGTCAAAAACAAATTGGGTTCAAACAACTTGGTCACAAACAAGTTGGGTTCAAACAACTTGGTCCTGGTGTTAAAACAGGAGTCCATGGAGTACAGGTTAATAAGAGTGTTTTGTTTGAGGTGGAACTGCAGGGAGCTCACGAAAATCATAAAGCTGAGTTTGTTCATGATAGTAGCAACGATGCTGCAGTGGCTCAAAGAAAGTTAGAAGACAAACAACTTGAAGAAAAGACAAACACGGACTGCTTAGCAGGAAAAGGTACACCTTGGTATAAAGGTGGCGGCAGACATTATGGTAATCAGAGTACCTGGTCAAGAGGGTGCAGAGGATAATGTTGCTGAAAAGAAGATTCTTGGTATGGAGATCATCACGGATCAGAGTCGCAAGATTCTAAGGATGTCACAATCCGGGTATGTTTCTAAGATTTTAAATAATTTTAGAGTTGACAATGGGAAATCGGTTAAGATGCCATTGGGTGGGCACTTCAAGCTGTCGTTGAAGGATTGCCCGGTTAGGGATTGTGATGTTGAAAGGATGAGTAAGGTGCCGTATGCAAATGCGGTTGGGAGCTTAATGTACTTGATCGTGGCAACCATGTGGACGTAACAGGTTTTGTTGATTCGGACTATGCTAAGGATCCGGATAAAGGTAGGTCTATCACTGGTTATGCGTTTTTAGTACAGGGATGTGTTGTAAGCTGGAAGGCAACGCTACAACACGTGGTGGCTCTTTCAACTACAGAGGCGGAGTATATGGCCCTTACGGAGGCTGTGAAGGAAGCTATTTGGCTAAGGGGACTCTTGGAAGAGTTGGGCGTGGAGCTTAACAATGTGGCAGTTAATTGTGATAATCAGGGCGCAATTCACTTATCGCGGAATCATGTTTTTCATGAAAGGACTAAGCACATCAATGTGCGTTATCACTTTATCAGAGAGGTATTGGAAGCAAAGACGGTTGAAGTTGTGAAGGTGGGTACTGAACACAATGCTGCGGATGCCTTGACAAAGGTGGTACCTGAACTCAAGTTACAACACTGCTTGGAGTTGCTGAGTGTTGGTTGTTCTTCCCCCTCATCTCTATAAAAGGAGGTGAGGGGGAAGGGTTATGTACGCATTCTTTCAATACTAATCAAACTATAGATTAGGGATACTTACTTGTGTCGTCTTCTTGGTCAGAGTTATCCGTACTAGTAACCAGGTTGTAGGTTGTCGAATACTACAAAATCGCTCTTAGTTTCTTACACATTTAGATATTATGAATCATATTATCAGGTTGTGCTATTCCGATTGTCTTGTTGGCAAAGATTGAAGTCTCAAAGATATTCATGGTTTTCTTCATGAAAACGGTTTCATCTAATCGACTTGCAATTTTAAAAATAATTTCTTTTGATATTTTGTTAAATCTGGGCTGCAGTTTTAACATGCAAACAAATGTATATGATGTCAAAGTAACAATATGAATACAGTATTCCTAGAAACAGAGGTTCAAAAATGTAGCTAGAAGCATAAACGATATTTTGATTAAAAAAAAAAGTGAATAAAGATGCACACCAATTTTTTGATAAAATGTATGTTTCAATTGTTAGTCATGTAAATATTGAGACCATTGAGACTTGTTGATGCTTAGAATTGTTCTATGTATGCTGATGGCCTTATATATATTTGTGGAGCTGAACTGTGTTATTAGTCATTACATGTGACATCACAATGTGAGTACGTGATAGTGTCGCGTTGTTTCGCTGTGGGTTTTGTTACAGATTATGCGCTAATAAGAAATGTATAATCAATTGTTAATTAAAATGATTTGCATACTAAGTGTTTGATAAAATGTCAGTGTGTAAATTGATCATATGTTGTCTGAAAACAAAAGATTGCAAATGTTTAAGCTTTGTCCTTTTTGCTTATAGTCATCAA
Organism: Chrysanthemum seticuspe; assembly: GCA_019973895.1. Taxonomy (NCBI): domain Eukaryota; kingdom Viridiplantae; phylum Streptophyta; class Magnoliopsida; order Asterales; family Asteraceae; genus Chrysanthemum; species Chrysanthemum seticuspe. Next base: position 340,515,291 of record BPTQ01000009.1, read on the forward strand.
GAGTAAAAGGTTTACTTTATTAAATGTATCGATATTATTTTGAGGCTCATTATCGTTCTTATCAAACATCTTACATACAACTATGATCAGAATATGTTCATTTTCATTTCTCAGATGGTTTTTAAATGTGTACGTATTGTCTAACGCGACATATGTTGCTTGTTGAGTTACTACATGGATTTATTAGCTCACTTTTTAAGTTTGAGCTTAATTTTAAATTTTATTGGTAAATCAAAATATGATGTTATTTTAGACTTATGTTTTACAATGTAAAAACATATGACATTATTTGCGTAATAGAGTATGTTTTTCCTTTCTAGTTTTGGCTATATAATTTGTCAATGAGGTTGCTTAATCTTATCAAGGTAGCAAATTGAGCAACCTCCGATAAAAAAAGAATAAAGAACGATAACCAAGAAAAGTAAAAAAGATCAAGAATTCATATTAATTAACCCATATATGATTTTATTCATGATATGTATGGTTAGCTTGCAAATCTTTTAAGCATGAAGAAAATCATATACCTGAAAACGTAATATTAATCTAGTCACAAGAAATTGACGTACACTATGGTAAATTAGTAAACAACAGTTCTTTAACTTATGTGGGATAGAATGTTTGGATAAGAGTTGGTGACGAAAACTTGGAACTCCAAAATCCAAATTGAAGTTCAATTAGGTTATGTGTTTAGAGCATGAAACATAAAAGTAACAATTTGGATAACATGTAATTTTATGCTATTATTGCACTAACAATGACAAATTGCGAATGGTTGTAATTTGTAGGAGTAAGCAGGAACCGCAAAGCAAACCGTAAACCGTAAAAAAGCCAGAAAATCCACAACGTAAAAACCGTTCACAACAGAAATCGACGGTGCAGTTCTTGTAAATAGATAAACTGCATTTTGCGGTGCGGGTTCGGTTTTCACCGAATAACCGCACCGCACCACTCCGTCATTAAAAATAAAAGTAGTTTCCACCAAAACATGTTTTACGGTAAAAAAAAATAAAAATAAAAAATCAAGAGTTCATATGAGTTTACAAGTGATCAACATGCTCCGAGTCAAGTTTACAACTCACCGGATGCTTATCACTTGAAAACATCATATTATTCTAGACACATATCATTTGCATACATATATCTAACATAATAAACAAGAGTTTTGTACCATCTAATAATGCAACCATTGCAATTAATAATCTGATGTGCCTTTACTGTGATTGGTCCAAAAAAAAGGAAGGTACAATACATTGCATTCACATAATTTTTAATACTTTACTCTCTTAAAAACACACACCAATTCAAAGCTTCTTCAATACTTTTTCAATCAGATAAAATCGATTACATCTACAATTAATTTTTCTCACAATCAAATCAACATCCTAAAATAATATACGTATTTTTGAAGGTACCACGTACACCTCCTGAGCTATCATATCAATGATTCTTTTATATACTTTTCATTATCATTGAATCAAAAACGGCAGTTTCAACTCCACCATTAGTTGCAACGCATTCAAAAATTATCCCAAAATAAGTTATGATTTTTGAATTTAAATCACATATTTGGTTGTGTTTTATTGCAGTTCATTTGTGTGTTACTAAATCCTAGAAAAATTAGGGTGGAAATAACATTCATGAATTAATTTTTATAATTTGTTTGTTCTGCGGATTCAATTTATATACAATAATTCTAATTGTGCTTTGATTAAATTTTTAACAGGTTATGAGGAGGAAGGATGGTTTGTGGGTGGTCATTGGTCAAATGCCGACGAACTCAAACAACGGGTATCTGATGGACCTTTTCTTTTTACTCTATCTGATGACAATTGTATGTCAACAAGATGATTGTAATTGTTGTAATTTTCTTTTTTTTTTTTTTTTTTTTTTTTTTTTTTTTTTTTTTTTTTTTATGGAAGGAATTGTGGTCACGTGGAATTCAATCTTATGACAGGCATATGTTTTTCTATTTGCGATACTTTTCTTGTTCCCACCATATGTTCAATAAAATGTCTATGAACCAATTTTCTGCTTTTTTTCATTGATTTTGTTTTCTTCAGTAGAGTAACTATAGAAATATATTTGTTGCTAAGTATAATATCAATGTAACTTTATTACTCAAAGGTAGGTAATTAAAACAAATTAAATTGATTTTTGCGAAATTTTTTTGTGAACCTATGGAAACTGCTACTTTTGAACCAACCAGTTTTGTTGTTATAGAGACCTTCATTTGTGTCCCTTTTTTTGAGCCAATATATAACGGATTGGACGGGATATGTAGTTTGTGCAATGAAAAATTAGTCGGTTTGTAGTTGACTTGAGTTGGTTCTTTATATAGAGATAGATACTCGACCTTCAAACTATAGTTATGAATCTTTGTTATAGTATATCATTATATAGAGCTAGATACTCGACTTTAAACTAAAGTTAGTCTTATAACTTAGCAAATAGACTAAATAACTATAGTTTATTGATACTAGAAACTACATTTAAAGCTCTTTGATTTTATTATGCTATTAATATTAAGCAAGAAATTATTTTCAATCAAGATAAGGTCATATATTATTTTGCTGCAATCTTGGGGTGACATTTGTCCCTATAATGGCGTGAAAAACCTGCAAATTGCAATGGATGAGGGAAACGACATAGGTATCAATGAGGGATAAAAAAGATGACAAGTTTTTTAGATGATACATTTGTTGTTTGACATGATTATTGTATTTCTGTTCTATATTTATATGCATCCGTTATTGAAAAGGCATGTTTTTACTATATTTTAAAGTTAACAGGTTGAAGTTGCTTATTTTTCTCTCCAAATGATACAACTTGATAGATATTAAGGTATGTTTATTCAACTCTAAACTTAGAACAAAAATTAGACCAAAATTTTTTATAAGTATTAGGCACTAAGTGGTGATTTTATATCTAGACCAAGAACAATATCATTTGATTACAACAAGATTTTTATTGCCCTTGCATTGCAACAGGATTTAAACAATTTTGTATGATAGTAATTGGTTTGAAAACTGATATTAGGAGAAGATATGAATTGATCAAATATTTTACAGGATTAAATAAAGGTGGTCTGTTGTGTTTTAGGTGCCATTCTTTTAAAGATCTTATTATACCAAACACTTATTGTACATTTTGAAAACTTTGTGGACATTAATATGGTGGAGAAATTTAGAGATAGAAAGTTTAAGAGTTTGTAGATTGTTTAAAGAATGAGTGAAAGTAAATATTGAAAGAGATATGTGGAGTTGATTGTGTAAAGTGGACCTCAATTCGGTCCTTTCCCCATTTTTGAACCTCAAGTGCACGCTACATTATATAAAAGTTGTTAATTTGTAATGTTTAAAATTTTGGTATTATAATGAGTTTTAATGAAATAATCGTCAAACCATTTTGTTACTTAATCAATTGAATTTACATATTACCTAATTAGTTGTATCTTTTGCGTTGAAAAATATGTGTGTAGACAAACTCGGAAGGGTCGGTTGAGGCTTCATCTAAGTTTAAAGTCGAATGGGCTCATGGACCTGAAGGTGAATATAGCTGAAGCTAGGTGTTGTGTGTCATTGAAGCTAAAGTTGAATGTTACAAAAGATGAAGATAAAGTTGAATGTTGCATATTGGATTGTTTTTTCCATTATTATGGTCATCGCAGATTGCAAATTTTTAGAGGTTGTATACTCATGAATGGGTCGATTTGTGCTATTTGATACCTGATTCAGTTCCAAATAGGATATTTTATACAGGTTGAAAATGGTGTTTAAATGGGTTAAAAAGGTTTTTGTGCACTTAAATTGGTGGCGGACACGAGTTATTAAGTGGTTCAAAACAAGTAATTTTGTGTTACAAAACTGTTTATAACTTTGGTCAAACAATTAACTATGATGTCAAGACCATACCCGTAGTTTAATGATGTGATGGATTGAAATTTGAATATGACATAACAATTTCTTGCTTCGATGTGATAGTGATATATTTTATTGCTATTGTAATAATATGTTGTTTGTCCATCTTGAAGTGTACTTATTCTATTTGGTTAATAACCTACTGCATTTGAAGCAAGCTAACTTTATGGGTCAAAGCTAATATGAATGGGTTGTAATTAGGTTAGACGATGGAAGAACTGAAGTATGACGAGTGTGGGGTATACAATGAAAGTGTTGTGCATGGGTTGATTTTATGTAATGAGGTCATCAAGTTTTTAGTGGGCTTTAATAGGTCACGTAAAGGATGTATGGTACGTGCAAAATGGACCAGCAACCCGTGTATCCAAATGTTTTCTAGCAACCCGGACCGAAAGGGTGATGGTTTTTGAGGCTGTGTATGTTGTTATAGGATTGCCTAGAAAATGGGTGCTTGTGTTTGTTTTAGGTTAAGTTGGATTTCATGTATTCAAAGCAATGTCAGCTATCTTTGTTATGGATTGGGGGTGGCTATAAATTTTCATGTATTCTATTTTGAAATTGGTTGAAGGCCTTTTGGTTAAGTTCTTTGGATTTTCGTTGCCTTTGTTAATTATAGTAATGTTTTTACATATCAATAAATAATAACTGATACTTTACCAGGGTAACTCTTTACCCAAAAAATAATAATAATTGATACAATAATCCATGATATTAAGGACAAAAGCAAGTTCCCAATATATTTCTTTGTTTTATTTTGTTCATATATTGCGCTATGTAAGTTAATTCATCATAAACCGTGATCCATTTTCACCTTTTATTTTAGAGACTATATATCACCTATTGTTTATAGTTCAATGACAATAGTAAACCCCATATTATTGGGTTTTCATATAAATATCCTATTTTTTCTGATATCTTTCTTAACATCAGTCATGCAAATAAATAATCAAATAGTGGTAAATTATTAGAGCCCCAATCGACGAATACCACGTTACACAATTGCAAAATAATGTTGACGAGTTCACATGTTATAGTATTTATAAAATTTACTTATAAATGTAAGTGGTGTTAAGGTGATCATTGCAAGGTTCTTAAGTTAACCGCTAACATAAGGTTGACTGTTGGCTCACGATCAGAAGATGTAAGCGAAATCTATGAATTTGATGAATTGATATCAAAAGTCTGAGTCGGAATGCTTGGAGAAGCAAACGATGGAGAGGTTGAGATAGATATACTCGAAGAGATTCAAATCGATGAGGTTGATGGTCCGGTAACATCTATTATAAATTTTACTTATCAAAATATTTTGAGTCACATGAATGATCCAACATACTTCAAAGAAAAGGCCATAATTGCTCTCACAGATGAGGTCGTGGACACCATAGGTGATCACATAGGACATTGGCTTATTACTTCATTAATGCTCACTACATACATTTTCTCTTTAATACCATCAAAATTGGAGACGTTGATGCATGAACATTTATTATAGTAATAGTTACAAACACAATTGTTTATAGGATCATTGACTTATTACTTATTATTCTTTTAAAAAAATAATCGAACATGTGTACATTCGTTGTTGTTTATTACTTTATCCACATACTCAACTTCTTACGAATAATTTCTTTAAAAACTTCGTGAATCCACGGGTCTATAAGCTAGTTATCGTATATTAGCCACAATTCAATTTCTTTCTTCAACCTATGTGGGATAAAAATTAAAGAATAAAATATTAGAAAAGGTATCCATAAACAATAAATGATAAATTATTACACTACATAAAAAAAAATTATGTACATAAAAAGAAAGAGATTATGCAAAAGTTGTTGAAAGAAAGATGTGTTACTTGGAAGTTGGAACACCAAATTAAGTTTACAAGAAACTAGTTTATGTGCTTACCATACATGAAGGTATCAGCATGAAATTATATGTTATCTCAAAATGAAAGATTACAAATGTTTTACAAGTGGTTTATTTTGCACCTCATTATCGTTCTTATCAAACATCTTTACCATAGTATCTTTGTGTCATACTCCGTAATTAAAAGAAACATAGTATATACACATTGTCAACATATTTTTGCTTTTGGATTGCCATATAACATTCACAATTCACCCAAAAATAGATAATCCATTAAGCAGTATATAAAGTGATATTATTTGTTTTCAAAGAAGTTTAAAGAACAAAACTCATGTATGAAATTATAGAAAATTTCCAAAAAATCATGTTTTACAGTGAGAAAGAAAAAAGTTACATATGTTAGATTTTAGATAAGAATGGTTTACCAAAATATGTTTAATAGTAAACAACAAAAAAAATGATTAAAAAAAAAAAAAAAAAAAAAAAAAAAAAAAAAAAAAGCTTAAGAATTTTTATGGAAAATGTTACCTACGTGAAATTTTAGAAAATAATGGTTTTACCAAAACATGTTTAATAGTAAACCACAAAAAAAAATATATTAAAAAATAAATAAATAAATAAAAATAAAAAAAGCTGAAGAATTGTTATGAGTATCAAGGAGAAATTTTTATTTACTTACCTTTATTTTGATGTTTACCAATGGACAAATCCCCACCATCCATCTATTTTGATCTAATGGTGGGGATTAACCTAAGATTTAATATACTTAACCTTATTTTTCTCAACTATATAAAGCCTTTTCTTCTTCTTCTTTTTTTCATTCGCTTCATTTTTTTCACACAGTTACTGTGTGTTTTCCTCCCAACCTGCTCTTATCATTTCTCTCCAAAAACTAGTTATTCCAATCAACTATTACCGTTTGATCATCACCAGTTGGATCACCATCACCATTCCAATAACTATCACCATTCCGATCATCATCTCATCATCACTCCCGATCATATCATCTTTTTTTATGTCTTCTTTTGATTTGAATGAACCATTTGTTTCAGAAGCTGATTTGATTGATGTTCTTGCGGTTGATAATGTTGTTGATCAGTTGTTAATTATGTGGATCAAGTGTTAACATTCCTTCTTATTAAGTTGCACACCAAGTGTTTGATGAAATGTGTGATTGAATAATGTTTGATAATCTTGTTATTTGCTCATGTAATTCTGCTTATTAATTAATTTTTTTAGATGAATTTTTTTTTTAACTGCATTTGAATGTTGTTTTTATGTCTGATTGTTGTTTTGGATCTGCTATGTATCGTACGTATAGTATCACCGGTGGTATTTGAAGTTGAACTGTATACGTGTATTATCACTATTCACTAGTGATATTTGTATTATCACGTGTGAAATTTTATTTATTTGATACTTTTAGTTTATGTTTTAGATTGTGAGTAGCATTAGGTTTTAGTATGATATCATTTTGGGATGTGTGAATTGATGGAAATTTGATGCTTCGAAGGTGTTTGACAAAATGCCTAAGAGAGGGATGCACAAGTTGAGAAGCAATCACAAGTTCATGTTTGTCCATCATTTCATATATAACCAAATCAAAAATATTTATTTGAATAAACAAGCTTTAGGGAATTAATCAAAGTGCACTATAGTTATTGTAAATGAGTAATTATATCCTATGTTGCATTAGTTGCGTTTTCTAAATGGCGTCCTTTTGAATTATTTTAGTGCGTTTTGTATTTTGCTTTCTCCATCACTCTATATATGAGGTGATGCAAATTTGATGTACTGTTCGATAATTGCGCAGTGACCTAGAGCTTAAGCCACAAGGACTGCTTACCTTAACAATCGTGAAGGCAAATAATTTGAAAAACATGGAAATGATTGGGAAGTTTGATCCTTATGTGATTGCATATATTCGACCACTTGAAACGTTCAAAAGAAAGGTTGTTGATTACAACCTAAACCCTGTTTGGAATCATGTAATTCTGTTAATTGCAGAAGATAAGAAGACCCAGTGTGTTGTACTTAAGGTTACGCTTTTCTCCTTTTTTTCTTTTCTGTATTGCTGGTTTCTCAGTTGTATCACAGGTGATATCAAACGTGATATCATCTGTGATATCATAGGTGTGTTATTTTTCTTTTTATTTTGTTGAATCAGTTGTGGTAATGGAGGATCTTATGATATCACAGGCGATATCAAAGTTGTTTGAGCTTCTTCTATTTTTTTTGTGGAGCTGTTGTGCTTTTTTGAACCACAATTGTGCTTTTTTGAACCACAATTGCAGTTGTTGTTGATTCTTTCGTTTGATGGAGCCGTTTTTTTGCAAATTGCAATCACAAATAGTTTGGTGATATCGTCTCTTTTTATGCCACATACAAAACAAACAAGTATGCTTTTTAATTTTTAATATATCTTGTGATATTTCATTGTTTTTTGTACATTTTGTATATATTATCACCTGAGATATTTCTCTTTTCAGGTACATGATGGTTTTTGTTCCTTTTACTGCAATTGACAATCACAGGAGACGTGTTACTGTTGGTTATGGTATGCTTAAGAACGAAACTACTGAATCTTGTGTATGGTTACTCCAAGTATTCAAGAAAGCTTTTGTGCGTTATCCGAATATTATTGTAACTGGTCAAGATGGTGCTATGCAAAAAGAAATTGCAGCTGAGCTTCTTGGTTCTAAGCCCCGTCTTTGTCATAAATTAGAAGTTATGTATCTCTTGTGATAAATAGTTGTAATTAATTTTTATGAGATCTTTGTGAGTTTATGAAATATTTTCTCATTTTATCACTTGTGATAAAGCATGAAAATGATGAAATGTTTACATCATTTATGTGTTTACTTATTTTTACTTGTTTCTGACATGTATCACTTGTGATGTTATTCTTTAATTGATATATATATGTTGACCTTTTTTTTGCCGAATCGTTATGTTACTCAAAAGCAATGCTTAATTAATCATATTCTTGTTTGATTTTGAGAATATGTCTTGTTTTTATTTTCATAGTTTTCTTCATGAAGTCAACGGTATTTTTAACTGACTTTTTATTAATATCACTTGTGATACTTTAATAAAATTACCAAAAGAAGGTTATATTCAGATAAACCAAAAGCATTGTTTACAACTGAATAGAAATTACTATTGTTTACAATTTAAGTAGCAAGAGAAAATTATAATTTAAGTAGCAAAAGAAAATTACTAATTGATGCTTTTGTATTTTTATTACTTTCTTCTTGCCAGCTTTATGAGCATCCCCACCTTTTATCTTCTTTCCCACTTTATTCTTTTTAGTTTGCAGTTTCTTTTTCTTCATTCCTCTTCTTCTTTTACTGCAACCGTCTTTGCTTTCTTACATGCAGTCTATGTTGTCAGTTCAACAACTACTATTGGTGGTGTTGGTGGTTGTAGATCCTATTATATCACATGTGATATCACAGATGTTTCTTTCAGTATTTATTGGTGGTGTATCTGTTTATATTCTTGTTCTTCGTGTTTTCTAAGCTTAAATGTCTAGCAACAGATTTTGTTAATTTGCTTGGTATTGTTAGTGTTGTCGGTGACGATGTTGTTTCTTTGTTTACTTCTTCAGTTTGACTTGGTTGTTTTTTTCGCGAAGGTCTTTTTCCTTTCACCTTCAACCCTTGCTTTTTTGCTTTTTAATAGTTCTTTGTTTTATATTCAAATCTGCATAAAATATATACCATGTTAGTGTACGAATAGTTCCATGTTTTGTAATATCATACGTGATATATAAACTAAATATGTATACGTCATCAAATATCAAAGGTAATATACTACCAACTAGTAATCATTACAACTGTTGTATTACAGGTGATATACTACCAATAAGCAATCATTACAACTGTTGTATCACAGGTGATATACTACAAATAAGCAATCGTTGCAACTGTTGTATCATAGGTGGTATACTAACAATAAGCAATCATTGGAACTGTTGTATCATAGGTGATATACTACCAACTAATACTAGAATCAAATACCGCTTTTAAACATATCGAAGCATGCCCAATTTATCCATTATGCACATATATCTACCACAAATCTAACAAAAGCATGTTACAGTCACAATATTTATTTTGGCCTGTTAAGTCTCTCATATTATCACAATAATCATCTAACTTTCACAACAATCCCTCAATAAACTACTAAAATCTACAAAAACAACAAAGTGTTCATATTGTAGAATAAATATCCGTGTTTTTAGGGATTCCATTATAACATTCTACTGAAAGTATACATACACATTCTACTGAATGTGTATGTATCACTCGTGATATAACACATAAGCTAAATGTTAAATCAAGTACACCGCATACATTCAGGGTTTTATCACAGTTAATTCTTCTAAATGAGACATGCTTATACGTTACAATATACCTTTACTTTTATGAATCTCTAGAGAGTGAGTCAAAAAATTGATTGACGACAGAACTGCATTTACTCACAGTAAATAGTATATCATCAAAACTTTTAGCCAAAAAATAAATAAAAAATAAATAACTATGATCATAAAACAATAACAATAAAATATCAAAAGTGATACTATACATGACATATAATAAATCTTACCAAGTAAACAAAAAAACCTATCAAATAAACAAAAAATTCACAAGTGATAATACAAATATCACTAGTGATAATACATATATACAGTTCAACTTCAAATATCACTGGTGATACTACACGTATGATACTTTTCATTCACACATTTCATCAAACACTTGGTGTGTATCCATGTATACAAAGTGTTTTAATCAGAAACGCAACCAAATGTAAACACTAAAAAAACACAACCAAAAGCATGTCACAATCACAACAAAAATTACACCAAAACAAATTCATTTTTCTGTATATACTAACAAACAACTAAAATCAACAAAAAAGCAAAAAAAAATCTTCATAAATATTATCAAAACCAAAAGTATAAGAAATAAATCACAACAAATAGTTAATAAATAACAAAATAATGAATCGGAAGCGTTGTACCATGTTTTTTTCCCCGGATCTGGTTCTGATTGCCTCAATTCGTTCATTTTTATGTGTTTTCTTTGCTTTTGATGGTTAAAATTGAATGATTTGTTTTGTTTTTGTTTTATTTTGAAGTTTTCATTTAGAGAGAGATAGTGATTGTGAATTGTGATTCTGGAAAATGATCAGTTTGGGAGTGGGGTTGGGTGAGGTAAGTTTGCAAAAATTACATAAATGGTCCTTCCGTATTTTTTATTCTTAAAAACCGTTTTTTTTATCGGACGGTCCACAATTGTCCATTGGTATGCACCAATTTAAAGGTATGTAAAATAAAGTGCCTCGAGTATCAAGATGAGAATCTCCCACCCATGTTTTTAACGTGAAAGGAAGATATCTACAAGGAAACACAATATTATTCTAAACTTACATAATCTGTACACACTACCATATATTATAGAACCATAATTTATTTTTTCAACCTATGTGGGATTGGATGTTAGGACAGATGGTTCCAATAAGGCTCCATAAAAAAAAAGTTGGTGCACTATTATTAATTAAATCCTTTTAATTAGCGCATGAAAATATTATTAATTAAATCCTTTTAAGCACATGAAAATAAAAAAGAGAAGTACAGGCTAGTTTAATTTGCCGTATTAGCATGGGTTCTTTGTGATTGACCCTCATTAACTACGTTTGATTCTTCATTTTACTGCATCTTGTTTATATGTTCTCTTATTCACCTGGGGTGATTGAGTTGATAAAAGAGTTAGAAGAACAGTCAATATCATCTCCAAAGTGTGAGAGGTCACAAATTCAAATCATGTTTGGTGCAAACAAACCTAAAGCGGTCATGCCGACTTTCTAAAAGAGAGAGTTTTTGTTGAGATTTTATATCTAGTTAACCAAGTAACGCAACGAGTAGGCAGCGGAATATGGATCTAGTTTATGTAATTAAGTTAAAACTTAAATAATAAACAATAACAATAAAAGGTAAATAGAAAACTAACCCTCGATGTCAACTGCACGCTATATAACGAACAAGAAACTAAGTATCTAAAATAGATACCTCTACGAGTATCACACACAAACACTTAAACCAAGTACGTTCGAATAAACGCTAGTCGAGAACGTTTAACCCAATAAACACCTTGAATACTTGAATACCACGAACAAGAAAAACCCAAAGAAGCTTTCTTCTAATTCTCTCCGAGAAACTAAACTGCCCAAGGAGCAGTTTTCTTATCACCCAATATCGGACAGTGATGTCCGATATCTTCCCTTTGTTTTGTCCGAGATCGACCAAACAGCAGAAACAAAACCTCTTTACTACTACAGTTCGTGAGCAAGGAACAAGTAGAAAAATACAAATTCAAAACCTCTTCTTGGATCAATTGATGCAAGTATTGCGAATTAACATACCAAACAAAACCCTAATCGGATCTTGAGTGAAATCCGATCGGGTAAAACACCTTGAAGATAGGCTCGATTTGGCATGGTATTTAGGATAGTCTAATCGTTACTTTTAATGCAAGATGTGTTTGTTTTTATAAGCTCATGAACCAAACTTAAAACTTGAGCTCAATACTTTTGCACCAAGCTACAAACCCAAACACCCCCGATCAGTTAAGTGATCTAGGCCCAAGGCTCACCAACTGATGCAGGTTTTACTGACCAGGTTTTAATATTTATAAGTCTCGTTATACCTATAGTCTACCCTAATGCACTAACGGACAGTGTACCCGGTCGTGTGTAGTGTAGTATTTTGGTAAAACCGAGGTCGTCCCAAGAGCTATGTGTGAGGATTTGAACTAAGTCTAGGTGTCACAGTTAATATGATTTTAATATTGAATTAACTAATTAAATACTAAAGCAAAGAAAGGCGAAGGTTGTGATCAATAGAGGAGGGGGTGTTAACCTAGTTACTCACCCTAAGTAGTAGTGTTTACGTCTAATTAATTCCAATTACTTCAGGTGGGGTCAAAGTCGCTAGGACAACATTTGGTCAGTTCATCCTAAACTATCAGCAAAGGGTCCCGCTGGAGAAATCAGGTGACCCGTCATAAGTCCAGTTGTTCTTAGTCCCCTAAGCCAAGTCATTAAGTACCACAACATGCTAGATCCATTACAATGAGTGCCCGAGCGCTAGCAACTTAAACACTCATCCCCGACTTCTTAAGTTCATCCAAACAGTAGGTGATTAGTTGGTCAAATCGCACAAGCAGAAAGGGTCGTCAGTTGGTCATATGTTACCCTTCCCACTCAGTTTACCTACTTAGGGTCAGTTGGTCATATCTCCTAAGTAACTAGCCACTACCTCCATTCAAAACTACCGAAACAAGGGTAGCTACCAACAAACTATCCATGCATACACTTAGAAATAATTTTACGGAAGCAATGTAAACGCAAACAAAACAATTAAGGAATCATAACTAGGCCAGCACCAGAGGTGCTTAGCCGTTCATATTAACTAAAATAATCGATTCAATGTTTAACATTACGAAATACATGAATTGAAAGTAAAGAAAAGATAAAAAGCTAATGCTTATCGTCGGGGAGTGATTTCTCCCTAGGAGATAGCTCCGTATGCTCCTCTAGATCTGCCTTCGACTTCTTCTCACGTTCACTTGGTGTTGTGTGTGAAATGGGATGCTTTGAAATGCTGGAATTCGTGGGATATATATAGGCCAGATCTGGTTACGGCGTAACTAATGTTAAGAGTTACGCCGTAACATATAATTCTTCGTATTTCGCACTAAAAATGCTGGTTACAGCGTAACTATGGAAGGAGTTACGCCGTATCTTCAATAAATCTTGGTTACGCCGTAATTGATATAATAGTTACGGCGTAGCTTGCAGCGGCGCGGAACCTCATTTGACCTAGTTGGTTACGTCGTAATCTTTGGGAGAGTTACGCTGTAATCTTTTGTTGAGTTGGTTTTCTGAACCACGCTTTAGTTACGGTGTAATGTGAGAGAGGAGTTACGCCGTAACTTCTTCAAAATGAGCATACTATGGTATATCTTCAATAAACTCTTCAAATCCGCGTCTCTTTAGCTCTAATGCTCGTATTTTACCTGAAAGTGAAATATGGAGGAAAACAAGCGTAAATCCATATAAATGATATAAAATACGAGCATTATCGGGGGAAATTGACACTTAATATTCAGGACTATTTGATGTTATCAAATATCCCCCCCACTTTAACTCTACTTACCCTCAAGTAGACCTTATTTGAAAGATTCCTAAAAAGATATATCCCATTACCTGGAAAATACAAGTTTACAAATCCCTTATGCTAGAATAAAATAAAGCCGAACACCTCACGAAATGGGAACAAAACACTCAAATCTCTCAACTATTCTAAGTGTCAATTTCGGGGTGATCACTCATTGCACAATCATAGCATGTATTCTATCATAAGCTTGGCGGCTACACAAATCTTCACCACTAGAGTTAAGGACAAAACAATTCTCAAAGGTAATATAGGTAGACACGACAAAGGTTAGGGGTGATTTGTCATTACTAACATGTCACGGCGAAGTGGACAAAATCAATGATACATGACCAAATCCATGGCCAAGACACTAAAGATTGCTAGTTGTATCACCTAGACACGCTTCATGACTAAGGGTAGAATAAGACATGGGATAAAATTGGTGTAAAACAAAATCAAGCAAATAGTCTAAATCTACAACTAGGTCATCACCACTTACCGTTCGCCCAAAGTTCAAGTTTTGAAGTCAAGAAACCGGATCATGATATAACCAGGTAGATGTGCCATTAGAGCACGTCATGATGGGCACACTTCCAACTTCATTCTTCAAATGTGACCGATGTGGCCTCATCGATACTAAATCTATATTAAGCTCATAACAATAGTGCTTATAACATCGCACTTTTATAATCACTAAATAACAATAACCTTTTCTTTTTTTTTTACATAACATAATATCATAATATCCCCCCACTTGAGATGAACAATATGAGAATTTTGGGGGTCTTCAATGATATTTAAGGATATGTCGTCGACGAGAGCGTATTCCTGGACCTTTCCACTTAAACCTTGAACTTAGGCAAATAATGACTTCTCAATTACAAATAAAGACTACAGCGTAGGCTAAGGTACAATGGTGTATCGAAACAATATGTTGGGTGAACAAAAATGAAAGGAATGGCTCATAAGGGTGTATCTAGGGGTATCTTGCACTAAAGGTGAGTGCAACAAAGGGTTTAACATGGGGGTCGAGAAGTCGAGGTGACTAATCAATAGACACACAATGGTAGGCTATTTGGGTGATAATACTGTGATACTGCCTTCTTAAACTAAAAAGTCCAAATACATTGAGCTAACTCAACATACCTCGTCTATGGTCTCGAAATGATGTAAATGCCAAGTTCTAAAGTTTACAAGCTACCGACACACTCATAATTTGGTGAATTTTAGGTAAAAATTCTGAAACGGATAAGGCTAATCTCACCATATAATATCAAGGGTTATAATGTGCTCGGCTAAGGTCTAATCCAGTTAGGTTAAGAAAAACATGTCAAAATTTTAAAAATGGCATAACGTTTTAAAATAAACTAGAAAAACAAGGGCGAAATAAAGTTCAAGAGATAATTCTACTCCCGTCCCCCCACTTGAATTGTACAAAGTCCCTTTTGTACTAAGCGTTAAATAATGGTGAAGAGAAAAGTAGAATTAGAGCAAGAACTTCCCTGAAATTTTGCTCCAAAATGAAAGAAGGCCTACGAAAAGGGTCGTGCCTTCGAATAAGCATCCACGAGCAAACTTCAATCCCTGAAATCACACTACCGACAAGCATAATTCTAAAAAAGAAAAAGAAAAATGAAAAAGAAACCTAACTCACTTTCGTAGGAATCACGGTTGCATTTAGCGTATGCAACAGGCCTTTTAAACCACTTTGTGTCCCAAGTGGACGAGTGTAGTCTCGTGAGGGCTTACAGGGAACATACCCACAAAGTTTATTTGAAAACTAATACAAGGTTATTGTGTTTAAAATGAAAGAAGTGTTACAGAGGATAGCTACGTCGTAACTCCCATAAGGAGTTACGCCGCAATTAAGCAAAACCTGACAGATGCTACATGAGTGTAGCTACGGCGTAACCATTGCGTGGGATTACACCGTAATTGGTAATGCTTCTGAAAAGTTCTGCTGCACAAAGGCCTGTTATGGCGTAACCAAGACAGTGAGTTACGCTGTAATTCTAGTCGGATCAGCATGCTGCAGCAACAACTTTTCTTCATTTTCCTGCAAAAATGGTTAAAAACACAAAACCCAACAGAAAGGAAATAAAACAAATGAAAAGGATAATTCGGGTTGTCTCCCGAAAGAGCACTTTTCTTTATTTACGAGTCTTTAGGTTATAGACTCAGGGCCTCGGGGCTAGAAGTGCTTGTTGGTCATTTCGTGGATATGGCAATCTCCACGTTGAATCCAACTGATCAGATTCTCATCCCGTTTGTAGTCCGTCCCTAGCTCTAAACACCCCAAGTAAAAATTCTTGATCTTTTTGGTAAGGGTGGTCAATACCTTTGGCCTTATCTTCATCACTAGTGTCGAGTATTGGCTGAGCATGGCTCAACTGCCTCTTTGTCCACTTTTTAAAATTCTTAACAGTTCGTGGCATTTTAAAAACTATTTTATCTTCACCAATCTTTAACCATACAAGCCCTTCTTCTCATCTTTATCTAGCCCAGATAGTTCTTGAAAGGGTTTCCCGAAAATTACCTCGGTTAGCGCATCTTCCACAAACTCGCTAACGTCATCCAAAACCACAAAATTGACCAAAAATGAGTGAGTCCCAACAAAGACACGGACGTTTGTTGCAATCCTTCGGAAATTGTTTCCTTTATAATAAAATTCTTTTCCATAACCTGGTTGTAGCATTCCTTAGAAATGATGTTAACTAGGGAATTTGTGTCGATGAATGGATGGAAATCAATGAACCCAATTTTGCATGAAATTTTCAGATAATTGGGGTTCCTATGATGTATTCGAGATCCCATATCATAAAACTTGGGTTGGTCAGATTGTGAAAAAGTCTTTTCAGAGTTGTTGTTCCAATGGACCATTTCGATGTCGCTAGAGAAATCATCGGCACTGACTCCTAAGTCTTCTTCTTCAAAATTTACGAACACATCAAAATCTTTCCCTGAAGCTATCTCGCCAAGATTTGTTGGAGTTTTCGGGGAGTCACTAAGAAAATCTTCCAATGCATCATCAAAATCACCAATAGGGTCAATTGCACAAACTTTTTGAGGGGTGGATAGAAGTTCATTAGATCTAAATGTGTCAACTTCTCCGTTAGCTTCGAGAGTTAATTTTCGGGCGAAGACATCCACTTTTGCATGGGCAGTAGCAAGCATTGGTCTTCCTAAATAATAGGTATTCGGTTGTCTTCGGGAATATCCAGAATCACGAAATCGACCGGGAAATTTTTTTTTTTTATCTTTACCAATACATTCTCAACGATTCCCAAGGGTGACTGCATGGACCGATCGGCCATTCCAATCTTCATTTTGACTGGCTTAAGGTCTCCATACCCATACATAGGAACATTGAACGAGGCATTATGTTTATGCTCGCTCCAAGATCAGCTAGGGCATTACACATATTGAGACTCCCTATCAAGCAAAGGAGAGTGAAACAACCGTGATCTTTTTCCTTTTGCGACAGTTCATTCCTTAAAACTGTTGAACATCTCTCGTTAAGTTGAACCATCTCATCGGAATCGTCACTTAATTCCTGTAAAATATTATTAGGATCAGTCTTAATGGAATTAACAAGAGGAACGTTTACTGGGAGAGCTCCAACGTCAAGAAACAAGAGTTTCTCCTTGCTGATTCTTTGTTTAACCTTCTCCGAAAAGGTAGTGGGCTCTTCAAAGATTGTTTCATCTATGTTGACAACTTCTTCTTCCCGTGCAGCGAGGTAATCCGTGATGGCTTTCGAACATGAGTTCACACTCTTCTCCAAACCCTTTATTCGGTCTTCATGAGTCTTGAGAGAAGAGACTGTGTTTTCCACGAATGTTTTCATTATTTTCTCAATTTCCTCATCACGTTCCCTAGATTCCTTGATATGGTCAAGGATCCTTTTTTCTAAGTTGTTTCCGGTCTTGGTCCCAAATACACTCTTAACCTTCTCTACCCTACAGGCTTCAATTTCATTGGCCCTTTCTAGCCTTCGCTTTTCGAAAATTTCACCATAATTATATTCTTGCTTCATCAATGTTTTCATCACCTTATGATCAAAATTAACCCTTGGTCCATACCCTGTCTCCATATGCCATTTATAGCAATGTTCAGAAATCCGTTGAATATACTCCAAAGCTTGGTCAGGGGTCATGCTTGGAATAGGTCTAGGAGAATCGAGTAATTCACGTGTCAGTGCAATAATTCCCCTGTAGAAGACATAGACGATTTGATGTTTGTTCAAGTCATGAGTGGGACATCGGTAAAGTAGCTCATTGAATCTTTCCCACGCTTGATAAAGCGTTTCTTCACCTTCTTGAACGAATTGATGGATCTTACTAAGAAGTTTAGCCATCTTCGAAGGAGGGCAAAATTGTTGAACGAATTCTCTTCTTAATTTATCCCACGTTTTTTTGCATTCATTAGGGAGTTTATTGTACCATCTTTTCGCTGTCCCTGTAAGAGTCATAGGAAAAATTCTTGCTGTAACCGAATAGCTGGGGATACTCTGGAAGGTAGAGAACTTCTTCCACATGATTCTGAACATCGTCATTTTCATCTCCTGAAAACTTAAGCTCGTGTAATTCCCGAATAAATTGGTCCAAAATGGAGAATTTTCCACACTAGAGTCTTGCGTGAAGGCTCGTTTACAGTTCACATTTGGTCGTTCCAAATACTGCTCCATGGTTATTTCTTCATTATTATTTTCATCAATGACTTCAGGTTCTGCATCAGATTGGTCAGATTCATAAAACGAAAAAATGTTATGAATAGGAACTGGAGAGTAAACTTTTTTCGTCCGAAATTTTTTTTCTGGATTATCGAACGGGGTGGCCAAAAATGGCCTTGAGCTTCTAGTATTGAATCCTGACATTATGAGAAGAAAGAAAGTTAAAAATAGATTTAATAAAAACCCTAAAATAACTCCCTGGCAACAGCGCCAAAAAACTTGATGCAGGTTTTACTGACCAGGTTTTAATATTTATAAGTCTCGTTATACCTATGGTCTACCCTAATGCACTAACAGGCAGTGTACCCGGTCGTGTGTAGTGTAGTATTTTGGTAAAACCGAGGTCGTCCCTAGAGCTATGTGTGTGGATTTTTACTAAGTCTAGGTGTCACAGATTTTAATATGATTTTAATATTGAATTAGCTAATTAACTACTAAATCAAATAAAGGCAAGGGATGTGATCAATAGAGGAGAGGGTTTCTAACCTAGTTACTCATCCTAAGTAGTAGTGTTTATATCTAATTACTTCCAATTACTTCAGGTGGGGTCAAAGTCGCTAGGATAGCATTGGTCAGTTCGTCCTAACCTATCAGCAAAGGGTCCCACTGGAGAAATCAGGTGACCCATTATAAGTCCAGTTGTTCTTAGTCCCATAATCCAAGTCATTAAGTACCGCTACATGCTAGATTCATAACAATTAGTGCCCTGGCGCTAGCAACTTAAACACTCATCCCCGACTTCTTAAGTTCATCCAAACGGTAGGTGATTAGTTGGTCAAATCGCACAAGCAGAAAGGGTCGTCAGTTGGTCATATCTTACCCTTCCCACTCAGTCTACCTACTTAGGGTCAGTTGGTCATATCTCCTAAGTAACTAGCCACTACCGCCATTAAAAACTACTGAAACAAGGGTAGCTACCAACAAACTATCCATGCATACAATTAGAAATAATTATACGGAAGCAATGTAAACGCAAACAAAACAATTAAGGAATCATAACTAGGCCAGCACCAGAGGTGCTTAGCCGCTCATCTTAACTAAAACAATCGATTCAATGTTTAACATTATGAAATACATGAATTGAAAGTAAAGAAAAGATAAAAAGCTAATGCTTATCGTCGGGGAGTGATTTCTCCCTAGGAGATAGCTCCGTATGCTCCTCTAGATCTGCCTTCGACTTCTTCTCACGTTCACTTAGTGTTGTGTGTGAAATGGGATGCTTTGAAATGCTGGAATTCGTGGGATATTTATAGGTCAGATCTGGTTACGGCGTAACTAATGTTAAGAGTTACGCCGTAACATACAATTCTTCGTATTTTGCACTAAAAATGCTGGTTACGGCGTAACTATGAAAGGAGTTACGCCGTATCTTCAATAAATCTTGGTTAGGCCGTAATTGATACAATAGTTATAGTGTAGCTTGCAGCGGCGCGGAACCTCATTTGACCTAGTTGGTTACGTCGTAATCTTTGGGAGAGTTACACCGTAATCTTCTGTTGAGTTGGTTTTCTGAGCCACGCTATAGTTACGGCGTAATGTGAGAGAGGAGTTACGCCGTAACTTCTTAAAAATGAGCATACTGTGATATGTCTTCAATAAACTCTCCAAATCCGCATCTCTTTAGCTTCAATGCTCGTATTTTACCTCAAAGTGAAATATAGAGGAAAACAAGCTCAAATCCATATAAATGATATAAAATATGGGCATTATCGAGGGAAATTGACACTTAATATTTAGGACTATTTGATGTTATCACCAACCTACCCAAGTTGTATACAAAATAGCCCATGGGTCATGAAGTACAATCGGGTATACATGCATGCAAGAAACGAGTCGTATGTATTCAAGTAATAAACATTCAACACGTACTCTCGTGTTTAACGCGTGTGCCCCCATAGGCTCACGCACTTCTAGTCGTTTACGTGCTTTTTAACTCCCATAAACCAACAGTTTTACCTAATTTAAATCCGTGTGACGACATGCTTTGAAACCCGTGGATTAGCCGGCTAAAACTAACCAAAAGTAATAAATGAATGAAACATCTAATCGAGCCGGCCTCGGGTTGGACATATCTTGTTACCTATTTTCTCTTTGCTTACATGCTTTTTATTTGACATGTAAATGAAAAAAGGATTCAAACCACCCAACTCGACCAAAAACTTTATTTGAGCAAATTGATTGCCAAAATGTGGAACCATAGTCATAGATTTGTCTAAGATGTTAATATCTAGAATCAGCTGAACGGAACAATACATGTCCTTAGGACTTATAGTGGCTTAATTTTCATGAACGACAACCCAACATCTTGTAACAAATATCATTATAAGAACAAGATTCCTCTTATTTTTAATTGATTGTGGACTTTAAATTCGTTAACTACTCTTATTCAGGTCATCAAAGTGTAGCTCCTCTTAGAGTTAGCTTGGAAGATATGCCAAATTTGCAGAATGTTGTGGTTAGTACTTTTAGAATCCTTTGTCAGCGCGTAGCAATTTTGTTCCAATTAAAAAATGAGACTTCTAAAATCATTGGTCTTTCCGAATAAGATACATTTTTGCATATCTATACGGTCTCCACGGAAACATGTTTTAGAGTACCAAATTTCAAAAAATACAAACATGTTTTAGTGTACCAGATTAAAGGAAAAAAGTTAAGAGTTTTTATGAGTTTTCAAATGTCCCCTAACCTATGAGATTTTCTCAACCTCACGGATCATTCAATATTCGAAATCATAATACTATTCTCAACACATTTAACAAAACTACACTTATTGTATATAACTAACCAACAACTTGTTTCTTCATCCTGTGTGGGATAGAGTGTTAGGATAAAATGTTAGACAATATCTTCATTGAAAAAATGGTAAGAAAGTCATAATGCAAGATTTCTTAACGTTTTGTGAAAGAAAGAAAGAATGCAAGAGTAAGAGCATGAAACATGAAGGTAACAGGTTGGAAAACGGTACATGTTCTGCGAATTGCTATTGTTTACCATTAGTTCGACGTTCCTTAGCTTCATTATTTTCACGATCCTCGTTTACGGTAGGTAAATTTTGAATTCAGATCACCTTTGTTGTATCCTTCACACCGACCATATGCAAGTGTCTAGGATCATCCATCTCCTTTCCACTTAACACCAACTTTTGCTCCTTGGGTTGTAAACCAGTTTCTTTTGCAGTCACACTTTTCAAATCGGCTTATTTGATTAAAAAATAAATAAAATTTAGTGTTAGTAAAACATTATGTAAAGAAACATACTAGTGTAGATGTGGAAAATTGTGGATTATAGAAGTTCGGTAAGGGATGACAACAAGTTCGTTTTGAATGGGTTACTTTTCGTGCGTGTCAAAGCAGGCCAGTTTTGGCATGGGTCAAAGCAGTTTTGGTACGGGTCAATCCAGTATTCTTCTTTTGGGTAATGATCCACTTTTCGGCACACTCTTTGTTAAGTATGAAATTGACCCAACCAACACAATACGGGTGAAACAGACCCGAACTAGAATTTCACATGGATACGTAATTTGATAATTTTATTTTCTTAAGCATTTGCTCATTATGATAAGTAAACACTTACCCTTTTACCACGATAGGTTCTTTTAACAATGCTTAAACATTTGTAATCTTTCATTTTTAGAGCAATAACAACATATAACTTTACGTTATTGAAACTGTCCCCTTTATGGTTTGTGCTTCAAACACATAAACTAGTTGGTTCCGACTTGAATTCGGAGTTCAAAGTAACATATCTTTCCGTCACCAGGTGAACAACTATTTTTTTACAACCTACATCACCTATCACACAATTTCTATCTCACATATGTCTCCGAAAGATATTTGAACCCCCAACTGTTAGGTTGTTGGATCACTCACATACTGCTGGGTCAAGAGGCCTTTGGTACCAACTGTTAATAAAGACTATATCTTTCAACTCCGTAATTTTTTAGTTCTTTTCTAACATTGTATCCTAACTTTCTAACCCACATAGCTTAAAGATAGAACTTGTTGGTTACTAATATACCATAGTGTATTTGGGGCAAATATGTAGAGAATAGTATTATGTTTTTGAATATTTCACCATCTGTTAGGTTGAAAAAAATATGATGAGTACTGAAAATTCGGAAACTCATGTGAACTCTTAAATTTTTTCTTTTATTTGGGTACTCGATATATGTTTTGGCAGAGACCGTTTTAATCATAATTTCACACAGGTTATAAAGGAAAACAAACTGTGAAAGCTAATAAAGAAACAAAAAAAGTGTAAAAATGTATCTTAATTCTTTTGATTAAAATGCAAAGGGCAAATGAATACACTTACGATCTAACTCAACAATCCACAAGCAATATAAACTTTACTACATATTAGATAATTCATACACTTATTCGATGTTCATAACGAGGACATCCTTTAAAATATCTAGCTAGTGAAGTATACACCTTTTGTTATAATGTGATCTTACACGAATACAACAACCATAGTGACGATCAACAACTACTCTTTCAATTATCATGTCTCGAATTCGAATATTCAAGAATGTCTAAACCCATAGGTCCATACTAAACGATGCTCCGTCTCCCTGAATCTTTGAGAAAACCACGTGCGAGTTTAAAGTTTATATATGACGAGGATATCAGAAAAACGGAGGATTTTACGAGTCTTATTTCACTAAAAGTCTTGAGCCACAACTTTCAGCAAATTTGAGGCATATGTCGGGCTGCTTTTAAGATGAGCTACACTGGATGACTAGGGAAGAAATAAAAAATAATAGAAAACTTTGTGTTAAGATGATATTCTGGTTGTCGTTCACGGAATTTAAGCCACTATATGTCCTAACAACATGTAGTTGGAAAGTAGAGTTGAAGATGAAATAGATAGAAAAAGCTTCATATGGTCTAACGACTACTAATGAAATGCGGGAACTTAATGGAGACGCATTCATAATGGCACAAAACAATCTATATATATGTCGAAAAGGACATCTAAATTAAATTGATGCAACTATGCTTGTGTGCTTGCGCACAATATTCGATTCTGGTAATATGATAAGATTTTGAGACATAATATACTTACACGCATACATGTTAACATGACTCGGATTATTAGAATAGTTACATTTATGCAATGTATTTGCTTGTTTTAATTTAATAAAAATATTGTGATGATGGAAGTAGCGAGCTATGTACGCTTTGAGAGTGATACGGTAAGTGGTTTTCTCGTGGTGGCCTTCATCAGCTCGCGGTTTGAACTACGAGCAAACTTAACAGTTTTTATTTTTATTTTTGTCAGTGACTACGATAAAGGAAAATAGGGTAATGTGTTTAGTGCCAAATTGACAGTAGACCAGTAGTGATAGACGATGGTCGTAAACTCGTAATGACCACTCGATTACTTTTAATATATTTTCAAGTAACTCAATTAATAAATTTTAGTATTTCATGCATATCAAAACCAATTATTCGAAGGAATGCCGGTGATATTCACAAGAATGTTACAAGGCGAAGAACTATCTGAAGCAAACGCAAGAGATATGAGATTTCAACATAATGCTCATCTTGTCAACTTTGTCCTAAATGTTACCTAGTTACATGGAAACATATATATGTACCTTCACAATTTACACATTGAGCATTCAAAAAATGCTTAGTGATATGTAATCAGCCGAACAAGTTTTTAAACAAACGTCAACAAGTATCGCAATATACAAGAAGAGTTAATTACATAATTGGTCCTTGTGGTTTGTCGGATCTTGCGTAAAATGTCCCTGTGCTTTTTTTTTGACGGGTCATGTCCTCGTGGTATGCAAAAGTTACGGGTTTGGTCCTTTGACGGGTCATGCTGTTAGTTGACCGTTAACTTGGCAAACCACAGGGACGATTTATGTAATTGAAAAAAAAAAAAAAAAAACTGTTTAAAAAAAAAGAAAAATTGTTTAAAAAAAACTGATTTAAAAAAAAAAAAAAAAAAAAAAAAAAAAAAAAAAAAAAAAAACTTAAAAAAAAAAACGAAAAATTGTTTAAAAAAAAAACATTTACAAAAAATATTTATTACACTTAAATTGGTGCTCATTTATAATGTGAGGGCCCAAGAGAATTTTTTTTTTTTTTTTTTTTTTTTATACCTAAATTTTGGGCTTATGTACAACATGAGGGCCTAATTTTTTTTTTTATTAAACTCTAAAAAATGAAAAATAAAAAAATTAGGCCCTCACAACGTGAGGGCTTAAATTTTTAATGCGTATTTTGTACAAGAACGTATAACTTATACCCTCAAAAACGTATAAGAACTTATAACGTGAGGGCTTAAATTTTTAATACGTATTTTGTACAAAAACGTACAAAATACGCATTAAAAATTTAAGCCCTCACGTTGTGAGGGCCTAATTTTTTTATTTTTCATTTTTTAGAGTTTAATAAAAAAATAATTAGGCCCTCATGTTGTACATAAGCCCAAAATTTAAGTATAATAATTAAAAAAAAAAAAAAAAAAAAAAAAAAAATCTCTTAGGCCCTCACATTATGCATAAGCACCAATTTAAGTGTAATAATATTTTTTGTAAACGTTTTTTTTTAAACAATTTTTCGTTTTTTTTTTTTTAAGTTTTTTTTTTTTCTTTTTTTTTTTTTTTTAAATCAGTTTTATTTTAAACAATTTTTCTTTTTTTTTTAAACAGTTTTTTTTTTTTTTTTCAGTTACATAAATCGTCCCTGTGGTTTGCCAAGTTAACGGAGTTAACGGTCAACTAACAGCATGACCCGTCAAAGGACCAAACCCGTAACTTTTGCATACCACGAGGACATGACCCGTCAAAAAAAAAGCACAGAGACATTTTACGCAAGATTCGACAAACCACAAGGACCAATTATGTAATTAACTCTAACAAGAATTTGCATTCATGACCTCATGAACACTCAACATATACAATATCTTATTAAAAAAAATCATCATAGTTTCTTTTATTTAGGCCGTTGCCTTTATGTTTTATGTTATAAACACATAAATTAGTTGCCTCTAAATTTCAATTTGATGTTCCGTGTAACAAATCTTTCTTTCACTAAGAACTCTTGCACTATCTTTTTCTTATCATTATATGTGAATATATTTTTGTAACCTTTTATCGTAACTCTCTATCCCACATATGCCGAAGATAGAAGTTGTTGATCACTAATATACCATAAGTGTACATGTGTTAAATGTGTTGAGAAATAGTGTTATGTTCTCAGATATTTCACCATTTGTGAGGTTGAAAAAATCTCACATCTGGTATGATATTGGATAACTGATATTAACTCTTAATTTTTTTCTTTTAATTAAGAAACAATCAAAAATATAAAAATTTATCCATTGCCCCGATTATAGTTTTAGGTCATATTTAACGTCTAATAGCATCTTAATTCTTTTGATTCAAATGCAACGTGCAAAATAAATACGTGCACGATCTAACATTAGTCAACAACCAGCATAAATCTCACTAGACAATTCATACATTTATGGAATATCTTATTTTCATCTAGCTAGTGACGTGTATATTTTTGTTATAAATGTGATCTTACATAAATACAACAATGATAGTAA
Source organism: Chrysanthemum seticuspe (assembly GCA_019973895.1). Taxonomy (NCBI): domain Eukaryota; kingdom Viridiplantae; phylum Streptophyta; class Magnoliopsida; order Asterales; family Asteraceae; genus Chrysanthemum; species Chrysanthemum seticuspe. The sequence continues at coordinate 340,541,596 of BPTQ01000009.1, forward strand.
CAATCAACAACTATTAATTCAATTATCAAGTTTAGGTACTTATCGGATTTGAATATTCGAGGATGTCTAAATCTAAAGGTCCATAATCCACACAACTTATGCGTTAATTAAGTTGCTGGGACACAAAGTCATTTCCCCGGCCGTGATCCTTGGGGAATGGTGGATGCCGGGGGTGAAGGCGTCCCCACCGATCTACACCTTTTGAGAATCTTTATAGTACAACTGTCGATCATGATTTTAAATCAATATACGTCCTAAGAACGTCTAAATAGAAAGAAGAGTTGAAGACCAAAGAATCATATAGAAGTCAATGTTCATTTGTTCGATCTCACTGATTCAAATATTTAGTTTTATGTAGTTTTCATTTACTCACCACATCTTCAAATGAACTTTGACTTTTCTAAAGTGTCTGCTAATAAATCTAATAGGAATCTAATGAAAAGAAAACTTATAATGAAAAGGATGAGAAATAACTATAATTACATATTTGAGATGCGCATATTTGAATTAAATGCATCTCTATTCATTTAGATGCATTTCAATTAGTTTCGAAAATGATTTGAAGTGAAAATGAAGCAAAGTAGTATTTTTAACAAATTTAACCCGCAGAGGACGAGGATACATTGGATTTTTCTAACTTGCTAAAATGCATTTAATATATGTATATGCGTCTGCTAAGTGCATTAAATTGTTTTTAATGAAAAACTTATAGGTATAGTATATTTAGTTACTCAAATACAAATGATGTGTTATGTTTGAGGAATTTATTATTACTTTTTTATTTTTTATTTTTTTTCGTTTAAGCCCGTGCCTGTTTAAGGATGTGCCCATTGGGCTAGTGCCCGTTTAGCCCATTGCTCGTGCCCGCCCGTTTTGCCACCTCTAATATCTATACTAGGGAGAAAGACACTTCCCTCCTATATATTATTTTAAGACCACCATAAATAGAATTTTAAGCAAATATGCCTTATAATCATTATTTACATGTATTTAAAGAAATCATAAAACTAAAAACGCACTACTCATATAACACAATTAATACACTATTAAAAACACCCCTTCATCCAAAATACAAGCTTTTAACTACAAGGTACAACATAATTAAGCTTTCACAAATGAATAAATTAAAAATAGGTTTTTAAACAAATATAAGTAAATAAGCATAATTTATAACTATTTAAAGCACAAATAAAATAAAAAAAAAAACTCTATTCAACACATACAATTGATACACTATTAAAAACATTTTTTCACCAAAATATACAACGATACAACTGCAATGTATAATCTAATTAAGCTTCCAAAACATAAATCTGGAGTCCAGCAGTCCAAAACAAAATAACATTTGTTCGCTGAAAAATTTAGTCACAAATATCCGCAGCCACATCACGCGGATACCCTGCTAGTATACCATAGTATACGTGAGTTTCTTGTGACCAGATTAGTCTTACCTTTTCAGGTAGATGATCTTCTTCATGCTTTAAAGGTTTGCAAGCTAACCATATAGAAGCATGCAGAAAAACATATATCGGTTAATTGATACTTTTCTTGGTTATCGTTCTTTATTCTTTTCTATGGAGGCTTAGTTTTCTTACATGATTGACAAATAATTAAACTTAGGGATGGCAATAGGGTGGGGAATGTTGGGGATTGTATTTACCATTTCCATCCTTGTTTTCACTCTCCATCCCCATCCCCATCGGGTAATTGATTTACATCCACATCCCCATCCTCAATGTGGATTGAGGATCCTCGTGAAGATTCGGGGATTTTCAATCCTTATGAATTAAGATAAAGTTTCCACCAACTCATCGAAAATATAGAGAATTTTAACTCATAAAGTGTTTCAAGAAACGTCCGTACATCGCACATAGTTGTATTCATTACAATTTCAATTCAACTTTAAAGCATCCTCAACATTGTAACATCACATATAATATAAAAACAACATGTATCACATGTGTCTATTCGGAAAAAATAATAAGTAATATGTAGTTGGTGCTTATGCTTCTATTTCTAAAAGTACTTGATTCTATAAATATCACATATGCATATAAATATGCATGTCGATACTCATAAACATCTATACATATACATATACAAGTTAATCGAGTATGGATATAAAATAAAAATTCTAAATACTTATACACTAGAAAGATCGGAGTCGGGGTCGGGTTCGGAGATTTATGTTATCCCCATCCCCGCCCAATCTCCGGTTTCATATTTTGGAGATTCCCCATCCCCGTCCCCATCCCCGGTCAACTCGGAGATTCCCCCGTCAAAATCGGGTTTGGGGATCGAGTCCCCATCGAGTACGAATCTTTTTGCCATCCCTAACTAAACCAAAGCTAGAAAGGAAAAAAAAATACGCAAATAATGTCATATGTTTTTTATTTTATTAAACTTAAGTCTAAAATAACATTATATTTTCATTTACCAATAAAATTTATAATCAAGTTCAAACTTAAAAAGTGAGCTAATAAATCCACGTACAATGCCTTTCAAAAAAAAAAAAAAAAAAATCCACGTACAATGTAACTCAACAAGCAACATATGTATCGTTAGATGATACATACACATATAAAAACCGTCTAGGACATGAACATATTTTAATCATTGTTGTAGGTTTATAATGATCCAGTTATCCTTCGGGATATCTTATCTTCATCTACAGCTATAAATATTTTTGTTCTAATGTAATCTTACCCAAATACAAGAATGATAATGGCAGTCAACAACTAGTATTTCAATCATCGTGGTTAGATACTTGTGAACTTAGAATATTCTAGGATTTCTGAACTCCATATATACTAAACACAATAGTCTCACTCTACAAACAAAATCGTGTCTCACCCATTAACTCATAAAGTAGCACATTTTACTCTCTATGACTGGACATGTCACAAACTTCACGTTTTACAAATTTTCATTTTCTAGAGCAACAACAAACATATAATTTCTTGTTGTTACCTTCATGTTTCTTGTAAACTTTGACTTAGTTCTGAGTAACATATCTTTCTTTCACCAACTCATGCATCATCGATCCCTTTCTTTCCATGCACATAAAAATCTTTTTTATGATGTACTAATATACCAAAAAGTTCATAACTTTCTATTCTTTCATCTTATCCCATATAGGCTGGAGAAAGAAATTGTTTGCTACTAATATACCAAAAAGTATGCAAGTATTTCGTGTCTAGAATAATATGATGTTTTCAGGGTGATCATGATCCGGCGAGTTAAGAAAACTTAATTCACCGGATCGTGAATCCTTGAGAACTCATATTAACGGTTCACATTTATTTTTAATTTATTTATTTATTTTCTTTTATATTTTACCTTAAAACATGTTTTGGTGGAAACTAATTTTATCTTTAATTTCACGCTGGTTAATTAGATCAAAAAGGATACACGTGAATGTTTCTAGTACTAACTCAACGGTCAACAACCAACATATTTTTGTTCAGCGTCGGAATCAAGGTTTGGGGGTCTCGGGGTGACACAGGATTTTCATAGAGTTTTGTTTAATAAACCTAGTTTTTATAAAACTCAATTGTTCTAACACTTAATGAGTAGAAAACTCGATTTTATGCAACTGTTTGTACATTTACTCACTCCTATCTATTTAATGGTGTTCATATTATGAACTTGACTCATATCTAAATATATCATGAACACAGTAAGAGCATAATCTAAACCAATGAAATAATAACCTTTTCACTTACAACGATTCTCGTATAAAACTATACAAGAGATGGAGACCAAAACTCCGAAATGTACGTGGAAGTTTGAAGTAGAAGATGTAATTGGGCAGGTAGTATACATTCCAAAAACTACATATGTGTTACCATTACCCGTTTGACCACTTTTTATTATATCTTGATAATGTCTTCTATTCTATGAAAACTTGATTTCAGGATGCCTTTATTGTAACGAAGCGAGGTCAAGTAAGGAATGGTCCTCAAAGTGCAATTAAACTGAATAAGCAGGTTGGCTTTCCAAAGATTCAAGCACAGGTTATATTGATGTTTCATTCATTTGTTATGCATGTAGAAAGTAATTTTCTACTATTATGAGTACCATTTTACTATGGACACCTTAAATTAAATCACATTTTAAATGAAATAAAATTATATTGGAAAATCAGCAAATGAAAGTGAAGTAAACTAACCTTTTAAGCAATCTCATACATGATTACTATTTGTGAGGCTTTTCTTAAATGAAAATTCACTTTTTAATTTTTCCTCTATGAAAACGTTAGAGTCGATTTAAGCTACAATGGTTACTTTGTAATATTACCACAATGTTTTGCGTCGCTAAAAATTAATAGCAAACATAAGTTGATTACAAAAATGTATTTCTTTAAGCTCATACATGTTTCAATCTTTTATCTTGAAACTCAAACTCACATAGGCTGAATATAGAAGTTTCTAGTTAGTTATAGGCCATAGGTTTATGTATGTTGATTGTGTTGAGACTACTATATGTCTTCGAAAATTTCACCTCTCTCTTATCTAAAAAAAATCTGAGGGGGTGTTGGAATATTCGGAAACTCTTATAAACTCTTAACTTCCTCTCATATTATGTTTCGTTGGAGAGGAGACCATGTTAATATGTTAATATTTGATTTCACACAAATTAAAAAGGAAAACGAATTGTGAAAGCTAATAAAAAAAAACAATAGAAATGTAAAATTGCATCACGTACGATCTAACTCAACAGTCAATAACCAACATAAATCTTATTAGATAACTCATAGACATATCAAAACCTTTTATGACATGAACACAATTTAATAGCTGAATGTTCGTAGTGAGGATATCTTTTAGAATATCTTATATAGTTACATCCAGTGCCATATATATTTTCCTTCTAATGTGGTCATACACATACATAACAACGATAGTGACGGTCAACAACTACTATGTCAATCATCATGTTTATACTTATCGACTTTAAAAATTCAAGGATTTCCAAATCTATAGGTCCATACTCCATGCTACGATTCTCTATATTCCTAAATCATTTTCACAACCACGTGCGAGTTTAAAGTACATTTATTATGAGTATATCTAAAAGACCAAGGATTTTGCAAATCTTATTTCTCATTTGGAACCAAACTGAGCTACGCGTCACGAAATGAATTAAAGTCGTGGACCACAAATTTATGCAAATTTGTCATATCTTTCGAGCTGATCTTAAAATGAGCCACACTTGATGACTAAAAAAGAAGTAATGAACATATTTAAACTAGGAAAGCAATCGAAAATAAATTAAAAGATTGTCTTATGATGTTATTGTGGTTGTCGTTTATGCTATTTAAGCCATTTCATGTCCTAAGAAAGTAGAGTTGCAGACGATATAGGTACACAAAGTTTCATGGTCAGAGGGTCCAACTAATGAGCTCAAGCTTCAAGTAGAAGATTTGGGCTGAAGTGATGCATGTTCTTTATATTCAAGCCCAATTATATCTTATATGCAACTATCTTAAAGGGAATTGATACTCACACCACCTTTTTTGATTATTGCACTACAATATGTGCATTGTAGTTTGTACTGTACAAACTGCAATGCAGAGTTTGTGGTGAAATAATCAAAAAAGGTGGTGTGAGTATCACCTCCCTATCTTAAAGGATTGCCTAACAGCGTATAATGAGATTATAACATAAGTACTCTTTTTAGCGTAATAAGATTTTCACCTAAGGCCAAAATAAACCAAACAAGCATCATAATATAGAAAATACTTTACCCAAACAACTGAAATGTGATTCATTCAGTCAAATATACATTTTTACTTGAAAACAATTTATCTTTTTATAGCAATAGCAACATATTGTATAACTTAAGTTATTGAAAACTATATATGATAAAGGATTGCCTATTTGCCTAGCTGCTTACTTTTCGATTTTGACATAAGTACTTATCTGATAAGCATGTTTGTCGAAAAGTTAGCTTAATTGGGCAATCAAAAAATGCTTAATGATTTGTACTCGGCCGAACAAGTTTTTATACAAACCTAAACAAGTATCACAATACAACATAGATTATTTATTTATTTATTTATTTATTTATTTTTATTTTTTTAGGAATGACACCACACACTTTTTTTTTAAGTATCACAATACAACAAAGAATTGTATTCATGACCGATCAAACATGTAACTTATACAACAACATATAGATTTCTATATAAACGAATTTAGACAGGTAAACGCTAATACTTTTATCTTTGAAAAAATTATCATAGCTTCTTTTATCCAAGCTGTTGCCTTTATGTTTCCTGTTATAAACACATAATTTATCTTTTTCACCAAATGCTAAGAACTCATGAGCTATCTTTTTCTTACCATTTTTCTAGTGAAGATAGGAGTATTTTCTAACATTTTATCCTAACACTCTATCCCACATTGGCTGAAGATGGAAGTTGTTGGTTACTTATATACCATAAGTGTTTGTGTGTTAAATGTGTTGAGATTGGTATTATGTTTTCGGGTATTTCAACATCTTTCAGGTTGAAAAAATCTGAAAGTTCTTGAGATTGTCCAAAACTCATATAAACTCTTAGCTTTTTAATTAAATTTTGGTATTTTAGAACATGTTTGGTGGAGACCATTATAATATTTTATTTCACATAAGTTAGAATAGAGAACTAAATGTGAAAGCTAATAAAGAAACAACTGAAGTGCCAAAGTGTATCTAAATTTTATTGGTTAAAACGCAACTTGCAAAATAAATACAGGTTCGATCTAAGTCGACAATCAACAACCAACATAAATCTTATTATAGATAACTCATACACTTATCAAACCTTTTATGACATGAACATATTTTAATAGTTGAATGTTCATAGTGAAAATTTCCTTTGGAATATCTTCAGTGCCATATATATTTTTATTCTGACGTGGTCTTACGCATACACAACAACGATATGTTTAGATACTTATCCACTTTGAATATTCAATGATTTCTACACACATAGGTCCATACTCCATACTAAACGATTCTCTATATTCCCAAATCTTGTTCACAACCTCGTGCGAGTTTAAAGTACATTTATTATGAGAATATCTAAAATACCAAGGATCTTGCAATTAACACTTATTTCTCACATTTGGAACAAACTGAGCTACGCTTCACGAAAAGAATTAATGTCCTGGAAAACAACTTTATCCAATTTGGCTAGGGTTTTAAAAGGCCTAGCCACAACCTCCTACAAATATTGTGTGTCTTGCGAGCTATTATCTTAAGAGGAGCCACACTTGATGACTAGAAAAGAAGTAATGAACAGATTTAAACTAGGAAAGCAATTGAAAATAGGAGAAAGTTTTGTCTAATGATGATACTCTGGTTGTTGTTCACGCTATTTATATGTCCTAAGAACATGTAGTTTGGAAGTAGTGTTGAAGACGAAATAGGTACGCAAAGTACATGAGGGTCCAACTATTGGCCTCAAGCTTTAGCAAAAAAAGAAGTTAACATAATAAAGGATTTGGCCTGAAGTGATGCATGTTCTTTATATTCAGGCCCAATTATATCTTATGTCGTTGCTAAATTCTCGTATATATTATCTGCAAGACTGCAACCATATAAAGGATTGCCTAGTTGCTTTATAGAAAGAAGTAAACATAATAAGATTCTAACCTATGGCCAAAACAAACAAAATAAGCAACGAAATACATAGATACTTTAAATTCATGAACCAAAAAAGTAACGCATGCATTCAGCGATATATTGATCCACTTAAACGATAAGTAAACGCTAACCCTTTTATCTCATAAAAATCACATAATCTTTTAATACAACGATTAAATGATCGCAATATTTCATATTTAGAGCTATATGAGATCATATATTTCACGTTAATCCAAGATGTTCCCTCGTAATTCGTTCTCCAAACACATAACCTTGTTGCTTTTTAAATCTTCAATCTAGTGTTATAATCAATGTTTTGAAACCCAGGTCGACCCGGCCGGTTCAACCGGTCGGACCGGTGCCCGACCACAAAAACAGGTAAAAAAACTCGGGTTTCTAAAGCCAGGTTAACCAATTAGACCCACCGGGTTTTGGTTGACCCGGGTCAACCAGGGTCTTGAAACCCGGCCGGGTTTGGTTTTTTTTTCATTTTTTTATATAAAAACCAGGTTGACCCGGCGGTCGAACCGGTTGACCCAGTCGAAAAAAATAAAAATAATGAATGGAAAACCGGGTCGAACTGGTTGAACCGATGCCCGATGACTCGACAGGGTCGATTGAAAACCTGGTTTTTAAAACATTGGTTCCAATATACTCTAGTCTAGGGAAGAGCATTTCGAACCGAATCCCGGAACCGAACCGGAACCGTACCGGTACCGTACCGAAACGGTACCGATTCTTGAAATACGGTACGGTACCGGGACTACGAAATAAGGTGAAAAAAATTTGGGACTACTAATTCGGTACGGGACCGGTATCAAATCGGGAAATTCCAGAAAAAAAGCGGGGAAAACCCGATTTCCCGGTACCGGTACCGATACCAGTACCGGTATCCGAATCCCGTTCGGTACGGTACCGGTACCACTAATTTATGCTCGGGAAAAAATCGGTACCACTAATTCGGTACGGGATCGGTACGGGACTGGTACCGTGCTCATCCCTACTCTAGTCTAACATTGTATCCCACATAGGTTGAAGTAATATGTTGTTGGTTACTAATATACTCTAGTGTATGCGAGTTATGCATGTTTAGAATAATGTTATGTTCTCAGATTTGTAACCTTTCTCCGAGTTAAAAAAAAAAAAAAAAAAAAAAAAAAAAAAAAAAAAAAAAAAAAAAATCGACTTTGGGTTTCAATCTGAAAATGTATAATTAGCTCTAAACTCTATTTTATGTTTACTTATATATTTTTAGCATACATGTTCTCTTGGAGACCATTATAATGTTTTAGAAGTCAATTCTCAAAATTTCATGGTCTAAGGTCTACTAACAAATTGGGAGCTTATAAACTCCACACATTTACAATGTTACAAAACAATCTAAATGGTGTTGATTGAAAAGGATATCTGAACTAAATTTGTAACCTTTCTCCGAGTTTAAAAAAAAAAAAAAATCGACTTTGGGTTTCAATCTGAAAATGTATAATTAGCTCTAAACTCTATTTTATGTTTACTTATATATTTTTAGCATACATGTTCTCTTGGAGACCAGTATAATGTTTTAGAAGTCAATTCTCAAAATTTCATGGTCTAAGGTCTACTAACAAATTGGGAGCTTATAAACTCCACACATTTACAATGTTACAAAACAATCTAAATGATGTTGATTGAAAAGGATATCTGAACTAAATTGATGAAACTATACTTTGTGTGCTTGCACACAATATTCGATCATACATGAATTTATTTCTTAAAACTTCTTAAACACATGAGACATGTACAGAATTTACAGATTTAGCATTCAAAAAATGCTTAATGATCTGTACTCAGCCAAACAAGTTTTTAAACAAACCGAAACTAGTATCACAATATAACAAGAAATTGCATTCATGACCTGAACACGTACAATAGCTTATAGATTTTTATATAGACGATTTCTTAGTAAAAATTATCATAGGTTATTTTATCCAACTTGCTGCCTTTATGTTTCGTGTCATAAACATATAAACTAGTTGCTTCTAAACTTCAATTTAATGTGCCATGTAACGAATTCTTCTTTCACCAAGTGTTAAGAACTCTTGCATCATCTTTTTCTTACCATTTTTTTAATGAAGATATTTTCTATCCTTTTATCCTAAGATTCTACCCCGCATAGGCTGAACATAGAAATATTAGATACTTATATACCATAGTGTATGCAACTTAAACATGTTATGAACAGTATTATGTTTTCGGATAGTTCACCATTTGTTAGGTTTGAAAAAATCTAACTGACATTGAAATATCTAAAAACTCATAGAGCTCTTAAATTTTTCCTTTTAATTTGGTACTCTAAAACATTGTTTGGTGGATACCATTTTAATCTTTGATTTCACACAAGTTAGAAAGGAAAACAAACTATGAAAACTAATATAAATCTCAACATGCAAAATAAATACTCGTACGAAATGAGCGTATCATAACCGGATATGAAATGAGCATTTTATAGTCACAGTTGAATGTTCATAACGAGTTGGACTGGTGGAGTATCTTATTTTCATCTAGATAGTGCCCTACATATTTTCGTTCTAATGTCATCTTACACATACACCACAACGATTACTATTTCAATCATCATGTTTAGATACTTATCAACTTTGAATATTTGAGGATGTCTAAATCTAAAGGTCCATAATCCAAACTACGGACGCTTTAGTTATATTGTTGGGACACAAGATCATTGCTCGGGGCTTGGTTCTTGGAGAAAGATCATGTCGGCACTTCGGCAGTGCTGGGTTGGGATATCCCCACCGATCTACACCTTTTCTGTGACATTATTATGTAGCCGTCAGTCCTAAGAACATCAAGTTAGAAAGTAGAGTTGAAGACCAATTAATAATATAGAAGTCAATGTTGTTTGCCGGATCTCACTGATTCAAATATTTAGTTTTATGTACTCTGTAGTTTACAATTACTCACCGTAGTAACTTCAAATGATCTTTGACTTTTCTAAATTGTCCGATAATAAAACAAATAACAACGCTGTTATATATGAATCTCAAGGTTTTCATTACTCTCATATGAACAAAGAGATCCCTATTGAGTGGAAACGAATTCGTGAGTTTTGACCTCTTGCTAGACAATTTTTGCTGAAATGCTATGAACCAAACGGTCAAACGTTGGACGATATCAATCAAGCCAAAGTACTTTATTATTACTTCATCAACTGTTTGTGCATTTAGACACTCCTGTCTATTTAGTTCTGTCCATCTTATGAATTCGACTGATATCTAAATACATCATGAACACAGTAAGAGTATAATCTAAACCAATGAAATAATAACCTTTTCACTAACAACGATTCTTGTATAAAACTCAGAAAGGTGGAAATTTGATGTAGAATATGTAATTGGGCTGGTACTATATATTCCAAAAACTATATACATTAGTGTATAACTATAATATTCTACATCTTTTTACCCGTTTGACCATTTTTCTACATATTTACAATGTCTTACTTATTCTACGAAAACTCGATTTGAGAATGCCATTCTTGTAATGTCGAAAGTAATTTTCTACTATTGTGAGTATTGGTGTTTCTTTCATTTCTTATGCATGTCGAAAGTAATTTTCTACTATTGTGAGTACCATTTTTCCATGGACACCTTAAATTAAAATCATATCTTAAATTAAATTAAATCATATTTTAAAACATGTTTTAACAGGAAAACATCACTTTATGTGCACGTATATGGCAGATGGAAGTGAAGTAGACTAACCATTTAAGCAATCTCATACATTATTACTGTTTGTGAGACTTTTCATAAATGAAAAATCACTTTATATTTGGCCTCTATGGAAACGTTAGAGCTCGGTTTAAACTACAATGGTTACTTGCAATGTTACCACTATGGTTTTTGTCGCTACAAATAGCAAACATAAGTTGATTACAGAACGTATTTGTTTAAGCTTATACATTATTCAACCATTTATCTTGAATCTCTATCCCACATAGACTCAAGATAGAAGTTTTTAGTTAGGTATATACCATAAGTTTATGCATTTTGAATGTGTTGAGATTACTATATATCTTCGAAAGTATCAACTCTCTTAGATTGAGAAATCTGAGAGGGTGTTGGAATATTCGAAAACTATTATAAACTCTTAACTTTTTCTCGTATTTTGGTACTTTAAAACATGTTTCGTTGGAGACCTTGTTAATATTTGATTTGACACATATTAAAAAGGAAAAGTAATTGTGAAAGCTAACAAAAAAACAATAGAAATGTAAAATTGCATGTCTAGAATAATATTATGTTTTGAGATGTATACCATCTTCCAAGCTATAAAAATTTGGTGGGTAGGAATAAATCTCAACACCCATATTAGCTCTTAACTCTTGTGTGTATTCTTTATTTACGAAGTATTTACTATATAAAATATGTTCTTATGGAGACCTTTCTAATCTTTTATTTCAAATAGATTATGAAGAGGGAAAGATATATACCAAGTTAATTGAGAAAGAGTGTGAGAAACAATTTACTCAATTTTCTTTGATCACTATAAATACCAAAATGTAATTGAACTAAACAACCCATGTATGAGAATGGTTCGGGATTTACATATGTAAAATCGCTATATTTATATATTAATAGTAATTTTTTTGAATGTTACATATGGCAAATGCAAGTGAAGTAAATTAACAATCGATGTAATCTCATGCAACATGGTTTCTGTTTGTGAAGCTTTTCGTTTCATACATGAGAACATCACTTTCTATGTGAAAGATGGTTCGAGCTCGGTTAAGTAACGAATAAGTGTTACTTATGATTTTACTACAATGTGTTTTGCCGTTACGACTTATGAATAGCAAGAATAAGTTGATTACAAAACGTATTTCCCTAAGCTCATGAATAAGTTTTTCTTAAACCTTCTCGGAAAACAGAAAGTATCACTTTATGTGTTGCTTAATGCATTGCCTATATTTGGGTGAATTGGGAATGTTATATAGCAATGCAAAAAGCAAGAATATGTTGAGAGTGTATATCATTATTGTTTTGATTAAACAGTCTAACTCAACAACCAAAACTGTTTATAAACATTTAGACTATAAGCATAAAGGATTGTCTAGCTGCTTATTTTAGATTTTGACATATATAAGCATGTTTGTCATAAACTTAGCCTACTACTTGCAGACCTAAATTTGTATATTTGATCATTCAAAACATGCTTACTGATAGGCATAATAAGTTTTCTAACGTTAATCCCACATTGGTTGTAGAAAGAAACGGTTTGTTACTAATATAATGTAGTCTAGGTGAGGCGTATGTGTCTAGAATAGTATAATGTTTTCAGCGAAGCAAGCTTTTGCAAATTAAAAAAATTTGTGAGTGTGTGCACCGCTGAAAATTCATATTAACTCTTGACTTTTTGTCCATTTTGGTTTCTTTACTCTAAAACATGTTATGGTGGAACCACTTTCACCTTTAATTTTACATAGGTCCATACTAAACGTTGCTCTATATTCTCAAATATTTTCTACAACCATAGGCGAATTAGAATAATAACATTTATTATGTGAATTCCTTAAAGACTAAGGATTTTACATGTTTTACTTCTCATTTAAAACTAACTGAGCTACGCGCCATTAAAAGTTTTGGACCCCCAACAACCAAAAAATTTAGCATATCTTTTGAGTTAACCTTAAGATGAGCTACATTTTGATGACTTGAAGAAGAGTAGTTAACGATGTTAAAGTAGGTATAAAATTTAAATTTAGAGTAAACTCGTCTTATAATAACATTGTGCTTGAAGCTTTTTGGAAAAAAAAAAAGAATTGGAAAATGAAGATGGCTACTAGACATAGGCCCAATAACTTGGGTTGAAATGATGCATGTTTTATATGGAGGCTCAATTATGTATTGTTTAATGTCTTACTCTTGTTATATGCTTATGAATATTTCTAGTCAACTCTCTAAGAAAAAAATCTCTTAACATTTTAACATAAGTACTTTCTTAACAAATTGAGGGCCAAAAACAAGTATCATAATATAGAAATACTTTACCTAAATAGCTGAACACGTAATTCATTAAGGGCGTATACCGATTTCTACTTGAATGATTTTTACTATGTATATGGTAAAGGAGTGCTAGCTGCTTATATTTAGATTTGACATAAGTTCTCACCATACAAGCATTGTTGTGCTAGGCTTTGCATGGCTACTTGCAAACGTGAATAAATACATTCTTAATACACAAATTGAGCATTTATTAAATGCTTAGTGATAATATGTTTCTAAAAAGCCTTGGGCCAAAGCAAGTATCATAATACATAAATATTCCAACGATTATGTCCCAAAAACATAAAACATTGATTTCTACAAACGATTTCAGATACGTAAACGCTTAGAAAAAATAACAAGTTCTTTAAATACAAAGGATATTGCAATCTTTCTTTATTAGAGTAATAACAACATATAATTTAATGTTATCAAAACTGTTGCCTTCATGTTTCATGCTCCAAAACTCTTGCTTTATTTCTACATTTTCATGTACATAAAATTCTTCTGCGTGATATTTAATATAGAAAACTATGCCAACTTTCTGACACATTTTTTCCCACATAGGTTGAACGATGAAGTTGTCGGTTAGATATATACCTTAGTGTATTTGAATTACCTACATGTTATTAGACTAGTATTATGTTCTCAGGTAATGATCGATCCTCTCTTGCTAAATGTACTTAGCATGGGAAAGTTCATTACCGAGAATTAATATGGATTCTTAAATTTTTAATTTTTTTGTTATCTTGTATTCTCTTTTTATATTATAGGAGATTGATTAATGTATGAAAAATTGTTACTTGATATATAGTTTTGGTCTACTTTTATTGCAACGAATAGCAAATGGAAGTGAAGTAAATTAACCATTTATATAATTTCATATACACTACATAGTTTCTGTTTGTGAAACTTTTCATAAATTTTGCATTTGTGAAAAATGGTTACCAAGAATCTGAACTCGAAGCAATGTGGGTATCACTTTTTACTTTAGAACCGTTGCATACACAATAAATAAATACTAACTAGAGGATGCATTGAGCAGACCCAGATTGTCTATATGTATCGACGCCATGTTTCTGCAACAATCTGTTCAACCGATGCTTAGAAGCTTATACCATTTAATGTTATTCAACTGAAAGACGCAGACGAGCATGTAAGTTCAAGTTTATGTCTTAGGTTTTACATCTCCATGAAAGTCAACAAAAAAACAAATGCATACTTACATTGCATCATCCTTATCAGTAATGCCTGAAATGCCTTCTGAACCCTTTTTCGAATTAAATGAGTTTCTATCAATTTATGTTAAATTTGTAGGAGGGTGTGACTTGAGCTTTGCATATTACACAGGCTGTTTTTTAATGGAGGCAAGTAATAGAAAGTGTATTAACTGATACAAATTTTAGAATAGATGTTTTTCGGGCCTGAAGTATGGGCTAAAATTGTATTAACTGATACAAATTTTGGAAGCAATAAAAAACAGTGCTTAATTGATATAAGTATAGAATAATCCTACGGATTACTCATGTAACGGATGGATTTGTAGTCATGAAATGGGGCTGAAATAGATGTTTTTCGGGGCTGAAGTATGGGCTAAAATGGACAGTTTTTTGGGTTGAAATGGTCATGGGATTAGCTGCTGAAATGGATGTGTTTCGGTGCTGAAATGGGACCTGAATCGGGTGTTAAAGTGCGTTAAAACGGGTATGTTGGGGTGGGGTGGGGCGATGAATTAACCCCTGATCTCCATAGGCGAATACATGAATTTGAAACAGGTGAGCATTTCATAATTGCTTAATACTTTTCGTCATCTATTAGTCATCCAAATATTTTTGTTATAGTTCCTGTTTGGATCGACATTGCAATAAGTTCGGGCTTCAAAATAGGTTCACGCATTTACGTGTTGCAACACGTTTTGTGCAGAAAATAACTAATGCTACAACGCGTTAATTATTGTGACTCTTTTTTATTCACTGTACTATCTACTGTAACTAATTTTTTTAAAAAAAAATATATGGGTACGAAAACGTGAAGAAGGGAATTGAGGAAACCATTGCCATTTAGAGCTGTATCCAGAATACATCAGGCATCTAAAGAGGTTCATATCGACAGTTGAGAAATCACCGACACATAGGCATAGCAGTTCAAGGAGGAGCCCACACCACCATTTTGAGCAGCCAGCCAAGGAGCACAGACCAATAGCAATAAACAAAATTACCATACCACGGCTGTTGATGAGCGTAAACAAAAACATTAAAAAAAACTCCGCTGCAACGCGGCAGGGGTTTGTACCTCGTTGTTACAAATAGCAAATGGAAGTGATGTAAATATACAAGTCAAAGTTTGAAAATAACACACTCCAAATTATTTGGTCCCGTGAGAAAAGGCTCAAAATGCTTTGTGAACCCTCGTATAAACCATGATTGGACCGATGCAATGACCAATCCTTGATTTGACCATCTAAAAAGAACTGACACTTACAAAAAGAAGAACTCAGACCTAGGCTTAAATCCCCTTGTGACCTGTCTACTTATGTTTTGACCTTATATGTAAAAGTGGGTTATATCCACATGTACATTTATGATATTAATAGTGTTGTTTTCGATCGTTACACATAGCATATGGACTTGAAGTAAATTAACCATTTGTATGTAATGTCAATGATTTATGTTTGTGAAACTTGTAATGAATTAAAACACCACTTTCTATTCTATATTGTAAAATGGTTAGATCTCGGTTTAATAAAAAAATGTAAGTTAATTTTACCACAATAAAGTTAAGTTGCCACAAAGTTTTTTTTTAGCTCCGCCACTGATCTTGATTCCGTTTAGTGAGAACCTCAAATCATGAGTGCAAGAACATCAAGGAAAAAAAAAAAGGCAAACTTAACATTTCAACGTAAGGACTCTCTTGACATACCGAGATTTTAACCAATGGCCAAAACAAGTATCATAAAATAGAAATACATAATTCACATATTGAGCATTCCAAAAATGATACGTTTCTAAGTAGCCTAGAAATAGTACTCCGATGAGTGACCCAAAAAACATAGTATATAGATTTCTACATGAATGATTTAGATAAGTGAAGTAAACGATATAGCTTAAAAAAATTACAGGTTCTTTAAATACAAAGCATAACCATTTGCAGTCTCACATTGTTAGAGCAATAACAACCTATAACCAAGTTGAACTTCAATTTGGAGTTCCAAGTTCCCATCACCAACTCTTAATAACTCTTCTATCCAATAACAATTCTATTCAAACAAAAAATTCTTTTATCCAAACATTATATCCCACATAGGTTGAAGAATGAAGTTGTTGGTTATTAATATACCATATTGTATGTGAGTTTCTTGTTATTAGATTAGTATTACATTATGAGGATTATGATTCTCTTTGTAATACCTGAATTTCTAAAATTCACAAAAAGACCAAAATACCCTTATGATCAAAAGTAAGAATAATTAAATAAACAGAATACCAAATGAGCTACGTAAATTCAGAAAACTCATAAGAAAATCACATATGATCCAAATAAATCTTGAATGACTATGTAAAGTTAATTTTATAGTTTATGATTTTATAAAAATTCATTTTGTATTTTTATTTAAATAACCGAATATATTTAAGAGTTTTATAAAAGAATTAAATTAATAAAAGCCCAATATAAATTTATATTATTAAGAGTCCATTTATTTTAGGTCCAATACATTATTAAGCCCACAAGAAAATTGGAAAAGTATATATATACATAAAATTCGGTTCCTAATAATCCCTAAATACCGATTATTCCCAAACCGACTTCAAAACCCTCCATAATTCGACTTCCAGTTTCCAGGGCATAAAGCCATTTTTCTTGGATAAGTTTGAAGGTAAAGAAGGTGAGAAAAATAGTGTTCGAGTTCCCAAGCTGCTGTATTGATCGTGGTTAGTTTTTGGATCAGTTAGGGTTTCGGCAAGTGGAGATTTTTGTGTTTTCTTGTTCCAACGACCAAAGCTCATCAAGGGTATGTTTCTAATGTTGATTTCAGTCCTACAAGTCATATAGAACACGTAAAAATTAGCCATGCATGTTTAATAAGTCGTATGGAATTAATTGGAACTAAAACCCTAGAAAAACGTATAAAATAACGAATGGGCGTATAATAATTTTTAAGACCATGAATTGATTTTTCCAGAAGCTATTACATGACATAAGACCTGAATAAAATATATATTTATGGATTCGAAGCTTGTATGAATTGTTTTGAGTTTTAGGGTTCGGTTAAATATGGAAAAAGGAAGGTTTTTAAAAGGAGCGATTAGGGTTTGCATGAACTAGGGTTTTCTTGTAATCATTAAAGGTAATTAATGAAGTACTAATGATGAGTTAATGATTGGTTAAACTTAGGTTTAGGGTTTGTACTTAAATTATACTTATTCGGTTTTAAACAAAAGTTTTGGGTTGGTTTTGTAAATTATGAAACTTAAAGGTTATTTTTGTGAACAGTAAAATAAAGGTACTAAACGTATAAAAATAAGTATGGGGGTTAAACGTGTAATTTTGGATATTTAGAGGGCCATTCGAATTGTATTTAACTTAAAGGGGTATGTTTTGTAAATTCTAAAACCTTTGGGCTAAGAGTGTAAAATCTGATAATATAAGGTTAGGTCGTATGATTAAAGATGTTAAGGGTGTAATATGTAATTTTGAGTAATTATGGGTCAACATGTGTAAATAAATTACGTAAGGACATGCAGGAGTTAAGTAAATTTCCGTTTGAGTTTTCATACGTTTTAGGTCAAAGTATAAATCATTAAAAGAAGTAACATGTGAATTAAATGCGTAATAAGTGATATTAAAAGTATGGAAACCCTAGAACTTAAATGGGAAGTTGATTAGGGTTAAAAGCTAAGTGGGTAATTTCGTTATTTCATGTAAGTTATAGAAGTTGTGTAAACTATTTTGAAAGAGAATCCTAAAATCCGTTTTTGACATTTGTAAACCCTATACTATGAATGATGATGAGATAAGTTCTCAAATAAGATAATTAACATATTAAACCCTTAAGTTTACTATTTATCATTTGTAACCCATAAGCTTGGCTAATTAATGATTAAGACTCTAAAACATTGTAATTCCGTCCGTCACTAAAAATGAGAATATTCTGACAACTCTAAAAGTATTAATGAGATTAATCCGTTATACTAATAAGTATTAAATAAATCATAATCCGTGTAGATTCGTGGGAGGAGACGCGACGTTACATCTTCGTATTCGATCATTCGTTGCTTTTCTCTCATTTGCTTTAAGGTACGGATATTCTGTCTTACTTTAAGACACTTGTGTTATCGTACAGATATTCTGACCTTTTCAGTAAAGGTCCCTCATGTTTTCCCTCTTTGTCATTTCTCTTATGTTTATTAGGATTCCCAATGCCATTGCTATGAACCCTTTTCTGAATGTTTGATCTGTTACTTATCTGAACTATGTTCTAGTGAACTATGCAATGTCTGATGTGAACTTATGTTAGGAAGATTGTGATATGTACAGTTGCTGAACTTTGCTATGGTTAATTATGAACCTCTGGTTATGAACCTCTGCTTATGAATATATGATATGCCACTATGATATGAACTTATGACTTCTGATTATCTGAATATGAACCTTATGATATGAACTATCTGATATGTTATCTGTGACCTTGTGTTGACTATGATCTGTGCTATATCTGAAAATCTGTTTGACTTAAGTTGGTTGATAATAACCAAATATTTAACTAGTCATGGGGGTTCCATGTCCGTATCAGTGATGCACCTCTGATATGACTCTAGGGCAGTAGAGTGATGTTCTGCCACGTCTCTGGATGGTGAAGCATATTTTTGAATATGTAGGAAGGGGCGTATGGATGCATCCTAGATCTGATCTGTTATCTGATATGTTATCTGGTGAATGATGTCGTGTGCAATACGCGTCTTCACAAAAATCTGGGAGCTAGCTACTCCATTTATTTTCTGAAGTTACTTTTGAAGAAGAAAGATATTTTTGATACGATATGTTTGTGAATGTGCTTATGACGTATTTGTTTAAGTGATTATTAGTTGCCATGATAGGATAAGATTGTTACCTGATTCGTATATCTGATACTATGATTTGTTATCGTTACGGGAATGTGTTGATCTGCAAGATGAATGTGCTAGTGTGTAATTGAGTGTTTTGAAAGTTAATTATCTGTCTGCATATGTGACCTGCCATGTTTAAACTCTGCTAAGGTTAGGATTTGATATAAGAACTGGTTTAGCTATTATGTCTGCCATGACTTGTCTGATAATTCCGCTGCTACAATATTGCATTAAGTGTATTAAATGTTGATTACTTGATTTGTATGAATGCCATGTTTATTTGTTTAGAAGTGTTTTCCGTCAGTCTCTAGACATTCCGTTTGGCTTATATGTAATCTGTTATTTTGGTATGAAATGTGTTTGGTTGTTCTGATTATGGTTGTGTTTGTCTCTTAATGTGCTATGTGATGTCTAAACTGTTATGTGGTTGTTTGGATTTCTGTATATTTGTGTTTCCGCAGAATCCTAAAAGATCCTTCGTCATTATTTCATTTTATTTTCGTTATTCGTATATTCGTTCTGTTTTAGCTTTTTGTTTCGTTATATCTGTTCACTGGGCTTTGTAAGCTCAGCCGCACTTTTCTTTTCCTGCGGCAGGTGTTTAGCATTCAAGATGAGCTTATGGGATAGCTGATCTGGGTTTGAGAGTAGAGCTGAGAGCAAGATTTGACCATAGAGATTTTAGATTTATTTTGGAAGATTAGTTATTTATGTTTTCTTTTTGGATATTTTGTAAAGGTTTCCGCTATTGTTTAGTTATTAAAGTTCTGATATGAAACCGTATTGTGATATCTTTACCCTTGTCGGGTCGGGGTGTTACAATTTATGGTATCAGAGACAGGTTTTAGGACCCTTAGAGCTTAGGCTATGACCTGTGAGGATTGGGTAGATCTTAGGTTCCGTCTGTTCAGATATCTTTCGATTCCTTTTGGATTGTCATTCAGATTTGACTTCGATAATCTTTCGTCTTCACTGAATTGGCCCTCCTCTTTTCGCATCGAATTTTGTTATTTTGTTTTCGCTCGTCCGTTTGTCGATCGTTAGATGGAGACTACCCGTGGAGCCGAAGAAGATGGTGCCGACCCTGCATTGCTGCAACAGTTCCTGTGCTGGAGAGGTTCGAGAAGCAGAAGCCACACTCGTCTGCCGTGCTACTGGAGACATCAGGATGCTGCTGGAGGGAGCTGGACGAATCAACCAAAGACGTAACGATGAAGACATTATTCAACAGGTGGCTGGAAAGGTTCATCTACTTCATATGATTTGGGCGCGACGTGTGTTACTCTGATTCGTTTGTCACGCGTTTTGAAGCGGTTTGATATCTTGCTACGTGATTTTGATCTGCATTACTTTTCTTTGATTCGTTCAGAACTCGGTTTGAATCGTGAAGTTTTATCGTTTAGCATTCTGGTATAACTCAGCTTTTCTTTCTGGATCGTCAGTAATGAGTCATGAGGAACTGTTTTGTGCATTGGTGGACTTCTTTTCTTTTGTGGTATGGTAAGTTGTTTTAATGTCGTATATGCTGCATGAATGTGTATCTGGTTTGTTATAGTATGTACTTGCTAGCTTTATGTTATCTGTATGTGATATGTTTTGTTCTGATATTAGTTATGTGTTTTGTCATGACCCGAGACCGAATATAATGACAATAAGAACTTGTTATGTGATGCAAGTATTATGACGCCTGATCAACGTAATAATACCGAGATCATATAATCTGAACTTATTGAAGGTATACAACGTCTGGGAAATGCCTGTGGTTGGTAGGTGTATAGATATTTGCCTGGTATCCGTTATTTGGTACTTTTCATATTGAGTTGAGACTCTGTATTTGATTATGAGATTTTCGTCGGTATTTGTTACGTATAAGTTATGTACGCTTGGAATCCGAAGTTGTTATGATCTGTGCGAACCTATAGATTGCTATGACCACCTTAACCTTATATGTCTTCACATATTTCTGTGACTATTGAGGCCGATAGGATTTATTCCGTCTATGCGTATGATGTCCTCATCATTAGATATCTGAATAAGTTAAAATTTGTCGTTTGATTTTCTGCGTCTCATCTGTTCTCCGCCATTATTCTGATGAGTATATAATTATCTATTATAAGTATTTGACTATTGATTTAATTTCTGAATAAGTATGAGTTCTAATATTCTGATAAGAAATTCATTTGTTCCGATATAAGATTAACGTTCGTTATATTCCTAGAAATTCTGGAATCCGATTCATTTTCCGTTCTGTTCCGCCTTGCTCAATTTCGAGGACGAAATTTTCTTTTAGAGGGGAAGAATTGTAATACCTGAATTTCTAAAATTCACAAAAAGACCAAAATACCCTTATGATCAAAAGTAAGAATAATTAAATAAACAGAATACCAAATGAGCTACGTAAATTCAGAAAACTCATAAGAAAATCACATATGATCCAAATAAATCTTGAATGACTATGTAAAGTTAATTTTATAGTTTATGATTTTATAAAAATTCATTTTGTATTTTTATTTAAATAACCGAATATATTTAAGAGTTTTATAAAAGAATTAAATTAATAAAAGCCCAATATAAATTTATATTATTAAGAGTCCATTTATTTTAGGTCCAATACATTATTAAGCCCACAAGAAAATTGGAAAAGTATATATATACATAAAATTCGGTTCCTAATAATCCCTAAATACCGATTATTCCCAAACCGACTTCAAAACCCTCCATAATTCGACTTCCAGTTTCCAGGGCTTAAAGCCATTTTTCTTGGATAAGTTTGAAGGTAAAGAAGGTGAGAAAAATAGTGTTCGAGTTCCCAAGCTGCTGTATTGATCGTGGTTAGTTTTTGGATCAGTTAGGGTTTCGGCAAGTGGAGATTTTTGTGTTTTCTTGTTCCAACGACCAAAGCTCATCAAGGGTATGTTTCTAATGTTGATTTCAGTCCTACAAGTCATATAGAACACGTAAAAATTAGCCATGCATGTTTAATAAGTCGTATGGAATTAATTGGAACTAAAACCCTAGAAAAACGTATAAAATAACGAATGGGCGTATAATAATTTTTAAGACCATGAATTGATTTTTCCAGAAGCTATTACATGATATAAGACCTGAATAAAATACATATTTATGGATTCGAAGCTTGTATGAATTGTTTTGAGTTTTAGGGTTCGGTTAAATATGGAAAAAGGAAGGTTTTTAAAAGGAGCGATTAGGGTTTGCATGAACTAGGGTTTTCTTGTAATCATTAAAGGTAATTAATGAAGTACTAATGATGAGTTAATGATTGGTTAAACTTAGGTTTAGGGTTTGTACTTAAATTATACTTATTCGGTTTTAAACAAAAGTTTTGGGTTGGTTTTGTAAATTATGAAACTTAAAGGTTATTTTTGTGAACAGTAAAATAAAGGTACTAAACGTATAAAAATAAGTATGGGGGTTAAACGTGTAATTTTGGATATTTAGAGGGCCATTCTAATTGTATTTAACTTAAAGAGGTATGTTTTGTAAATTCTAAAACCTTTGGGCTAAGAGTGTAAAATCTGATAATATAAGGTTAGGTCGTATGATTAAAGATGTTAAGGGTGTAATATGTAATTTTGAGTAATTATGGGTCAACATGTGTAAATAAATTACGTAAGGACATGCAGGAGTTAAGTAAATTTCCGTTTGAGTTTTCATACGTTTTAGGTCAAAGTATAAATCATTAAAAGAAGTAACATGTGAATTAAATGCGTAATAAGTGATATTAAAAGTATGGAAACCCTAGAACTTAAATGGGAAGTTGATTAGGGTTAAAAGCTAAGTGGGTAATTTCGTTATTTCATGTAAGTTATAGAAGTTGTGTAAACTATTTTGAAAGAGAATCCTAAAATCCGTTTTTGACATTTGTAAACCCTATACTATGAATGATGATGAGATAAGTTCTCAAATAAGATAATTAACATATTAAACCCTTAAGTTTACTATTTATCATTTGTAACCCATAAGCTTGGCTAATTAATGATTAAGACTCTAAAACATTGTAATTCCGTCCGTCACTAAAAATGAGAATATTCTGACAACTCTAAAAGTATTAATGAGATTAATCCGTTATACTAATAAGTATTAAATAAATCATAATCCGTGTAGATTCGTGGGAGGAGACGCGACGTTACATCTTCGTATTCGTTCATTCGTTGCTTTTCTCTCATTTGCTTTAAGGTACGGATATTCTGTCTTACTTTAAGACACTTGTGTTATCGTACAGATATTCTGACCTTTTCAGTAAAGGTCCCTCATGTTTTCCCTCTTTGTCATTTCTCTTATGTTTATTAGGATTCCCAATGCCATTGCTATGAACCCTTTTCTGAATGTTTGATCTGTTACTTATCTGAACTATGTTCTAGTGAACTATGCAATGTCTGATGTGAACTTATGTTAGGAAGATTGTGATATGTACAGTTGCTGAACTTTGCTATGGTTAATTATGAACCTCTGGTTATGAACCTCTGCTTATGAATATATGATATGCCACTATGATATGAACTTATGACTTCTGATTATCTGAATATGAACCTTATGATATGAACTATCTGATATGTTATCTGTGACCTTGTGTTGACTATGATCTGTGCTATATCTGAAAATCTGTTTGACTTAAGTTGGTTGATAATAACCAAATATTTAACTAGTCATGGGGGTTCCATGTCCGTATCAGTGATGCACCTCTGATATGACTCTAGGGCAGTAGAGTGATGTTCTGCCACGTCTCTGGATGGTGAAGCATATTTTTGAATATGTAGGAAGGGGCGTATGGATGCATCCTAGATCTGATCTGTTATCTGATATGTTATCTGGTGAATGATGTCGTGTGCAATACGCGTCTTCACAAAAATCTGGGAGCTAGCTACTCCATTTATTTTCTGAAGTTACTTTTGAAGAAGAAAGATATTTTTGATACGATATGTTTGTGAATGTGCTTATGACGTATTTGTTTAAGTGATTATTAGTTGCCATGATAGGATAAGATTGTTACCTGATTCGTATATTGATACTATGATTTGTTATCGTTACGGGAATGTGTTGATCTGCAAGATGAATGTGCTAGTGTGTAATTGAGTGTTTTGAAAGTTAATTATCTGTCTGCATATGTGACCTGCCATGTTTAAACTCTGCTAAGGTTAGGATTTGATATGAGAACTGGTTTAGCTATTATGTCTGCCATGACTTGTCTGATAATTCCGCTGCTACAATATTGCATTAAGTGTATTAAATGTTGATTACTTGATTTGTATGAATGCCATGTTTATTTGTTTAGAAGTGTTTTCCGTCAGTCTCTAGACATTCCGTTTGGCTTATATGTAATCTGTTATTTTGGTATGAAATGTGTTTGGTTGTTCTGATTATGGTTGTGTTTGTGTCTTAATGTGCTATGTGATGTCTAAACTGTTATGTGGTTGTTTGGATTTCTGTATATTTGTGTTTCCGCAGAATCCTAAAAGATCCTTCGTCATTATTTCATTTTATTTTCGTTATTCGTATATTCCTTCTGTTTTAGCTTTTTGTTTCGTTATATCTGTTCACTGGGCTTTGTAAGCTCAGCCGCACTTTTCTTTTCCTGCGGCAGGTGTTTAGCATTCAAGATGAGCTTATGGGATAGCTGATCTGGGTTTGAGAGTAGAGCTGAGAGCAAGATTTGACCATAGAGATTTTAGATTTATTTTGGAAGATTAGTTATTTATGTTTTCTTTTTGGATATTTTGTAAAGGTTTCCGCTATTGTTTAGTTATTAAAGTTCTGATATGAAACTGTATTGTGATATCTTTACCCTTGTCGGGTCGGGGTGTTACACTCTTCATGCTTGAAATGTTTGCAAGCTAACCATACATAGCATGAGGAGAACATAGTCGGGATAATTAATATGAATTTTTGATTTTTTTTTACTTTTCTTGGTTATCGTTCTTTATTTTTTTTTTATCAGTCGCTCAGTTTTGCGAATGTGATAAAATTAAGGATCCTGATTTATGAATAATTAAGGCAAAATTAGACAGTAAGAACAAATGACGCAAATAATGTTATACGTCTTTTACATTATTAAACGTAAGTCTAAAATAACAGTATATTGATTTACCAATAAAATATATGTCTCGTTAGATAATAAATACACATATTAAAACCATCTAAGAAATGAACATATTTTAATCATAGTTTGTAACGAGTTATCATTTGGAATATATTTTCTTTATTTATACAATGATTTTACTTGTTTTAGATTAGTATTACATTATGAGGATTATGATTCTCTTCATGCTTGAAATGTTTGCAAGCTAACCATACATAGCATGAGGAGAACATAGTCGGGATAATTAATATGAATTCTTGATTTTTTTTACTTTTCTTGGTTATTGTTCTTTATTTATTTTATCGGTCGCTCAGTTTTGCTAATGTGATAAAATTAAGGATCCTGATTTAAAAATAATTAAGGCAAAATTAGAAAGTAAGAACAAATGACGCAAATAATGTTATACGTCTTTTACATTATTAAACATAAGTCTAAATTAACAGTATATTGATTTACCAATAAAATATATGTCTCGTTAGATAATACACACACATATAAAAACCATCTAAGAAATCAACATATTCTAATCATAGTTTGTAACGAGTTATCATTTGGAATATATTTTTTTTATTTATACAATGATTTTACTTGTTTTAGATTAGTATTACATTATCAGGATTATGATTCTCTTCATGCTTGAAATGTTTGCAAGCTAACCATACATAGCATGAGGAGAACATAGTCGGGATAATTAATATGAATTCTTGATTTTTTTTTACTTTTCTTGGTTATCGTTCTTTATTTTTTTTTATCGGTCGCTCAGTTTTGCTAATGTGATAAATTTAAGGATCCTGATTTAAAAATAATTAAGGCAAAATTAGACAGTAAGAACAAATGACGCAAATAATGTTGTACGTCTTTTACATTATTAAACGTAAGTCTAAAATAACAGTATATTGATTTACCAATAAAATATATGTCTCGTTAGATAATACATACACATATAAAAACCATCTAAGAAATGAACATATTTTAATCATAGTTTGTAACGAGTTATCATTTGGAATATATTTCTTTATTTATACAATGATTTTACTTGTTTTAGTTTACTAAAAAGGTTGTGATGATCGAACTAGCGAGCCATGTACGCTTTGAGAGTGATATGTTAAGTGGTTAGCTCGCGCCGGCTTTCATCATCCGGCGGTTTGAGCCACGAGCTAGCAAACTTAACACTTTCCCCTTTTGTCAGTGACTATAGTGATGTAAAATAGATGAAAGTGATGAGAGTATAAATGGGTTTAGTGCTAAATTTAGAGTAGTGAAGGACGATGAGCGGTGATATTCACATGAATGTTAGAAGGCAAATAATTATCTATGCCCATCTTATCAATTTTGTCCACAATGTTGCCTATTTACATGGAAACCTATTTGCAATTTTCACATTGCGCATTCAAAAAATGCTTAGTGATTTGTACTCGGCCGACAAGTTTCTAAACAAACCTAAACAAGTATCGCAATATAACAAGAAATTTGCATTCATGACCTGAACACCAAACATATACAATAACATATAGATTTCTATATAAATGATTTCAGATAAGTGAACGCCAATCATTTTATCTTAAGTCTCTTTTATCTAAGTTGTTGCCTTTATGTTTCATGTTATAAACATATAAACTAGTTTCTTCGAAACTTCAATTTGATGTTCCATGCAACAAATTTTTCTTTCACCAACTGCTAAGAACTTTTGCATTATCCTTTTCTTGCAAAAATGAACATATTTTGTAATCTTTTATCCTAATACTCTATCCCACATAGGCCGAAGTTGAAAGTTGTTGGTTACTAATATATCATAAGCGTATGTGTGTTAAATGCGTTGAGAATAGTATTATGTGTTTGGATATTTCATCATCTATCAAGTTGAAAAAATATGGTAGAGCATGAAGTATTAGAAAACTCATATGAACATTTAGCTTTTTTCTTTTAATTTAATACATTAAATCATGTTTAATCTTTAATTTCACACGGACTAGAAAAGAAAACAAATATTAAAAGCTAATAAAAAAAACATTAGAAATGTAAAAATGTATAT
Source organism: Chrysanthemum seticuspe (assembly GCA_019973895.1). Taxonomy (NCBI): domain Eukaryota; kingdom Viridiplantae; phylum Streptophyta; class Magnoliopsida; order Asterales; family Asteraceae; genus Chrysanthemum; species Chrysanthemum seticuspe. The sequence continues at coordinate 340,569,499 of BPTQ01000009.1, forward strand.
GTGTTCTTTTGACTAAAATGCAACGTGCGAGATAAATACACCCACGATCTAATTCGATAGTCAACAACCAATATAAATTGCGCTCCTCCGTCTCATGTTTATACTCCATATTTTCATTTCAGGTTATCCCAAATTTGTCCACTTTCAAAAAAAGATAATGAATTTAGTTCAAGTTATCAATTTACCCTCACTTGAGACTATTATTACAAACATTAAAGAAGTTTTAAATTACTAGTAATTAGTTAAGGGTAAAACTGTTATTCTGCAAAGTGAAAGCTGTGATAATGATGCTTTGCTTAATCTGTGTTTTTTATTTGTGGATAATTATTTATGACGGAAGTAGTATTAGATAATTTATACACTTGTCATAACCATATATGAAATGAACATATTTTTTATCTTATTTTCATCTAGCTAGTGATGTATATATTTTTGTTATAACATGATCTTACACAAATACAACAACAAAAGTGACTATCAACACCTACTATTTCAATTATCATGATACTTGGAGTTAAAATATTCAATGATTTTTAAACCCGTAGATCCATATTAAACAGTATTACATATCCCAAAATCTTTGTGAAAACCACAAATGAGTTTAGAGTACAATTGTTACAAAATCCATATCCCCAAATCTTTGAGAAACCACGCATGAGTTTAGGGTAAATTATTACAAAATCCATATCCCCAAATCTTGAGAAAACCACGCACGTATTTAGAGTACAATTATTACAAGAGTCTCTGCAAGACTTAGCATATTAGAAGTTTCCTTTCCTATTGGGAATCAACTGAGCTACATGCTAACAACAAAGGATTATAAATATCTAGCCACAACCTCCTACAACTACTGTATCTTTTGCGAGCTAATCTTAAGGCGAGCCACATTTGATGACTAGAAAAGAAGAAATGAACATATTCAAACCATAAAAGAAATTAATCTAAAATAGGTGATAAATATCTTATGATGATATTGTGGCTGTCTATCACGCAATTTAAGCTACTCTATGTACTAAGAACATGTAGCAAATGTTTTGATTTTATCATGTGAGTCATGTTGTGGATGAGTTTATATCAACATGTCATTTATATGAAATTATAAGAGATGCTTATAGAATGATATATATTGGTCACGTATAAAATATTGTTAGTATGTTACTATACAACAAGTGAAGAGTCAAATGTAGTTTCTGAGTATCAAAAGATAGAGAAACAAGGCTAAAAGGGTCCAATTATTAGTATGTTACTATAATACTTTGACGCTCATGACCAAAAAACGTAAATCTTTCAGCGATGTATAAATTTCTACATAAACGATTTTAGATAAGTGAACGCTTAAAAAATATTCACATGTTCTTTAAATACAAATGCTTAAGCATTTGCAATGTTTCATTTTTAAAAGCAATAATAATATATAATTTCATGTTGTTACCTTCATGTTTTGTGCTCTAAACACTTAAACTAGTTCCAAGTAACATATCTTTCTTTAACCAACTTTTAATAACTATGGCATTGTCTTTCTTTCCTCTTGAATATCAGTCTTTTAAATAAAGTTTATCGTTGTATGAGACCATTTGTAACTTTATATCCTAAAATTCTATCCCACATAGCTAGAAGATGAAAATTGTTTGTTACTAATATACCATTTTGTACTTTGGACAAATGTGTCTAGAATAATACTTGACAGGGTCTTTCATTTTGTACATTTGCAAGGTTAAACAAATCTATAGGAAAGTCATGCCTATCTGAAAACTAATAGGAACTCTTAACTCTTTTTTTTTGTTCTTTCTTGCATTTTTTTCACAGTAAAACATGTTTTGATGGATGACACTTGAATCTTTAATTTCACATAGTTTAAGAGTAAAAGGTATTAGAAGTTAATTAAGAAAGACTAAAAAATGATAAAGAATAAGAGAAACAATTAGATTTATTAATTTTTTATTGATCATTATACTTAGGAAATGAAATTGAATTGAACCACATATTTCATAGAATATTTCTGAATCTGGAAAACATCATATCACTTTATTTGCACATATATGGAACTAGTTACGGATTAATGTATGTAGCATTATTACTTGTTACAAATAGCAAAAGTAAGTTGATCACAAAATGTATTTCCGTAAGCTCATACATGATTTTGTTCCTAAACCATCTAAGAAAATTGAAACCATTACTTTATGTGTTGGTTAATGCATTGTCTATTTTTGGTTGAATTGGGGATGCTATATAGCAATGTGAAAGTAAAAGTATGTTGACGTTGCTTTTATCCTATATTTTTTTTGTTAAAATGCCAAAAAACAAATTCTGATAAGATTGACAAGAACAATAACGAGGTGCAAAATAAACCCCTAGTCTAACTCCACAACCAAAATGTGTCTCATCCATTAATTCAAACACATATCGAAAATAATTTATAAAGTAAACATTTTACTCTCTATGACTAAAAGCACAAAGGACAACGCTTAACCTTAACATCTATGATGTTACCTTCATGTTTCGTAAACATAAAAATTAGTCTCTTGTATACTTCAATAGTTCAATTTAGTGTTCTGAGTAACATATCTAATTCTTTCCATGTACTTACTAATTTATCATTTTTTGGTTATGGAGACATTTTCTAACCTTCTATTATTTCATTTTATCCCACATAGGTTGGAGAAAGAAATTGTTTGTGACTAATATACCATAATGTATGTAAGTGTTATGTGTCTAGAATAGTATGATGTTTTCAGGCTATCATGACTGACGAGTTAAGAAAACTTAACTCATCATGTTGGTGAGCGACTGAAAACTCATATGAACTCTTAACAATTTTTGAACTCTTATTTACCATAAAACATGTTCGTTGGAAACTACTCCATTTTGTTATCTTTGATTTCACATAGGTTAGGTTAATTAGAATGCAAAAAGGATAATAGTGAATGTTTTTAGTACTAACTCAATAGTCTAACACTTCTACTACATTGTATATTTTCGTGCATCGGTGGAATCAGGGGTCTGATGGTACCGCGGTGTCACGGGACATTCATCGAGTTATGTTTAATAAAATTCATTTGATTAACTCAAACGTTCTAACACTTGATGAATTATATCTAATACATCATGAACACAGTAAGAATATAATCCAAACCCTCAATGAAATAATAACCTTTTCACTTACAATGACTCATGTATAAAACCATACAGGAGAGCGATGAACCAAAACTCTGAAATGTAGAAGTTTGAAGTATTATACATTCAAGCATGGTTTATATTGATGTTTCGTTCATTTGTTATGCATGTGGACACTAATTCTTCATTGCAATAACTACGGTCCACCATCTTTCATATCGGTAATACTCTTTGAGAGACAATATGTATATGTAAACGTCCTTTCTACACACCAAAACTATCTATTTTGGCCTAGTATATAGTTTTGCCAGTTATATTGCAGTACCAGGCTGTCGGGTCCGGAAAATAAGCTCATAAGACCCTAGCTACATTTGAGCAAATTCTAAAAAAAAACACAAAATTAACTTATTACTTATCCATGTGAAATTCTAGTCCGGGTCTGTTTCACCTGCATGTGTTGGGTTGGTTCGATCAAAGTCCATTAAGGTAGCCAGCAGTTGTCGTCCATACCTAACTAGGCGTGTGAAAAAAGTGGATTGGCACCGAGAAGAAGAATATTGGATTGACACGTACCAAAACTAGCCCGCTTTAACCCGCAACAAAACTAACCCTTTCAAAATCAACCCGTTTTCATCCCTTACCCAGCTTATACGCCCCACCATTTTTCCAAATCTATACTAGTATGCTTCATTTCATAAAGTTTTAATAACACTAGTATCAATAATCCCTTTTTTCAATGAATTCGAATTGAAAAGCGTGACTGCAAAAGAAACTGGTTTAAAACCCAAGGAGCAAAAGTTGGTGTTAATAGGAAAGGAGATAAATCATCTTGAACACTTCCATATGGTGGCTGTGAAGAGTAACGCAAATATGATTTGTTTTTATGTACATTTTTTATGTTTACATACATTATGATCCGTTATTATCTACTTTTATCTGTTTTTATACTTTTTCATCCGTTTTTATAAGTATTCATCCGTTTTTCTTATCTTTTCATACGTATTTAGCCGCTTTTGTACGTTCCTATTTGTTTTGGTACGTTTTATACGTTTTTGTATGTTTTAGTACATTTCTATTCTTTTTTGTATGCTTTTATGTGTTTGTATGTTTTCTTACGTTTTTATCCGTTATTAACCATTTTATCTATTTTTATACGTTATATGTAAAAAATGTAAGAAAAGGTATAAAAACGGACAAAAAATATAAAAAACGGATAAAACATATAAAAACGAATAAAACCATATAGAAATGAATAAAAACGGATAAAAATAGATAAGAATGTACAAAAAAAAGATGAAAAACGAATAAAAAATGTATGATAACGTAGAAAGATGAGCGAAAACGTATAAAAACGAAAACAAACATATAAAAATGGACGAAAACGTATAAAAACAGAAGAAAACGGATAAAAACGTATGAAATCGTAAGAAATCGGCAAAAACGTATAAAAACGAAAAAAAAACATATATAATGGATGAAAACGTAAAAAAAAGGGTAAAACGTATGAAAACGCAAGAGAACATGTGAATACGTATAAGAACGGACAAAAACGTATCAAAACGTATAAAAACGAATGAAACGTATAAAAAGGGATGAAAACGTATAAAAACATAAGAATACGAGTTAAAACGTATAAAAACAAACGAAAAAGTATAAAAACGATTGAACACGTATAAAACCGAATGAAAACGTAAAAAAATAGATGAAAACGGATAAAAACGTAAGAAAATGAGTGAAAAAGTATAAAATCGGACTAAAAGTGAGTCAATGCAAACCATAAGGACCATTATAACTTTTATAAGTGAAAAAAAGTCAAGGGATGACTGGTGAAAGTCAACGCAAGCCACAGGAACCATTACTGTAATTTTTCAAAGTTGGTAACCTAGTAACCTGCTAGTTCCCGGTAATCTTACGTATGTTGTTCATAATTTGAAAATATGTTGCGTAAACCAGTAATTTCTAAAGTTCGTTGCGTAGATCGTTTTTTTGAAAAAAATATGTTACTTGTCTTTAGCTTTCACCCTTTTAATTATATGCATTTTTAGGGGAAAAAAAAGTACTTCAAGCTTAAATAGTTTTTAAATTAGTATTAATAAAAAGATAGTGATCTTTTTATGCATATATATACACATAAAAAATAAACTATATATGCTTATATGATCGGTTTTTGGTTCGGTTCCATTATCATTTTGTCAAATTCATAACTCACCCTGAAAACCAAATATCTAATTCGATTTGGTTTGGTTCTGATACATTCGATTTGGTATTTTTAGTTCGGTTCGATTTCACTTTTAGGTTCCTGTGAATATTACCAAATTTTGAACACCCGTAGATGGCTACTAGACACGACCCCAATAAGTTGGGTTGAAATGATGCATGTTTATTTTACTCAAACCCAATTTTTTAATGTCTTGTACTCTTGTTATATGTTTATTAATATTTTAGTAAACTCCCTATGAAAACATCTCTTATATATTATCTGCAAGTATATAACTGATTGTCTAGATGCTTAGGAAGAGATGTAAACATAAATACTCTTTTTAACATACTTAACGTAAGGCCAAACAAACAAAAAAAGTAAAGGAATATTATGGAAATTTTCCCGGATAGCTCAACAAGTAATTCATTGAGTCGCGCATATCAATATCTACTTGAATAACAGTATATTATTCAGCGACGTATAAAAAAATTCACGAACGATTTCAGATAAGTAAAAGCTAACCCCTTGTTCTTGGAAAAAATTACAGGGTGTTTTAGTTCAATGCTTAAAGATTTGCAATCTTTCGATTTAAAGAAAGAACAACATATACTTTCATGTTATCCAAGATGTTTCCTTCATGATTCGTGCTCCATAAAAACATAAATTAGTTGCTTCTAAACTTGAATTTGGAGTTCCATGTAAGAAATAGTTCTTTCACCAACCGTTGATAACTCTTCATTAGGTATCTGTCTCTTTCTTTCTGTATACATAAAAATCTTTATATACTATGAAGACTTTTCCTAACATTTAATCCCACATTTCTAAAAGAAAGAACTTGTTGCCTAGTTATATACACTAGTCTATGGGGTTATATGTGCTTGGAATGGTATAATGTTCTCAGGTACACAATCTCGTGGAATCTTTATAGGTTCAAGAACTTCCAAAGATTTCAGTGTTTGTAACCTGAAAACTTGTATGAATTTCAAACTTTTTTTAGTATCTTTTTTAAATACAAAACATGTTCCGGTGGAAAACATGTTTATCTTTAGTTTTTGCATATCTTTTTTCATTAAAAAAACGTGTTTTGGTGGAAAACATGTTTATCTTTAGTTTCGCATAGCTTAAGGGTATATTTGGCAGAAGTAACTGTTTCTCAAATTGGAGATGGTGCTGAAGATGAAGATTATAAAAAAAAATTATTTTTATAAGCTATATGAGGCCATTTTTTTTTTTATTATTAACTTTTTAATCTCATGTTCCAAACATCCCCTACGAAGTATAATTATTTTTTTATGTCATTTAAGAATGGCTAAAAGCTGAGAAAGAGTGTAAGTAACAATCATATTATCCAATTTCGTTTTCATCATTATAAATAGCAAATAATGAAATGAATTAAACAACTTATTTCGTAAAACATTTCTAAAATTGGATGACATCACTCTCTGCGCACATAAAAATAGTTATGATGCATGTAAATTTGTTACTTAATATATAGATATAATGATTTCGATCATTTCTATCATGCATTGTGAAAATGAGCAGAGCTCGATTAAATAAAACATGTAACTTAATTTTACCACAATAAAGTAACTTGATCACTTTATAATCATTAACCCTTTTTCTTTTATAAGAAATCACAAGCTCTTATGACGACACTTAAACATTTGCAATCTTTCATATTTTGAGCGCTAACAACTTATAATTTCACGTTATTGAAATTGTTCCCCCACTTCCCTTCATGATTCGTGCTCCAAACACATATAATAGTTGCTTCTTAACTTTAATTTGGTGTTCTAGGCAACATATCTTTGTTTCACCAACCGACAATAACTCCTCCATACTATTTTTTAGACCTTTTCTAACCTTTTTTCCTAACATTCTATCTCACATAGATTGAAGATAAAAGTTGTCGGTTATTATTATACTATACTGTACACGGGTCAAGTGTGTTGAGAATGGTATTATGTTTTCAATATTCCATTTTCTATCTGGATACTCATAAGAATATCTGGATACTCATAAGAACTCTTAACTTTATGTACTGTAAAACATGTCTACATTTAACAAGTTGAACATATTTTGGAAGCCTACTAGGAAATACTACGTAACATATAAGAAAACATGATTATCAATATGTATATGATAAACATATAATTTCATTTTTTTTTTTGAATGACGGATATACTAAAACACTAGCAAGAAGCTAGGAACTTACAAAGTTACAAGGTGGGCTAAAAAAGAGACGCCTTAGTAGTACTATTCGACCAAAAAATACTCTAGTTGCAAAAATTCCAAATAGTCCACATTAAACTGTTACCCTTCATGTTTCATGTTCTAAATCTTGCATTATGCTAGCTTTTTATCTTAATTAACACTCTATCCCACATAGGTTGAACGATGAATTTGTTGGTTACACATATACCATTTAGTACATGATTTACTTGTTATTAGATTAGTATTATGTTCTCGGGTAAGTGATCCTTCTCATGCTTAGAAAGTTTGCAAGCTAACCATATATAGCATTGAAGAGTTCATATACTCGAAAATTAATATGAATTCGTAACTTTTTAATATTTTTTGTTTATCTTTCTTTATTCTATTTTTTTATAGGAGATTGATTAATGCATGTAAAGTGGTTAGTTGATATATAGTTTTAGGCTGTGTTTGATAGACACTTAATCAGAATCAGCGCCAAAATAATGAATCGGTCATAAGCATATGTGTTTGGTAACTTTTTGGTCACTCTTAATCATTCTACCAAGGGTGGAATGACTCAACGTATATGAAATGCAAAATGATTAAGCGACAAATTGTTATACAAATCTAATCTTCAAAGGGCCCTTTAATAGTGACATTAAAATATATATTTGTCATCAGAGTAGTACAATACCTATGCATTTTACTAGACTTTTATTTTAATGTTTATTTATTTCAATTTTGTTTCTTTCTCTTATTATCCAATTGCGTTAGTTGATGCTATACGTTTTAGCTGGACTTTACACAAATATTGTAGACTTATTCATAACTTGTACATTACTTAAACAACAAAATTATACACCTAACTTATAAGCTAAACAATATTTACACAAAATTTTAATGTATAATTAAATTATCAAATGATAGATATGATAAAATGATTTTAATAATTGAAAAATAAATCACATGTTCAAAATTTTACGATTGTAATTTATGTTTTCAATACCTCTACCCAGAATACTTGTCAAACAACATGTTTAATTCAGAATCAATTTCATTCAAAGACTTCAAATCATTCAGATGCTTTTAATCATTCAGTGCTAAATCATTTTGTTTTATCAAACAGCCCCTTAGTATATTTATATTGCAACAAATAGAAAATGGAAGTGAAGTTAGTTAACCATTTACTTAATCGCATATATACTAGTTAATAATACATAGTTTCTGTTTGTAAAACTTTCCATAAATTTGGCATCTGTGAATAAAATTAGAGCTCGGTTAAAATAAAAGATAATTGTTACTTATGATTTTAACACAATGTTTTTCATCGTTACTAATAGAAAATGTACGCTAATAACAAACGTATTTGTTTAAGCTCATACATGAGCTTGTTCTTTTTAATTCTTAGAAAAATAGAAATTTCATAAATTGGGTTGTCCCGAACCCGAACCCGAAAATGTCTTATAGGGTCGGGTCATGTTAATCGGGTTGATAAAAATAGTCGGTTTTGTTTGACCCCAACCCGATAATTCGATATTGTTATTAGGTCGGGTTAGGGTTGAATTTTTTTCTTATCGGGTTAATCTGATAAAACCGAAAAATGCTACTGTATTTGTTTCTTTTTAAATAGAACCTTGTAAGCCAATTAATCTTTGCATTACATGAGACAACAAATACATTACGAATGGTATAACTTTATATTATGAGTCTTGTTTCTCATCTAAAACCAACTGAGCCACGCGTCACTAAAAGTCTTGGACCACGACTTCTAACAGATTTCGCATATCTTTCGACCTAATCTTAATATGAGCTACACTTTGATGACTTGAAGAAAACTAGTTAACGATGTCAAAGTAGGCAAGTAATTTAAATTTAGAGTAAACTAGTCTCGGTGACATTGTGGTTATAATCCACGCAATTTAAATTTGGGCTACTAGACATAGGCCCAATAAATTGGGTTGAAATGATACATGTTTTTATATCCACGCCTATTCATCTTTTATGTCTTGTACTCTTTTCATATGCTTATAAATATTTCCATGTCAACTCCTTATGAAAACAAAAAAATCTTACATATTATTTGAAGTATATAAAAGACTGTCTAGCTGCTTAAGAAGAGATGTTGACATAAGTACTTTTATTAACATACTTGGGATTTTAGCATGAGTCACATTATTCAATTCCGGTTCTGGTAATGTGATCAGATATTGAGATACACACATACATCTGTAATATGACTCACATTATTAAAAAAAAAGATACATTTACGCAATATTTTTGCTTGTTTCGATTTACTAAACAGATGATGGAACCAGCGAGTCATGTACGCTTTGAGAGTGATACGGTAAGTGGTTTACTGATGGTGACCTTCATCAGCTCATGGTTTGAACCACGAGCAAACTTAATACTTTTTTGGTCAGTCATTGCAATGATTACGGCGAAGTAAAATAGATGAGACTATGAGAGTAAAGAGAAAATAAACCGATTTGGTGTTAAGTTGACAGTATTGATGGGAAGCTTGTCGTAACGACCACTAAATTGCTCTTAATATATTTTCAAGCAACACAATTAATCAATTTTAATTTTTCATGTATATTAAAACCAATTATTCGAAGGACTGTTACAAGACGAAAAACTATCTCAAGCATTTGCAAGAAAAATGAATATTCCCTAGTTACATGCAAATTTATATATGTACAACAAGTTTTAAACAAACCTAAACAAGTATCACAATATTACAAGGAAATGTATTCAAGACCTAAACTCGTTACAAGTATCACATCAGATAAGTAAACGCTAATCCTTTATTCTTTGAACAAAACATCACGGGTTCTTGTATCCAAGTTGTTGCCTTTATGTTTCGTGCTATAAACACATAAACTAGTTGGCAATAAACTTCAATTTGATGTCCCACGTAACAAATTTTCTTACCATTTTTTTTAATGAAAATAATTTTGTATCCTTTTATCCTAACACTTTATCCCACATTGGCTGAAGATATAAGTTATTGGTTAGTTATATACAATAAGTGTAGTGTGCTAGATGTGTTGAGACTAATATTATGTTTGCCGACTTTTCACGGTCAAATGTTGAAAATCGATTATTTTGTCGTTTTGTGAGGTTTTAGCCACGAAATTTGACGTGACTAAAGATATTTCGTCACTAAAAGCCCTGATTGTAGTAGTGTTTGACGTTTCTGTCGAGCAGCTTTTAAGATGAGCTACACTAGAAGAATAGCAAAGAAGTAATGAACAGATTCAAATAAGGGAAGGAATAAAAAAGTAAGAGAAAACTTTGCGTTAAGATGACATTGTGGTTGTCGTTCTGCAATTTAAGCCGCTAGGTCCAAAGATCATGTGTTGGAAAGTAGAGTTGAAGATGAAAAAGGTAGACAAAGCTTCATGATCTAACGTCTACTTATAAAATGGGAACTTAATGGAGACGCATTCATAATGGTGCAATATGTCGATCGAAAGGGACATCTGAACTAAATTGATGAGACTATACCTTGCGTGCTTGCACACAATATTCGAATTTTAGAATAGAACAGATAGCATGACTCACATTATACTTTACTTAATTCTGATTTGTTAATAGATCAGCTTCTAAGACATAATAAACTAACACATATTTATATTACCATGACTCACATTATTAAAATAGTTACATTTTCGCAATTTTTTTGCTTGTTTTGATTTGCTAAACATATTGTGATGATGCAAGAGCCATGTACGCTTTGAGAGTGATACGGTAAGTGGTTTGCTCGTGGTGGCCCTCATCAGCTCATGCTTTGAACCGCAAGCAAACTTAACATTTTGTGTGTGTGTGTAGTGATTATGGTGAAGTAAAATGCCGAGTGATATGTACTCGGCAAAACACGTTTCCAAACAAACCTAAACAAGTGTGACTATACAACTAGACAACTTATACAATAGCTTAGTAAAATCAGATTAGTAAACGCTAATACTTTTTGCTTAGTAAAAATCATCATAGATTATTTTATCCAAGTTGTTGTCTTTTGTAACAAATGTTTCTTTCACTAACTATCAAGAACTCTTGCATTATCTTTTTCTTACCATTTATTGTGTAGATATTTTGTAACCTTTTATCCTAACACTCTATCCCACATTGGCTGAAGATAGAAGTTGTTGGTTACTTATATACCGTAAGTGTATGTGTGTTAAATGTGATAAGAATAGTATTATGTTTTCGGATATTTCAGTCTATCAGGTTGAAAGAAATCTAATAGATCACGATGTTTGAAAACCGTTATTTATTCTTAGCTTTTTTCTTTTAGTTTGATACACTAAAACATGTTTAATCTTTAATTTCACACAGACTAGAAAAGAAAACAACTATAGAAAGCTAAAAAAAAACAACACAAATGTAAAAATGTATCTTAGCTCTTTTGATTAAAATGCAACGTGCGAAATAAATACACGCACGATCTAATTCGATAGTCAACAACCAACATGAATTTTATTAGATAATTCATACACTTGTCATAACCATATATGAAATGAACATATTTTTATCACAGTTGAAACTGAAAGTTCATATTTGACAGATAACACTTTAATCTTTAAATTCACATAGCTTAAGATGGAAAGGTATTTTAAAAGTCAAGTAAGAAAGACTAAATTAATGAGAGAATGTGAGAAAAAACTAGATTGGGTAATTTTGTTATGATCATTATACTTAGCAAATGAAATTGAATTAAACAACTTGTTTCTTTAAAATTTTCCGAATCTGAAAAACATTATATCACTTTAGGTGACACATATATGGAATTGGCTAGGGATTAATGTATGTAACATCGTTACTTGTTAAACCTTCTAAAGAAAACAGAAACTATCACTTTATGTTTTGACTAATGCTTTGTCTATTTTTGGGTGAATTGGAGATGTTATATAGCAATGCAAAAGCAAAAGTATGTTGACATTGCTTATAGCCTATTTTTTTTTGTTAAAATGCAAAAAATATTATGGTCAAATTGATAAGAACAATAATGACGTGCAAAATAAACACATAGTCTTATCCATTAATTTAAACACATATCGAAACTATTTATAAAAGTAAACATTTTACTCTTGATGACAATAAGCACAAAGGACAAAGCTTCAACATTTCAGTCTTTCATTTTGAGACAACATTTAGTTTCATGTTGTTACCTTCATGTTTCATGTTCTAAATAGATAAAAATTTGTTTATAAACTTGAATTTTAATTTCAATTGGTAGTCGGGGTTTTACAGTAGGACAAGCTGCTTTGAAAGTCGCTTTGTACAAAGTGGCAAAACACGAGAAAACGTGCAACGAAAATCAACATGATACTTTTGGTTTCCTTGCATCTTAGGTTGTGGAGCTCCTCAAAAAAGTCAAACAAGTTATGCATAACAATGTTATGACACCTAGATTTGCAAACGTAGTTTTTAAAAAAATTGACTTTGCAATTCAAAAAGGGATTGCGGCGCAGCTTGTTGCTCGTTTGCCTTGCACCTCTATGTAAATCGAAAGAATTTATAATTCTAATATAAATAGTATCTGCCATAAAAAAAATTTGATGTATGCTAGAAATTTTACTACTAGTTGGCTTATTATAATGGTCTTGTCATTGGTAACATATCTTTCTTTCATGAACTCTTGCATTATCAATTTCTTTCCATGCACATAAACATCGTTTTTGTACTGTAATAACTTACCATTTTTTTGGTTTTTGTTTATGGAGATCTTTCCTAACATTCTATTCTTTCATTTTATCCCACATAGGTTGGAGAAAGAAATTGTTTACAACTAATATACTATATTGTATGCCAGTGTTATATGTCTAGAATAATATGATGTTTTCAGGGTGCTCATCATCCGACATGTTAAGAAAGCTTAACTTGTCGTTTGTTGAAAGCTTGAAAACTCATATGAAGTCTTAAGATTTTTTTACCGTAAAAAATGTTTTGATGGAAACTATTTTAATTTTCAATCTCACAAAGGCCAGAGAGGAAAACATATTTTAGAAGTAAATAAGGAAATGAAACAAAAGTAGCAATGAATTATTATTGTGTATATCTTAATTCTTTTTATTAAAATGCAAAAAGGATTACAGTAAGATGTTTATTAACAAAAAAGAAAAAGACGTGCAAAATAAATACACATATGATATAACAAGAGTCAACAACCAATGTACGTCTCACTAACAAATGCATACACATATCAAAACCAACTATGATATTAACACATTTTATCACCACTTGAAAATTCATAACGAGGACATCCTTTTAAATATCTTATTTTCATCTAGTGCCATGTGTATATTTCGTGTAGCAGCGGAATCAGGGGACTCGTAATGTCACGGGACTTTCACATAATTTTGTTTCCTAGTGATATTATTCGTAAAGTTAAGAATTCTCCTAAATGCACCCGAATAAAAAAGATATGGTCTCCATAAGTATTCAAATGTAATCGATACTTGTCCGCTTCAAATATTAAAGATGATGCTCTATATTCCCAAATTTTTGACAAAGTATATTAGAAGGATCATTTCTTATCCGGAACCAACTGAGCTACACGCTGATGAAGGATTTTCAAAGTCCCGGCCACAACCTCCTACAAATATTGTATATCTTACGAGCTATAATCTTAAGAGGAGCCACACTTGATGATTTGAAAAGAAGAAATGAACATATTTAAACTAGGAAAGCAATTGAAAATAATAGAAATCTTTGTATTCAGATGATACTGTGGTTGCGTTCACGGAAGTTAAGCCTTTGTATGTCAGAAGGACATATAGTCTAAAAGTAGTTTAAGCAAATGGAAGTGAAATAAATTAACCAATTGAGCAATCTCATACATGATTTTTGTTTGTGAGACTTTTCATAATTAAAAATCACTTTCTATTTTGCATCTATGGAAATGCTTAGAATTCGGTTTATTAAAAATGGTTACTTATAATGTTACCACAATGTTTTTCTCACCACAAATAACAAACGTAAGTTTATTACAAAACGTACTTCTTTAAGCTCATACATTTTCCAACCTTTTATCTCTATCCCACATAGGCCGAAAAAGAAGTTGTTGGTTAGTTATATACCAGAAGTGTATGTGTGTTAAACGTGTTGAGAATGGTATTATGTATTAGAGTATCCTAGCATCCATCAGGTTGAAAAAAAATATCTGCCGGATCCTATTGAACGCGAAAACCCATATGCACTCTTAACTTTTTCTTTTATTTGGATACTCGAAAACATGTTTTGGTGGAAACTATTTTAATTTTTTTACTTCACACAAATTAGCAAGGAACACATATATGGATTACTAATATATGGTAGTGTGTATGGGTTATATAAGTCTAGAATAGTATTATGTTTCCTGATAGTCTTTTTTATTATTTTATTTATTTATTTATTAATTTTTTAATCATGTTTACTTCTCTTTATTTCTTAAAAGCTTATCGCTTGGGCTGAAGTGATGCATTCTAATACTCTATTTATAAGCTGGCCCCGTTATCTCTAACTATTTTGAGAGTTTAATAAAATCCTCATCTTCTTACAACGTACATTCGTAATTAACACTTTTACAATCAAAACAAGGATAATAACTATAGGTCGCAATTTTAGACCTATTGATTATTTGTATAGATGGGTAATATTTAAGAGGTGTTGGGTTTTGTTAGGTCTCTTTATATTTTGGACGGGTCTAGATGGGTGTGTTTATATAACCTACAATCGTATAACAATTAACCAACTGGTTTAGGGCGGGTCTAACGAGTCAAAAACAATTTCCCAACCCCCGACCCTAAATGAATCATCTAGACCGGGACCCATCTAATAAAATGGAATCTTAACAGATAGCATGACTCACATTATACTTTATTCAATTCCGATTTTGGTAATATGATCAGATTGTGATGACAAAATTCTTGCATCATCTCTATCTTACCATTTCTAATGAAGATATTTTGTACGTAAAATTTTATCCTAACATTCTGTCCCACATAGGCCGAAGAAAGAAGTTGTTGGTTACATATATTTCATAAGTGTATGTGTGGTAAATGTGTTGAGAATAGCATTTTGTCTTCGGATATCTCTCTGTGTTCTAGGTTGAAAAAATCTAGGGTCCTCAAAGATATCTAGAAACTCATATGACCTCTTAGCTTTTTTTCTTTTAATTTAGTACTATTAAACATGTTTAATCTTTACCTTTTCTTTACATTACTCACCAATAGCCTTCTTAGATAAGATCTCCATCACATTTGATCATTAGTCAAAGTTGCAGCCTAAGTACTATTAAACACATAAGTTCCAGTCAACTGAATTTGAAGAAAACATGGGTTAAATATGAAGCCTAAAATGGTAATTCTTATCAATTAGTGACTTAATTTTTTATTTTATTTTATTTTTTTGGTAACCAGGATTTCCGACCTTTTAGCCGACTAATCCACAAGGTTTGAACCCACAGGAACACAGGCTCAAACCAGGTAAACCTCTCCCTTTTCAGGAGGTTGACATGGCCACTTAAAGTTGTTTATACCTAATAGGAATTGAACTTGACGCCTCACACATTTTAGAGTGATAGTCACATATTTTTTTTTCTTCAATAGCGTCTAATTCACAAAATACCACCAAATACTAAAACAATTTTTTTTTTCTCAATCCAATGAAATTACATATTTCCTCCCTAACATACCTCACAACTTTCATATCATACCTCAATCTTCTTCCATACATACATTTGATAAAGATTATCAAATGATCAAATTGTTTGCTTTGTAAAAACCCGACAAGTCAACCTGACTCAAGACCCATTTGAAATGGGCCCGTTTAGACCCGTAGTTCGAAATTACCTATCTAGACTTGGGCCAATCTATAATCAAACTCATTTAGACTCGTGATCTGACCCCACCCACACATTTTGACACTTATAATTTGGGGTGAAAACGAGCTGAGCCGAGCTCGAGCTCATCAGAGCTCAAGCTCGGCTCGTTTATATATATAAAGCTCGAGCTCGAGCTCGAACTCGTTTCGAGCCTCATATTTTTTCTAGCAGCTTAAGACTAGACGTTAACATAAGTACATAAGTACTATTTTTAACACACGTGATATTTTAACCTAGGGCCAAAACAAACAAATCAAGAATCATAATGTAGAAATACTTCCGTGGACAACTCAACACGTAATTCATTCACTCGTGTATATGGATCTCAACTTGAATAACGGTTCATTTCAGTGTAATAATAACATATGACTTAGGTTATCAAATCCATATATGATAAAAGGATTGCTTGGCTACTTATTTCTAGATTTTGAGTTTTGACATAAGTGCTCATCTGATAAGCTTGTTTGTCGAAAACTTTGCTTAGCTAACCTGAATTTATTAATTCATAATATACACATTGAGCATTCAAAAATCTGTATTGATCAACATAATAAGTTTGCTACACAACCCATGGCCATAACAAGCATCATAATGCAAAAATACTTTAACCTTAGGCAATGTATAAGATTTCTTCGCGAATGATTTTAGAAAAGTAAAAGCTAGCCCCTTGTTCTAAGAAAAAAATCACTGGTTGTTATAGTTTAATGCTTAAACATTTGCAATCTTTCATTACTAGAGCAATAACAACATATAACTTAACGTTATCGTCCAAAGTGTATATATGATTCGTGCTCCAAACAAATAAACTAGTTTGCTTCTAAAATTCAATCTGAAGTTCCAAGATATGTTAGTTTCAACAACTTTTAATATCTCTTGCATTGTCTCTCTCTTTCCCTAAAAATCTTTTAAATAAGATGGAGATCATTTCAACCTTCAATCCTAACATTTTATCCCACATTGATAGAAGAAGGAAATTCTTTGAAATTAATATACCATAGCATACATGAGAAGCTTGTGTTGTGAATGGTATTATGTTTTCAGACTTTGGATTACCTCACTAGCTAAAAATAGATTTAGCTAGTGAGGTATTGACAAGATTGAAAGTAAATACGATTATCAACTTTTTTATTTATTTATTATCTTTCGTTATATTCACTATAAAACATGTTTTAGCGAAATTGGTTTAGTCATTAAGTCCACTTGGCGTAGGAGGAAAGAATATTTTAAAAGCCAATTGATAAAGAATAAGAATGTAAGAAATAATAAGTTTGTTGTTAAATTGAGTCACGTGTTTACCACTAATTAAATCAAAACTAAAAGAAAAGAGAAATAAAAATGTCAAACATACTTTTAAACTTAAATATATATGATAATTGCAAAAGAAATTTACACTAAACCCAAACTTAAATCTAAGCTAGTAAATCGAGTACAATCTAACTCAACAAGCAATATATGTCTCGTTGGATAATTCATCCACACATCAAAACCATCTATAAATGAAAGATCATAACGAGGAGAATATCTTAATTTAATCTAGTGACATAAATATTTTCGGAGAAGAGTTATTTTACATATCAAACTTTTCTCCACCATCCCTTTAAAAAGATATCAATGACTGAGATTAAAAAGTAAAAGCAAGACGCAATTAGAAAGTAAAAGCAAGACGCAAATAATGTCACGTTGTTGAACATAAGTCTAAAATAACAATATATTGATTTACCAATAAAATTTACAATTGAGTTCAAATGTAACTCAACAAGCAACATATGTCTCGTTAGATAATACATACACATATAAAAACCATTTAAGAAATGAGCATATTTTAATCATAGTTGTAAATGTATAACAAGTTATCCTTTGGAATATATTATCTTCATCTACAGCCATATATATATATATATATATATATATATATATATATATATATATATATTGTAACTTTATTTTCAGAACCCTGTTAAGTGCGAGAACTCTCTTTGAACCGTTAGATTGTTTGATCAATGGCTATAATTAAATGTGCAATTAATGTAATTAACAGAAAGATTAGGACAATATTTGAAAAGTTAAAAGGGTAATTATGAAATTTCAATCAAAAATTAATTCACACAAAATTAGGAGCGGTTATAATAAAATACCAGATGATATCTTTTTTTCCATATCAGTTTTCACTTTCATCATCTTCTCCACAACCGTAGCCGCCACTCCCAATTTTTTATCTTTTTAAATCTATATCGTGTATGTTTGGGTTTGGCCATTTGGGTTTCGATTGTACCTCGTTGAATCTGGGTGTTTGTGTTGGTCCATCTGAGTTTCTTGTAAAGCCTCTAAATATTCTTAAATCTCATGGTGAAAGGTACAATCTCCTGCCATTTTATTCATAATTTATTTATAGTTTTAAGAATTGTGAATGGAGGTTGTTTGATTTTTGGGTTTTTTTCAATTAATATAAAATTGGTGTCTGAGTTTTTATATTTGACATAAATGAATGACTAAAGATCCCTTCAGTTGAAGATGTATAAATCATTTTTATTCGCCTCACTGTCATGATGGGTATGTTTATATGAAATATTAAAGATTCTATTATTTAAGGCTTACTTTTGTAAGTTGGTGTGATTCATTAATAGTTGTTTTTCAACTAGTTTAAACTAAAACGCTTGTTATTGACATATTGTTGTACTTATATTATCAGTTATAGGTTATAAGTAGTACATCTATTCCTACTCAGGAAACATACGGAACTTACACTGGATACACGAGCTAATTTAGCACTTTTCCGATCATTCACTGCTGCCCAACAACTCAGGTGATGCTAATTTTTTTTTAATGGTTTTGAGGATTCATGTATTAAACGTGTTTATATGGCTCATTGCAGGCACATGCCAATGTACTATCACATGGAAATTTTCAAGATGGTTGATGTCATAGTTACTCCAACAACTGGGTACAGTACAGTTGATGCACTTGCTAGTACATACATCATGTGTTTTAAGTTTAATATAAAATCAACAAAAGAGTTATTTATATATGTTTACGTATGAAACATAGATGTTTACGTTTAAAACATATACGTATAAAACATATATGTATTGTGTTTGAATTGTAAAACATATGTGATTTGTGTTTTGATTATATATGTTTTGCATACATAAAAAATTTGTCTCCTGTTTATTTGTGTTTGTTAGTTTAAGCTTGTGCATAATTTTTATTTTATCTTGAGTTTTATTTTAAAAGTATTAAATCTTGACTATTATTTTTTTTAGGCGTGACGTTCTTTGAAGGCATGCACACATACTGTAAGTACATATATGTTCTTGGAAGGTGTGCATGTATGTTTCTGGAAGACATGCACACATGTTCAAAAATAATCTGATGAGAAACTTCAAACACATATGTTTTGTGCACATATGTCCGTTTACAATAATTATTATTAGTGCACATATGTCCGTTTACAATAATCATATTCATGTATTTCTTCTTATTATAAATTTGTATTTTAATTGTATTTCAATTTGTAGCGAATTTTTTGTTTAACATTATGTTCTTTGTTGTTATAAATTTACATGATCTAAAAACACATATGCATCTTTTCATTTGAAAAACATGTATGTCGAAAAAACTATTCTAAAAACCAAAAAAATAAAATTAATTCATAAAAACACATATGCACTCAATCAGTTTTAAAACATGCATGTTCAGGAGAGATAAAAAACTGAAAATTGAATGTTTTTTTAAATAGGATTTACTTCAAAAAATCAAAAATAATATAAATTTGACTTTTACTATTATACCCTTTTGGATTAAACAAAAAAATTTAATAATTAAAAAATGCTATGTTGCATTCATATGTTGCACAATAAGCATTAATAGGAGTACATAAAGGGTTCTCGCAGTTCTCGCACTTAACAGGGTTCTCAAAATAAAGTCCCCCTATATATATATATATATATATATATATATATATATATATATATATATATATATATATATATATATATATATAGACAAGCGTTCAAATGAGAAGACTTATTTTAGTGAGAACGCGAGAAGTGATCTTAGCCCTCCATCTATTCCCCTTCTAATATCAATCCAACAGCTAAGATCAATTCTAATATTTAGACTAAAGATACAATTATCACATGCTTTTCATACTTAAATTTTGAAGGTCAGTATAAAACCAAAAAACACACAGTTCACATTAAAAAGTGTGAAAACAAATATACTCTCTCCAGTTCTTCAACATCAACTTCTTCCACGACCATCACGGATCACCACCGTCCACCGCAATTATCATCGATCACCACCAAATCATCACCGATCACCACCATAATCCACTGATAATCATCATCACCACTTATCACCGTCCACCACCATAATTAACGGCTATAACTATATATTCTTCGAATCGAGTTAAATCAACGACTATATGAAATTGAGGTATTGAGCAAGTATGAATTAAGTTTTTTATTCTTAATTTTTTTATAATGATTATAGATAAATTCTTTTTAGTGTTATATAGTTTAGTAATTAGTTATTAATGAATAATTTAGTTCATTCTTTAGAATCTGATGATGAAAAGGGAGATTTAGATCTTGATGAATGTGTCTTTGATGGTGGTCTATCAATGCACATTAGGTGTTTGATTAATTGTATAGTTTTTCTTCACATGTGAATATAGTTGTCTTTGATGGTGGTTCGCCACTGCTCAATCATTTCTTAGACTTGTTCATCGGATCCAGTTTAAGATGTGGTCAACTTTTTGCAATAGAGAGATTATAAGGTAAAAAATGGTCTATTGTTATTGTTTGTGCGTGTGTTTGGTTTATTGAAAGTGAGAACTATATCTAATTTTCACATGTGAACAAGTTCTTCAATCATTAATGAAATATTGTGCTTCTTTTTAAATGTATACCAACTGTTCGATTAAAGTCTTGCACCAATATTGTGAAAGCCGTGAAGTTTATTTTCTGACTAGGACAGTACATTGTATCGAATCTTCACATGTGAAGAAAGGAAATCGAATACCCTTCACATATGAAGAAATTTGCATATTTATCGAATACCCTTCAAAAGTGTTTCCGGCTCTACTCTATATTATTTATATGGTTTCCTTGTCTTCTACTAACGACTATTGTATTTATCTAAAAGGGAGTGAAGATGGGAAGAGAATTTGGGCTCTACGGATTAAAGCTACATTAGATAGATCTAAGAGGCTCATTGATGAATACTCCGGAGCACTTCACATATGCAGTTAACACTTGCTCTTAGTCTTCGGGCCATTTTTTCTATTGTTCTTAGTGGTGGGAATTTCGACCTTTTAGTTATGGATGATTTTATTGGGGTTATATTTTACATCAAAAGGGTAAAAAAAAATGAGCTCGATAGGTAATGGGTCAAAAGACACACAACGTGTATATTTATGCCAATCCTGCCTAAAATATGTTATTCTCAAAATTGAATATGTATTGAATCAGTATAATATTTGTTTTCATATTTGATTTGACAGTTCTTTTAATTCTTTGACAATCAATGTTTCGGGTCTACTTGACCAGATCCACATAAAAATACCCGTTACTTAACCCACCCTTTTATATACCTATAGCTTATGTTTCAATATTAGCTTGTTCTAACCTGACATCATATGGCAGTATAACTTTGTTGGCCGTATTTTGGGTCCATGTGGAAATTCCCTGAAAAGGATAGAAGCCATGACAGAGTGTAGAATATATATCAGAGGTCGGGGATCGGTGAAAGATACTGTTAAGGTATGAAATCTTTTCTTAAACATTATTAAAAGTTTCTAGTAATTATAGGAACACTTGAATTTCTGGTGCACAAGGATACATCTTCCCCTGTTTTCTTTTTCATCATGAATTTTTGGTCTTTAAATGCTGATGGGTGTGTACTTTGTTGTGTTTGCTCAAGAGCTTATTCATCCCGAAAATAGCATACAAAGACTGGTGAATTCTTCAGAACAAGCTGCTCCATATAAGTTAGCACTTACATTCTGTTTTGCACAAAAAGGAACTATCACACTCTTAAAAAGTAGAGGTACAATTATAACGGTCATTTAGTTTTTTGGGGCATCAATATAATGGCAGCTCACTGTCATTGGAAACATTAGTAATTACCTAGTTGCTGGAGGGTACTCGGCCATGAGTTAGGAATAATCTAGGAATGAGTAACTTGCCCCACCTCAAAACATCTAACAAGCTATTTATAAAGTTGTCGTGTACCATGTTACCAATCCATCTGTAACATTTTCATCTTAAAAACTTTTTTCTATGCATTGATTTATAAAAAGATTTGTAAATGAAAATCGAGACTAAGTAGTAGAGCTTCTTATAGTTTGTTATCCTTATCATTTGATATGTAATGCTCTTTTTTGAAATGCTGTGAACATATAGGGTACAAGATGTTGCCCATCAACTTGGCATGATGGTTGAAGATTACAAGCGTGTACAGCCTAACGTGAAAACCTATGCGTAAGTCATAGGGTAGTCACAACTAAGTTGGTCTTCTGTCTATCTTGTTACTGTTTCAATTCTCCCTGGTACGATTAAATACTTAAAGTTAAAGGTATATAATCTCACCCCTTTTAATCACTTCAGGCTATTGGTGGAATGTTTTACCAAATACTGTGCAGTCAGAGAAGCTATCCGACATTTTCGAGCCCTTATTAGGATTGAGGGTGGTATTAAGGTTCTATACAATGAAGGAAATCATGGAGATCCTCTTTCCCTATATCTTCGAGCTTTATGTAGAGAAGGTGCAATTTCATCCACTGTGTCAATTTAAATTAAATGACTCCGAAACTTTCGAAAGCCTTAATATCTGCTACAAAAAGTTGTTCCCTTTTTAACATAATAATCGAACTTAATTTTTGGTTTTCGATTGTTAATTTAGGAAGGATTGTTGATTTGTTGGAAGCTTTAGAAGCTATGGCTAAAGAAAACATGCCTATCCCTGCCAGAGCAATGATACTGAGTCAAAAGTATCAAACTATGGTTAGCTCATGGATTGAACCTATGCAAACAGAAGCTGATGTTGGATACGAAATAGATTACATTGCCAGGTGTGTAACTGCAAATCGAGCTAATTTTAGCATCTGACAGTATTCTCTGATTTGGTGATGCAATATGCAATGTTGTTTTGCGTTTTCGGTTTCTGTAGCTAGCCTTGAATGAGCTTCCCTATTTTTGTTTGATTGCTCTATTACCAACTAACCTTCTACATCTACCAGATACATTGAAGAAGGTGGGCTTACAGGTGAACGGAAGAGATGGGGCCCACGAGAAGGAAAGATGTCACTAGATCCTGATGTTGCTGGAGAAGATATCACAGAAAAGTACTACGGGCTTTACGCAGAAGAGGCCCGTCACTATTAGGAGATGCTACAGAATCTGATTATGTCCGAGTTGTGGAGTGGCTATTTCATGTTCTTAAACGCCCAAACAAAAATGCATTAAAACCTAAGGCTGCTAGTAAGATGCTTGTACCTGAGCTAATGGAGGAGCTTGAAGCAAAAGGTCTGCCTACTGATGGAACTCGGAGTGTGCTTTACCAGCGTGTTCAGAAGGCTAGAAGAATAAATCGATCAAGAAATAAGCCCCTATGGGTTCCTCCCATGCAAGAGCAAGAAGAAGAGGTATATTGTGAGGGTGGCAAAAGGGATGGTCAGGCTGGTTGGTTAATGTCTCAAAATGGGTTTAGGTCAAAGCGGGTAAATTTTTATATGGGATGAAATGGTTCAAATGGTTCAAATTAGAAGATGTTAAATTGGTAATATTAAAATATTTTGCTATAAAGGGAACAAATCAAATGGGTCAAACTTGTTAAAAGTTCCAACTGAGTGTTTTTTATGTTTTAAACCTCCTCAAATTGATAATTATTATTTTTTAATGCACGTAATCATATTATTAAACGAAGAATGTATATCTGTAATCGTATTTATAATAATTAATCTACAACATTTGGAAATAAATGGGATAACTGCCCTTACAGTAAACTAGAGAAATTGGAGATAAAGATCTTATTAAAGGCAATACAAGAAATTGGAGATAAAGATCTTGCAGATAGAGAACCTGTCATATTGGTGTCTGACTTTGACATCCAGGTAATCTTGTTCTCTCTGGGCGCAGTCCCCATAAATTTGCTGCAATAAAGTCTTTTTGTACGTAGCTTCAGTTATGTGGTTAGTTTGTGTATGACTTAATGCTGCTTCTTTAGAGACAAATGGGATGGTTGGTAATGAAACACTTTGGGCTGGCCTGCAACACCCTTTTTGTCAATTCTTCTATATTTGTAGAACTTTATTTATTAATAAAATCTGAATCAATAAACTAGTTTAAGTAAATGATGTAGGAGGTTATTTAAATACGCTTTGGGCTAGTTTCAGCAAGTTTGATCTGGCCAACCATTTAATCTGTTTTCATACTGGCTCAGCTTCAAATTTTACTCGTTTGACCTTCTTGAAGTATAAAAATAACCCAACTTGACCTATATTTTATGCAATTGGACCAGATTGCTACCTCTACTTTGTGATTTTTAAAAAACAGCGAGAACAAAACCTATAAACTATAAAGATATTAGTTTTGTTCTTTAGGCTCTGCCGAACTTTTTGTTTGGATATCATCATATATATCTTAAATTAAGCGTCTTTTCTTGCTGTTGGTCCTGCAGATGCTACCGTGGGAGAGCATGCCACTATTAAAAAAACAGGAGTTTTATCGCATGCCTTCCATAGCGAGCATCTCATGCACATATGATAGATGCTGTCATATCCAAGACAAGGTTGGCAAAGATTCTGCAGTCTTCCCTATTATCGAACCACTGGATACCTACTATTTGCTGAATCCAGGTGGAGATCTTAGAGAAACAGAAGCCGAATTTGGGGCTTGGTTCAAAGATCAAAACTTACAACATCAAATCTGAATGTGGTGGAAATTTTTTTCTCACGGTCAATATAAGTCAACGCTGGTTTGTCCAGTTTGTGACAAAATCTCAATTACATTTGACCCGTTCATGTACTTGTCATTGCCACTGCCTTCAACAGCTACTCGTTCAATGATGGTAACTGTATTTTATGGAGATGGAAGCAGTTTGCCAATGCCATTTACCGTTAATGTCATAAAACATGGTTGCTGCAAGAATCTGTACCAGGCTTTGGGTACTGCATGCTGTATTAGTAGTGATGAAACCTTGATTCTTGCAGAGGTAAGACTTTTTGATTGTTACTACGTTATTCAAGATTTCATTTAACGAATTTTTCATCTAAATTGTTCACATGGATGTGTAGGCATATGATCACCAGATATATCGTTACTTGGATAGTGGGGATTCATTGCATTCAATTAAAGATGATGAATGCATTGTAGCCTACAGGCTTTTCAGAAAACAAGCTGAATTTCCCAAGCTAGAGATATGCCACCGGTTTCTGGAAAAGTAAGTTATCCATTCTTACAGCTGTTTGTAATATGTTATAATGGATGTTTTTTTACAGCTCGAATCCAGGTGAAAGAAAGAGATTTTGGACACCCTTGGTTACCTATTTAGAGGGTGCTAAAAATGGCTTCGATATTGAGGCAGCGGTTAACAGAGTTCTGGCTCCACTAAAAAGGAAAGCTTTCTCGTCATCAAGCAAGAGTGTGGGCATTAAAGTAAATCGCTTTGCCTCCAAAGGTATTGAGGAATCTACCAGTGAATGTAAGATGGATACTGAAGTTGGTAACTCATCAGATGACAAAGATTTGAAAGAAATGCATAGTGGTGAAATGTGGTTGAGTTTGTGTCTAAAGGATGAGAGGGGTGCGGGTTGCAAACCTATTTCAAAGGATTCAGTTATAAAATCTACCAAAATTGTGAAGGTTATACTTGACTGGGCTGTAAAGGAACGCGAGTTGTATGATGCAAGCTACCTCAAGGATCTTCCAGTAGTGCATAAATCTGGTGTTATGGCCAAGAAAACTAATCAAGAATCTATTTCGTTGTTTTCTTGTCTCGATGCATTCTTGAAGGAAGAACCTTTAGGACCTGATGATATGAGGTATGATGATTAATTGCTAGAATATGAGACATTTGTTTCCAAGTAATTAGTTTTTTAGGATCATGTTAGTTATTAGCGTTTGTTGGTTATTGCAGGTGTTGCCCTGGTTGCAAGGAACATCGACAAGCAACCAAGAAACTCGACTTGTGGAGGCTGCCTGAAATTATAGTCTTCCATCTCAAACGATTCTCATACAGCCGATTCTTGAAAAACAAACTGGACACCTTTTGTTAATTTTCCTATTCATAATCTTGATTTAAGCAAGTATGTCAAAAGTAAAGATCCGTCTGGTGGATCTAGCGTTTATGAGCTTTATGCTATTAGCAATCATTATGGTGGCCTTGGTGGCGGCCATTACTCTGCATACGCGAAGGTAAAAAGCTAACCATCCAATTTGCCACTTTTATTTTATCGATATCTTTTCCCCTAAACTTGTGCGCTTCTATATACTTTTTGTAGTTGGTTGAAGAAGACAGATGGTATCACTTTGACGATTCTCATGTAACTCCGGTAAGTGAAGGTGACATCAGGACATCAGCAGCGCATCTTTTGTTTTACCAAATAGTATAACCTTATTTGTTGTGAATGTGTTCAAAACTCATTTTAATGGTCGTGTTTGTGTATAACGGACCAATTAAGTTAGGAAGCATGGTAAAGTGGCCGTTTACGGTCAATCATTTTTTATTTCTGTTATTATGTTCTGTTTCCGCGAGTGTTGCATCTTTCACTAATTGAATTTTTTCCATTTGGCCATTTGGTCGTGTTTGATGAAATGTATAAGTTTTCTTCACATGTGCATTTTTTTTTTGTTTTTAATAAAATGAAGTGTTTGATGAAATGTGTATGTTTTCTTCACATGTGCACTTTTTTGGACTATGAATTGTGCCTGTTTATGATGTCTCAGTTTTGGACTCCAAAAATGATCATTTCTTTTGGTCAAAGTACAAATACAAGTTCATGCTATTGTTTACTTGTTATGCATGCAAGGTGCATATATGTACTGGGAATGGCCTTAAAGGTTTACACATATGGATTTGAAAATTACTGGAAGGATAGCCAAAATCGATTTGACTTCATTGTCACATGGGTCATAGGTAAGTTACAATACGAATAGTGCTGATATGATTTGAAAATTACCTAAATTGTAAATCTTTTTACGAAGATTGGTTCTATAGACATCGATACACACCTGTAGCTAGTGCCTGCGTTAATGCAGATACTGTGATTTCTGGCTAAAAGATCTGTATATATGAACAACTTAATTGTATTATGTTGATTTTGATAAGTGTCATAGATATACTTGGATCTCTAGCTCAAAGATTTTATTCCAATTATTTGTTTCCCACTTTCTCTATCCCCCTTGAATGCAGTCATTTGAGTGTTTATCTAAGTTCTGTAGGATATGATGTGTTTCGGAACTATTATTTTTATCATAGTAGCTGTTACTTATATTATGATCTTCATGGATGTTTGCACCAACGCTCAAGACGCCTATAGGATCATGAAAATGCATGACCTTAAGAACACCACTGAGACTAACGAAAGCATGTTGATTGATTTGAATATTCATTTTAGCTTGAATCTCACAACCATTTTGTATTTGAAAAATGTGCATCAAATTACGATTTCAACTGATAGATCCTGTATACATTTAAGTTTGAATCCATCCAATGATAATGTTTTCTTACTTTTACTAGTACTTGTTGTTAACCTTCACATGTGAAAAAAGTTAATAAGTCGTCTAGAAATTAACATTTCTTTGTATGGCAAGTGGTCAATCTTTGTCTTGCAAATTCAGCAGTGGATACGAATAAACATGTCAAACCTCGTTTCATGAGAACCTTTAGATCTCTTAGGTTGATTCTCTTTTCCTTTCGTTACTTTCTAAAGACTTGTTACACATGGAACATCGATCTTTAAGATGCGTGAACTTGGTCACATGTGAAAATATATATCTTGTACCTTTTTATGATGCGTGAATCACTTGGTCACATGTCAAAATATATATATCTCGTATCTTTTTAAGGTGCGTGAAACACTTGGTCACATGTGAAAATAAATGTCTTGTAACTTGTCACATGTGAAAATATGTCTCTAGCATATTAAGATGCGTGAAAACTTCGTTACATGTGAAAATATATGTCTCGTAGATTATAAAGATGCGTGAACAACTTAGTCACATGTGAAAATATATGTCTCGTAACATGGTCACATGTGAAAATAATGTGAAAATATATTTCTCATAGCTTTCTAAGATGCATGAACAACTTGGTCACATGTGAATTTATATGTCCTGCATATGACTCATAAATTATAAAGATGTGTGGACAACTTCGTCACACGTAAATATTAAAGAAGCACAAAACTTAAGAAGCTGATGAGGGCCTAATGTGACAGGAAATCCATTGATATTAACTCAATTGCTTTGATAATTCATCATATGCAAAGTTAACTTGCATATACCGAAGAGGATATCACGAGTTGGAGGTAGTGGCAACACAAAGGATTGAGATCCTCTTATGTTTTTGTCTCATGTTTTGTAATGTTGAACCAATGAGATTAAAACAAAACAAATTGTGGGGCCATTATTGAACCAATGAGGTAAGCTCATCAAGTTCCTGCTCTTTGGCCCCAATTAGTACTACATACTCGTTTCTTAAAACCTCCTCTTCTGAGTTGCTCGCCTAAGCTAATATAGTGCCTGTACTTCATACTGATTGCAGCATACATACACAACTGCATGATGTAAATGGAGTATGCACAAACTTACGTAAATCGTGGGAGGAAAGCACTACTTATGTCTTGACTCAGAAGTTTATTACCATATCAGTGAAAGCAAAAATTATCACTTTCATAAATAAAAGAATTAGCATTGCATATAACCAAAGTTGAACCTAACATATGACCAAACTGTGACAATCACAAAACTAAATAAAGGGTTGCGTGTAAGATCAAAATCAGCCCAATTATATGGTATCACATACAAACTACCAAGAACTGAATCCAAAAATCTAATAACCAAACTGAATCCAAAAATCTAATATCCAAAAATCTAGTATCTGCAAATATGATATTCAAACTTGGAGCTCAAAATTCATGCACCTTGCTTGCATCATTGTTGCAGAAAACAGAGGTTCATCACAATCTTTATGTAGAAGGTACTGAACCAGGTTGCAACATTGCTTGCACCTTATCAAGAAATGATTTAAGGGAAATAAACTCTTCGGGTTCTGAGAAACTCAAAAGGAGCCTGTTTACTAATGCTCTTAATTAGATGCATCTCGTCTGCAAAAAGTTCTCGACGCCCACCATTTCGCGACTTATTTCCACGTAGACTTTACATAGTTCCAGTGAAGCATGTACAAACTTTACAAAATGCTCATTATCTTTCCACATCAGTTCCTTGATCGATCTAACTTGCTTCAGTAATGCTTTTAAGCTATCGTTAGATCCCCTTTATGCCACATGGCAAAGATTCCCCATATATCCCCACCTCATCCACTTTTAGCAATTTGTTGTATCCATTATTATTTACTAGAAGGGTACCCGCGCAATGCGGCGGCGGGTACCCGATGACTATAATATGATTGGAATAAATGAAATAAAGGTTAAAGTTGTAAAAATTTGAATTAAAATAAAATAAACCCACTAAAAATATAAAAACTAAAAACTCATAAAAATATATTAAAATGGATGTTGAATTAAAGAGCATAAAATTTTAGAAAATATGGTGAAATTAGATTATAATATAAATAAGTAGATAAAAAGATATTTTAATTTGAAAATAAAGATGAATTTTTGGTTGAGAAGTGACACATGTCATTTTATAATTGGAGCTCCTTATCTTAATTTTTGGTGGTTAGGAGTTAGGCTTGGAGTTTGTTAGAAGTTAGGCTTGGAGTTTGTTAAGAAGTGACACATGTCATCTCATGATTGGAGCTCCTTATCTTAATTTTAAGCCTTCTAAAATTAGAAGGCTTAATTTTTAAGCCTTCTAATTTTAGAAGGCCTAAATGTATTATAAAGTAGTATAGATAACTATGCAAGACCAAAATTTGTCACCTGTCAAGTAGAGAATGCACAATTTAACGAGTTATTAACTTATGTAAGCTCTTGCAGAAATGCAAAGACAACACAGTTTGGAGAAAAATAGAACACTTCATCTTAAACTAAGACTAACTAGCAACAACAATAAAACTAACGTAGTCAAAACATATATACATATTCAAATGACTAAAATTGAAACCATGATCTAAGATTTCACATATGCTTGATTTATCAGCAGAATATTACTAAATCTTGTAACTACTAAAAAGTCAATTAAATGTCACATCTAATAGTTAACTTTATATTATTGGTCCGTAACTATAACACACTTCAGAAGCCATTTCTAGTTCAATAGATTAATTAATGTCACACACCATAACTGAATCAATCAATCTCACACACCAGAATTGATAATAAACATAACACTGTTTCAAAAAAAAAAAAAAAAAAAAAGGTGGATACATTTTAGCGCACTTTACAACTACCACTCCAACTTCATCAATGCTACTCATTTCACATATAAACGCACACAAATCACTGCTTATTTCACCAGTTCACCAAAACTGAAACATAAAGTCTCGAGCTATAACAATCTTTGGCAAAAAAGATAGTGCTAAGACTACCCAAGATCCAGTTTTTGATATACCCAAAAATCAGTGCTTATTTCACCAATTCACCAAGCTTGAAACATAAACACTCAAACTTTAACAGTCTTTGACCAAAAAGAAGATTCTAAAAGTACCAATGATCTGCTTTTTCTTAGTGAAAGGGTGAAAGATATATTAACTAAAACATGAAACACTTTACAAACTGCTTGCATTTTGGTGCAAGGACACACCCCAAACACCACCAATGGAGCAACTAAAATAGCAGAAAAGTTCAAACTTTTACTTCCTACCAATATAGCAACAAATAATAATACTCCAGACATACTACTTATAGTGTAACATTCACCCAGATTTACAAAAGGCTAAAAAAAATCCATCTGCCAACAACTAAATTTCCTTAACTATGAGCCAGATGGAATTGTTTTTTTTAAGAAATCATGAACATGATGATGCTAGACTTGTATTCGCTATCATTTTACTACTAATCCAACTGAATCATTAAAATTTTAATGAAGTTAAAAAAAGGTGATAAGCTGAGCATGGCAAAAATGATATGAAGGTACAACACTTCCTACCTTTTTCTCATTTGCAAAATGTAGTTCATGTCAATATATATTTGGATCCTACTTCAATCTGCACCTGCATAATGCTTTCTCATTCAATCTTGATCACGACCCTTTTACATCAGGCACCAGCCACTACATACATTTGAAGCTAAAAAAGAGAATACTGAGAAAGAGTTTTGTGCATTGTGAGTAGTGGATCCAAATACACAACCATTGTGAATTTTCTGTATAAAGTAACTTGTTGCCCATAGAAACGAAAGCCAAAGATGATTAGTGTAAAATACCATTCTTTCACATGTGAATAATCATTTGTGCATTTATATCTCCAAAGTTAAATCAACCAGATGAAAGTTTAATACAAGAACTAACACAAGCATCATCATCCATTGTCACATGATCACCTCCTAGAAGCATATAAATCATAGACATAATTACTCGTAGTAAGTATCAATGAGTTCATAAAATAAAGTTTATTCAAATAAAACTAGAGTTTTCACTTTGAACGTGAATGATTAAGATTGACCATGAACATGAACTAAAGTTCGCGACTTGTTATGACCATGAACTCATTTAATAGTTTCTTAACCTTGAACTTGCTTGAGATCCCTTCTGTGAAAAAATATGCAAATATGTTGTACTCTATCTTCAGAGAGTTTCATAAACTAATATTTCTGGTCCTTAATGGGTTTTATCTCAAAGGCAACTTTTTTAGTTAACAATTTTTTTAGGTCACTCTTTTAAGTTAATGGGTTGTTCACTTTTTTAGATGAATTTTTTGAAAAATATTATGGACCAATTAAGACCTTGAACTTGCATGGCAAAATATATTTCGAAAAACTAGATGAATTTTTTTAGTTCACTTAATGGGTTGTTCACTTTTTTAGTTCAAGATCCCTTGACCTTGAACTTGCTTGAGATCCCTTCTGTGATTATATTTTCACAATTAAGACCTTGAACCTCTTTAGAACTTCCCTTTGAGATAGAACCCATTAAGGACCAGAACCACTGGTACTATTAGAATCATTACCACATGATATTTAAGCATTTTAAGTTATTAGAAAAAGACATCACCTCTCATATAAAATAGACTTACCGACAAACTAGGCAACATGTAAAACTCATATCTTTAGATTGCTCTACATTTATGTAATCATGTACTAGTACAAATGGCATCATTTCGTATTTAAAAACATATTCTTTTGTTGTAATAGTCTGTATTCTATTCTGGTGCAAGATGCCCTCTCGTCCTTCTCATAGTTGTCAAAACCGACTAATGTATTGAACAACAATATTTTCACATGTGACAAACTTGTTCAAGCATGTTAAATAGCTACGAGACATACATTTTCACATGTGACAAAGTTGTTCATGCTTAAAAAGCTACGAGACATATATTTTCACATGTGACGAAGTTGTTCACGCATCTTAAAAAGCTACGAGACATATATTTTAACACGCGACAAAATTGTTCACACATCTTAAATTTTCACATGTGACAAAGTTGTTCTTGCATCTTAAAAAACTACGAGACATACATTTTCACATGTGACAAAGTTGTTCACGCTTTTAAAAAAGCTACGAGAAATATATTTTCACATGTGACCCAGTTGTTCACGCATCTTAAAAAGTTACGAGAAAAATATTTTCACATGTGACAAATTGTTCGCGCATCTTAAAAAGCTACGAGAAATATATTTTCATATGTGACAAAATTGTTCACGCATCTTAAAAAGCTACGAGACATATATTTTCACATGTGACGACATCTTAAAAGCTAGGAAACGTATATTTTCACATGAGACCAGGTTGTTCACATATCTTATAATACTTGTAGTTGTAAATGTGCTTATCGAAGTCATTCACCTATACCTTTGTTGAGTGAAAACTAAATCTATAAATAAGAAAGCTTAACGTAAGTACTATCAAGACTACTAAAATAATGAATTAGCAAATAAAGTTCACAACTTGCACAATATTGGTTCAGGCATTTCATCAAACAGTTGACATGCAGTATAAACTTGGATCAATTTAAAAATCATCAAAACTTCATTCCTAGCTTATATTTTCACGCTCGAAGATACTCTTACTAAACTTAATCTCGTTTATAATCTACTTTATGCAAACTAATTAAGTCGCCTATAACAATTAAGACCTAATTCGTAATCTGTACTTTCACATGTGACATATCTACAATTTAAACAATGGTAATAACTTCAAACACATAATAATTCACAATCGCACAATAAAATTTTATCAAACAAAAAAAAAACAAATTGCTTGCAATTTCTGTGTAATCAGAATCATATTACGGTTATAATTCCGGTAGTGATTTCGGTGGTAATTCCGATAATAGACAGTGGAAATATGGTGGTAGAAGGTGGAAGAAGGTCATCAGTTTTTGGGCTTTTGCACTGAAGAGTCATCATACTTTCTCAAAGTGTTCATATAGGTCACTGTACAATTTTTCCGTTTATTCAAGTTATTATACTGTAACAAAATTATATAAATAGTCATCAAACTTTTAAACATAACACATTTAAGTCACTCATTTGACACATCATTTCCATGTCAACAATTTATTTCCACCTAAGCATCATCATGTGGAGTCATTTCTAACATTTGAGCATAGAATACCAGTTATTTTATTCTTATTGTGTTCATCACAGGTTCACAATTATGTAAGATATTCAAATCACGCTATAGATATTCTTTAAAAAAATTCTCAACCATGCATAAACTGAGAATCCTAACATATCGTATAAGAATTTATGAATTAAAAAAACATACAAACAATTTATGAATCCTGAAAATGTATGCAATATCAAATTCCCTATCCCCGATGTGAGTTTGAACGCTAGCTATTGACGGCGACGGTGACAACGATGGAGGATTCGACGACGGTGGCCTGAATAAATATGGCGGCGTTGTTGGCCGGAGCAATGACGATTATGGTGTAGATAAGTGGTTGTAGGTGATGGTTGATTTATGGTGGCCCGTGGTTATAGGCTAAGGTGATGGTGAAGGTTCTTGGAATGGAGAAGATAGTGCCAGTATTTTTTCAATTCTTGAATTACATGCATGACCATGTTGAGAAAAATGCCACCTGTATAAGTACAACCACGTGAGATGCCACGATAGCACTTATTTGCCGCATCAACAAGTTGTAATTGGTAAAATATAAGCCGATGACTCAATTAAATATTTTCAGAAGTGCAGTGATGTGAATAGATTAAAATTTTGTATAGTGACTCAAATGGATATTTCAAAAAAGTACAATGGTCTTGTAGTGTAAAAGCCCTCTGTTTTTCCGATCCAAATCTGACCCATTGACGCGTACACGACACCATATAGGGATTTTTAAAAGATCAAAACTTGATCTGCATAGAGTTCTAGATAGGTTGAATTGCAATGGTAAATACCTTATGGATGCTGCACACAGTAGCATGTCATCTTTTTCCAGGACCATTGTGTAGAATCCCTCATACTCGAGTCGAGCAAATTCTGATCTGCCATTATTTTAGCAACATTTGAATTGAAAAAAACAAGATGCTAACAATTTATGCAAAATGATTATGTTATGTTTGTAAAGTAGAGAAAGAATTCAGAATGTATGATGTAAAAGCAACGAGAGTACTCACCCTAGATTGTACAGCACATGGGATATCATATCGATGCCTGGTCGGGGGTCCACCATGGGAAGAAAACACTCTTCCATGATCTTGACAGCAACAGCTAGTTTCAGATTGCATTCCACTTTCAGAGCGACAAAATGTTGATTCGAAAGAACCTTTTGGTCTCTATGAGTGCATTTTAGAAGCGTCCACGAGTAACCGTTAACTATCGAATTCATTAGCCCAAGCCGCATATCAAGGCCCATGTGAATCTGTAAAAGATAGATATTGAAGATTTTTCTAAATAAGGGCCTTCCTAGTGGTAGCGATTTTGAGCCACTTACTTATGAACAGGTTGATTCGGGTTGTGTTTTATTTAAACGGCGCAATTAGAAAAAATAGCTGCCAGAGGAACTAGATGACAGTCGCCTAAAGTCTACTCTAAATGAACATAACAGCAAAACCTCTTGAGTCAGTTTGTTCAAAGATATGTATTATTAATGGCATTATATTGTTTTTGTAATCATAATTAGTGCATTCCTTAATAATATACAGTATTTTGAATATGGAAAAAGAGATTGTTGATCACCATTTTATTCATGGATCAGATTATTAATCTGATAATCATAATCAAGGCATTAGTTATTTATACATATTATTTTGAAAATCGAAAAAAAGAGTTTGTGGGTCAACTTGGTCTGACCTGTTTTGACCAATAAAAAAATTACATGCCACAACCTCACCTCGTTTTGACCCATTACACAACCCTCGTGACCCGCTCATTTTTCCAACTATAAATAGATCCCATCCAATTTTCAATGAGACATAATGTATCTTACCTCCTTACAGCTTTTGCAATGATTCACATCCAAGTCCATTCACCATGACATATTCCTCGAGGTCTGTTCACAAGCACCACATTTATTAGCAATACATATAGATAATTATGAAAACAGCAAGATGCTTACATTAAGCAAATTGTTAGGAAACAGAATAAGAACATAGCCATTTATGATTATATATACAGCATAAGTGACTAAATAGCATATTGTCATATAAACACATTAATACTAGCATTTAATCACTTTAGCGCATTATTTGCCGATAAATTGTTGTTGTCCCAGATAGAAGGAAAAATATCACAAATATTGCAACCAAATTTTAAACTCAAAAGTCTAGCCATTGGCATGAAATAAAATGAAATTTGGAGGTCAAAAAAATTACATTTGTGTTTGCACTGCAAACATTTCAGAACACCCGAGATCTAGGCTGCTTTATTACTGACCACATTCATACAACTCCAACAAGAGCAATTTGAGCAATACCAATCACCTTCAGGTATCTCCTGCATAATCAAAATAATAGATAAAATGAAAACCAGAAAATAAGCGGTGGATTCTGAACCGATGCATTGTAAATAGACTTTGGGTGACTTTTGACCCGTTTGACCATTTCCATTTTAGCACGATTATAGAATGACCCATTTTGACCCGCTTGAAACCTATAACCTAAATCAACATATTTGGTAAAATATAACTTCGAACAAAATATTTAATACATACATGAAACTCAAATAAATAAATAGCTGCAAGGAAATCAAGTCAAACCTGCAAAGACAAACATGCTAGATGATGAAAGGTGGACGAGCAGTTATCACAGCATATCAACTCACCACCATCACCACACACGCCACAACTATCATCATTTTGGTCAATTTCCTCAATTTGTACAGTTTGTGTAACACCTTCTTTAACTTTATATTCAGTTGACCACGCTTCCAATTGACACAATGTGAAGGATTTCCCGGACTCCATAAATAGATTCAAACATGGACAATTTAAACTAAAACCAGAATGTCTTTTAAACTTAGTGACAGAGAACACCTTCTCACAGCATCGACACATAATACCATCTCGTGTAATTAAACCATCCTTGACCACTGAATTATCACTTGGATTCCTATACTGGATAACTTCCTGGATATAAATAACCCCAAAATCTATTAACCACGATAATACGGTTGTAACACCAAGAAGAGACGCATTCTTTTCCACATGATGATGACGTGGAAGTAATCTACAACAACCCTTTCTGGTTTTGTTCTTATTTAAAACATTTCTAACGCGGGTTTTTCGTTTTACACCTGATAGTTTGTTAAGAGAACGTTTTTTCAAATCCCTAAAACCTTTTCACGAATGAGCGATTTCTTAAATTTTGACTTCGGTTTGTTGTTTCCATCCTCAAAATCTATATTGGATGTTAGTTGAGTGCTACTCTCACTAATCTCATCTTCAGCAAGTTCGATAAAGGAAGAGTCTAATCACCTTGGTTTTAAATGTCGATGAGGTTCAGGGCTACTAATTAAAAGCTTGCTGGCACGTCTCTCTTGAGAAGCAGGTGAGCTATTAGCCTTAATTACACTGTTTACCTTTGGATAATCCGTGTTACTGTAAGATAATCTACGTTTCGTGGCATCCAGGTCTCCAACACGACATTTATGTAAATAGGAAGTGGACTTTAAACCATACGTTTCAATCAGATGACATGTTATAATAGAATCAGGTTGGCATAAACTAGAGTCAACTTCTTTTGATGGGGTCGCATTATTAATGACATTTTCCGAGTAAGATTTAGCACTAGAATGTTCTAGAACCGACACTTTCCTTCTTTTGGCTTTAGTGAACTCTTCAGAATGGCTACCGTGTTCGGGAAGCTCCTCACTGTACATAACATCTTTCTGACTTGTCATAACTGAATGCTCACTGTTTGATAGAAACGACACATTTTTAGGGGTACTATCATCAACTTCGAAATAGATTGCTCCGGTTACAATGAACTTTTCGCTACTTCTGCTATTTTCATGCCCAAAGAATACAGTTTTGAAGATGGCTTCCTCGTTCAGTGAACCTTCAAAAACATCATCATTCAACTTATCGATTCCTCGGCTCAACAAAAACTTTATGGGATTAATGTGTCTCGGTGTCGCCCCTTCATTTTTTCTGTCTTCATCATAAATGAAATGTACTAATGACCGTCACAACATCTTCAGTAATGGAAGATATGTTATTAAATTGAGTTAACTCTTAGTATGTGAATATAAATTAGTTCAGACGAGCTTAATAACCACTTTGAATACACAAAAAAAGGGTATTAGTACTAATTAACGAGCACTTCTCATAAAAGAAACCTGGACTTATTTCTATGGTACTGATTAAACCTTACACAATTGCAGACATTACAGTGGTTCAGAGTCTAATACAGCAGAGCGAAATAAGCAAAAACTTTTGGAAACTGACAGCTATCTTCTTGTATATGAAATCACAATGATTGAAACATAATTAATCCACACCTCGTTAATGCAACATTATAGTGTAATACAGTTACCTTCAAATATTTAAGGCATATTCTACCTAAGCTACCAATTATGACTACAACAATGAATCAAATGATACTACACTGCATACTTTTTTGAGTTTTTCATATGATAAAGAATCATTTTGGACTACATGAAAACAGTATCACAAGAAGTTGAAAGTCTGTGTGAGCTAATCATTAAAAAATTAAAAAAAATCAGCTTATGAGCTAAACTAGTATATCTCAATGCCAAACAACTATTTTGAGACCATCAGTTACAAATGTGTATAAAAACAAGAGGTCATTCAAGCTAAAAAATGTAAAAGCCAATACTTCGTTCCTAATTGATAATCTTCACATGTGAAGATAATATAACTAAACTTATATGCACTTATAACCTCAAAAATCCATTACTTAATGATATTTTTCACACGCGAAGATAATGTAATCCAAACTTAAATAAGCTATTTGCATCAAAACTTCGTTCCTAATTGATAATCTTCACATGTGAAGATAATATAACTAAACTTATATGCACTTATAACCTCAAAAATCCATTACTTAATGATATTTTCACACGCGAAGATAATGTAATCCAAACTTAAATCGGCTAATTGCATCAAAACTTATTCCTAACTTATCTTCACATGCGAAGATGCTCTAACTAAAATTAATTACACTAATACAATAATAAAATTAAATTAGTTCACATGCGAAGATACTCTAACTAAACTTAAATCAGCTAATAATTTTCACAATTCAAAACAATTATTTATAAAAAATAATTAAACAATAATAAATTATGATAATTACTTGATATCTCTGTGTATTCTGGTGATATTCCGGTGACATCAATGATTTCAGTTTCATCTGTTTGAGAGTCATCTAGATCCATATCTTCTTCATTAATATTCGGTTGATTACTGTGATTGATCGACGGTCATATATAGCGGTTATACGGCGGTAGCATAATATGGTGGAACGGCGGTTGATCAGTGGTTAACGACGGTGGTGATTAATATTCCGGTGATGATTCTGGTGAACAAATGCGGAAGAAGGTTGTAGAAGGTGAAGAGGTGAAGCGATAATTGTTGAGGAGCGGTGGTTGTTCGATTTGGCGGTGAAGTGGTGGTTTGAACTTTGGTGGTTGTGATAGGAGAAAGTTACTAGGATCGGAGAGAATAGCTGTGCTATTTCACCTTCGGTGTGTGTCTCTCTGTTTTTTTTTCTTTATGTATGGATATGGTTTGTTAATTACAAAAATGCCCTTGGTTAGGGCAAATGGTGTGCTAATTTTAGCCTTTAGATCTAAAAAAAAGGAGGGATTAGATGGAGGGCTAGGATCTCTTCTCGCGTTCTCACAAAAATTAGACTTCTCACAAGAAACACCCCCATGATATATATATATATATATATATATATATAGTGTAAGGTTATTGTCAGAACAAAAAAAATGCGAGAACTGCGAGAACCAGCTTTGTACTCCTAATAATGCATGATGGCAATTTTGAAAATATATGTAACTTTTTCTAGAAAAAAAATTAAATTAAGGGCAAAATGGATATTTTAATCCTTCCATAAAAATAGCATCCTATAACTCTCATACCCCTAAAACCGTTTCTTGTAACTTACTTTTCATTTGTCCCTCTCAAACCCTAGCAACCAAAACCTAGCCGCCACTTATTCTCTATTCCGTCACCCATTCCGGCAAAACAACAATGGCTATGATCGCGAATAACGATGGGTAACCAGGTATTCATAATTTCGATTTCAGTTATAACAAGATGGAGTTAAACGATTTATCAAAAAGGAAACTGGAATGAAGTATTTACGTGATCTTGGTAATCACTTATATGATCTTGGCCATTGTTGTTATCACTTATATGATCTTACGTAAATACCAAGATCACTTTTTGATAAATCACTTATATGATCTTGGCCATTTTGTAATCACTTATATGATAAATTGTTTCCTTTTGATAAATACTTCATTACGTAATTGGTTTTGCACCATGTTTGATGATGTTTTTATTTTATTTTTAAATCTTGTTAATCTTTGTGGGTTGCGTTTGTGTTTTTTTCATGTGTATGATGAATGCAAAAAACACATCTGTAAGTGTGCAAATGCATTTGAAAGATTACAGTTGCTTTATTATCAAAGTGGGTCACAAAAAGAATGATGTTAGATCTCATGTCATGTAAATAACCATGGAAGTAAGACCTTTATCTTATGTTTGTATTTATGTTCTTGTGTTTGTGTATATCTGTATGTACTGGTATGGGATGTCTTTTACATTATCCTTGAATTTTAGGCATTTCCATATCATATATTTTTTGTGACTCTAGTTTTTAGATTTGTTTATTTGGGTTGTGCTAGTTAGGGGCTCATCTAGTGAAGTTAGTTTCAGTTGTGTTCCTCGTTGGGTCTTGTCCCATGGGGTGTTTGGTTCAGTTTAATAAATGTGCCTCTTAATAAAAGCAAGAATTGTATCTTATGTCTTTCTTATATATTGCCTAAAAAGTCGAGCAAACTTGTCAAATAGAGAACAATGATGGACTACGACAAAACACGTGTCGAATAAAATACATGTGCACACATGGAAAATACATGTGCACACAAGATAAATTAAGTCGTTATTGTAACGGTTGGAGTTTCAATTCCAGATCTCAATATATTGAACAAATGCACATGTGTAATTCATTTTTTTTTTTGTTCTGACAATAATAGGAGAGTGCATATGTGTTATTGAGAGTGCATATGTGTTATTTAGAGTGCATATGTATTTTTACAGTTTCCGGTGAATTTGATGCTTTCTGTTATGTGTTTTAACCGTTTCGGAGTTTAAATGTATTGAAAGTGCATTCTGATATATAAATTGTGCAAATGTGTTTGCTAGTTGAATATGCACATGTATTTTCAAATATTATTGCATCTAAATGTACCTTGTAGTTTTAAAGATGATGTCATTAGATTATACATGTGCAACAGTACTAACTTTTTTGTATGTGCTTGTTTCAGGTTATTGAAGATGATAATAGCATTGAAGACTAACAAGTGGATGCACATATAGATGCATGAAGATAATTTGCTGTATAACGTTTATCTTATTTGTTAAGATGAGCGAGACGATAAAAACACATGAGTACAAGAATTAAAAACACATGTGTAGATTAAAAACACATGTGCACAAGGATTAAAAACACATGTGTAGATTTCATGGGTTCTTGAACCAAGCGAGGAATACATGTGCACATCTAAAAGATGAACCAACTGTTAAAGACATTGTAATATGCACACGTGCACGCTTCATATATTTGTAATAAAACAAATTTATGTAATTTTTTTAATAAAGTTTTGTTGTTTGTATAAAATTGCATCAATCTATTAATAAATGTTTGTTGTTTGTATATATTTATTTATGTAATATTTTTTAAAGATACATGTGCAAATACAAAACACCTATGCATAAACAAAAAATACAATTTTTACGTAATGCAAAAGACATGTGCACATATTGATTTTTTAAACAGGTACAAAAAAAAAAAAAAAAAAAAAAAAAAAAAAAAAAATCTATAATTTCGGAAGAAAAAAAACGTTTTTTTAAAATAAAAAATAAAAGATAAAATTAAAAAGTAATTTTACCAAAATACCCTTTTGAATTAAATATTAAAACTAAATATCCAAAAAAATCTTATTGGTTGATGGTGGTTCTCGCAGTTCTCGCAATTTATTTGGTTATGAAAATAACCCTTCCCTATATATATATATATATATATATATATATATATATATATATATATATATATATATATATATATATATATATATATTCATTCTAATGCAATTTTACCCAAATACAACGAAGGTGACAACAATAATTAACTTGTATTTCTATTATCATATTTCATAAACGGGTCGCGTTTGAAATGTAGCAAAGTAATAAATGTATGTTGATTGAAAAGGATTTATGAAGTAAATGAACGTAGTTGATGAGGATTATAACATAAAGAAACCATATATGGTAATACAAATTGGGCACCTTTGGCCAAATGACGTTTCATAATACGTAGATACTTTAATTTCTTGATTCATGCTCCAAACACATAAATACTAGTTGCTTCTAAATTTCAATATGGAATTTCTAGTGACATTTATTTCTTTCACCCACTCTTGCATTAATCTTTTCTTACCATGTGCATACAAATACTTTTTACTATTATGAGTACCATTTGTCTACGGAAACATTTTCTAACTTTCTTTCCTATCATTACTAAGGATCAAATGAGAATGAGAATTATAATAAGAAGAATGAGAAATAATGTGGACCAATCATTTTGCAAAAGCATGGGAGGTCATTTTAGTCATATCATTATTTGTTGGAAGTTGGTAATTCCTACAATAAAGGAAGATTTTTTCATTTTTTCTATTATCAGTATATTTCAAAATGAAT
This sequence comes from Chrysanthemum seticuspe, assembly GCA_019973895.1. Classification (NCBI taxonomy): domain Eukaryota; kingdom Viridiplantae; phylum Streptophyta; class Magnoliopsida; order Asterales; family Asteraceae; genus Chrysanthemum; species Chrysanthemum seticuspe. Next base: position 340,612,554 of record BPTQ01000009.1, read on the forward strand.
TAACTGGTTTCACATATTCTAGTTCCAGAATCGATTCAAAACCCATATCCCTAACATCCTTTTTGGGCACCCGACAACGTTCGAACAACATTGAACAGCTTTGTAGGGCATTGCCTTGACGTAATGGACATGAGTCCATTTGATTTGACATCTTTTTGTATAACAGATTTCTTTTTTATTCCCGTAAGATTGTGTGGGTTGAGTTTTATGCATTTTTGTTGTTTCGATGCATCTTGTTGTATTTTGGGCGCATACGACACAAAGTCATCATCGTCGTCTCCTAGTTGTTGCCCAACATCTATATTAACAGATTTAGTACATAAAATAGTTAACACGTCGGCCAGACAGGATATAGTTAAAACGATGCATAAGAAAGTTTCAAAATTTGAAATTGATATACGTACATTTGTTCACTTCCGTGCTCTTGTTAGATCCAGAATTTTTTTTCTTCAGCCTTCCTTTTAGAAGCAATTGACTACTTAACCTTGTTCCTAAAAAACAAGATGCATTTTATAAAACAAAAATAAACCATGCATATAGGAACCAGTTACATGTGTGATGCTTCTCAAACAAACACACAAGCATGTCTTGTACCTTCTTGATAGAATATAGCTATAACAGATGCATATATAAATTTATTTGTAACGGATGCATAATGGTAACTTTTTACAACTTCTAAATTGAAACTAGTTCTAACAGATGCAGGTAGAAGTCGATTTGTAATAGATGCATATAGATATAGATTTGCTATCAATGGTGACTTTTACACCTTTTAAATGGAAACTAGTTACCTGTTGCATGCACCTCAGTTATAACAGATGCATATAGAAACTAGTTACCTTTTAATGGTGACCTTTGCACCTTCTTAATGGAAGAATTACGAGCATCTTTAAGAAGAACAGAAAGATGCATGTTGAATGTTCAGTTTTTTGCCTTCTAGGGTTTACCAGATTTGAAGATTATTGGTTGAAATGAGTCTATGGATTAGAGTATATCAAATAAGTTTTCCCGTAAATACTGGTTTTTCAAATTGAAAGGTGTTATCATTGATATGTTGAATTACCTACTTACCCCTTTTTAATCAGGGATTGGTTGCATTTTATTACCATTTTGCCACTATTAATCTAGTCCATTGATGCATCATCCGACCGTTGCTAAAAGTTCTCATTCTTCTTATTATGTATTCATTTCTCACTGGATCCACACTCATCATTACTAAATCTCACTAGATTGTAGAAAGAACTTGTTGGTTCCTTATATATCGTAGTATATGTGAGTTTCACATGTTTAGAAAAGTATAATGTTTTCAAGTAGATTACTTTGTGTGTTTAAAATGTTGCAAATTTGAACAACAAAGTTAAACTATTTGAAAACTTATATGAACTCTTATCTTTTTCTGTTTTTACTGTAAAAACTGTACGGTTAAAGCTTCTCTCATTTAGATACAAGAAGTCAATTCGTGTGGGAAGAGTTATGGAGAACTGGGATTTACCTTGTTCTCTTATGCATAATCATGTAGCTCGTTAGAGCAGTTTCTTGAGCTAGGCGCTTGTGCTGGTCATGTTCTATTCTTTTGTAGCGTCTAGTTCCTAGTCTATCCTTAATGTGGCTTGCCACTCTATTGACGTTGTTAGAAGCACAATTGGTGCGTGTGTTTGTATTGTCGATTTTGTGCTTTGTCATATCGCCTACAACTATTTTTTTTTATTTATATACCATTTATTAGGGTAAAACCCCTTTACCCAAAAACATGTTTTGGTGAAAAATATTACGAGTATAAATTTTAGCATCATATAACAAAGAGTATGAGAAACTATTAATTTGTTCTGATCGTTATACTACGTGATACTTCTCGTGCTTAAAATGTTTGCAAGTTAGCATGAGAAAGTTCATGAGAATTAATATGAATTTTTAAATTTTGAATATTTTTTGTTATCTTGCTTTATTCTTTTTATATTTTAACGGAGATTGATTTATGTATGTAAAATTGTTACTTGATACATAGTTTTGATGTATTTTTATTGCAACGAATAGCAAATGGAAGTGAAGTAAATTTAACCATTTACATAATCTCATACTGCATAGTTTGTGTTTGTGAAACTTTTGCGTAAATTTCACATCTGTGAAAAATGGATAAAGCTAGGTTAAAATAAAAAATAATTTTTATCATTTCACACAATGTGTTTCGTCATTACTAACCGCAAACGTAAGTTGATTATAAAACGTATTTCTTGAAGATCATACATGAGTTTGTTCTTTGGACTTCATAGAAAATAGAAATCATCAATCAATTGGAAATGTTATATGGCAATGCAAACGCAATATGTCTTCAAAATATTTTAATCGGTGGAAGAAATCCTGAACTTGTGCACCACCGTTTTTTATAAAGTAAACATTTTTCACTTTATGACTATAATAAGCTTAAAGGATAGCCACGCTGCTTATTTTAAGATATTGCAAACCTAAATTTGTATATAGTACGTTTTCTAAACAACCTAGGGCTGAGACAAGTATGAAACCACAACTTTCATGACCCAAAAATGTAATCCCACATTGGTTGAAGAGAGAAATAGTTTGTTACTAATATAATGTAGTCTAAGCAAGTTACATGTGTTTAGAATAGTATAAGCTTTTCAACGAGTTCACTCTCTCAAAACTTAAAAAAAAAAAACTTGTGAGTTGTGAGGTAGTGACTTAGTGAAAATTCATACTATCTCTTGACTTTTTATTCATTTTTTTTGGTTTAACTATCCATACTAGACGTCGCTCTATATTCCCAAATATTTTCTACGACCATGAGCGAATTTAAATACAGTAACATTTATAATGTGAATTCCTAAAAGACCAAGCATTTTACGAGTCGTATTTCTCATTCGAAACCAACTAACCTACGCGCCAGTAAAAGTCTTGGACAACAACTTCTAACAGATTTCGCATATCTTTCGAGCTAATCTTAAGAGGAATTACACTTTGATGACTTGAAGAAGAGTAGTTAACGATGTTTAAGTAGGTAAGCAATTTACATATAGAGTAAACTTAGTCTCGTAAAGACATTGTGGTTATCATTCACGCAATTTGAGCCACTATAAGGGTCTAACTATTAGGCTTAAGGCCTTTAGGAAAAAAATGGAGATGAAGATGGCTTATTTTTAGATTTCGATAAAGGGTTGCTTGGCTACTTAATTTTATAATTTGACATAACTGCTCATCTGATAAGCATGTCTGTCGAAAACTGAAAGGTTTATCGATATAATTTAATATGCGTATGTATAAGAGTTGATGTTAAAATAATTAATATATATAAATGTTATTATTATTAGTTATTTGTCATGAAATAAAACATAACGATAGTTAATATTTAACGAAGCTAGACTAACGATCGCTAAATGTAAACTAAAGGGATTAGAGTTGAAATTAGTAGTCGGGAAGGATCTAGAAACCCTCCTTGGGGTCTTGGCCGATCGGTTTGGGTTCCCAAACCCATTCCCACACAAACTTGGTCATCAAGTTAAGTTAACTATAAATACAATCCCTTGTATTCATAATTCTCTTAACCTTGAATCACCAAGAAACCTAATTTCTCTTCTCCTCTCCTCCCTCTTGTTTGGGCCGATCGTATACCAACCCCGCCCAAGAGTTTCGATTTTTCCAACTCAAGAAACAAGTGTTTGGTTTTATTTGTGATTCAAGAACCTAGCTTTTCACATCAAATCGATATTAGTACGTGTGTACAAGAACGAAGGACAAATACATTTATGTTTGTGAGATTTTTGGTGGTCGACTTCTTTGGGTCGAATTGATATATACCCTAAGTTAGGGTTTGGGTTTTTGTTCCTTGTTCACGTTATCTTGTGTTTCTTGAATTGCTAAAAGGTACGCACATTCTTATTCGGTTAATTAATTTACATATATTATTGCTATTACTTCTGCTGCATGTTTTGATGATGTTTACTTGTTATGTAATTGTTATGATTAGTAAAACCCAATAGTGGCATCACGAGCCGTTAATATGTTGTAATTAATTACCGAAACACATAAAAATTGAATATTTATGTCTTTTACATGCTTTTATTGGTTTTTAGGGTTTTAATATTGAAACCCCAATTTTTTTATTTGGGTCGATTACCCTTATTTATTTAATTAGGTTTTATGTTTTGTAAAACTTGTAGAAACCCTAGGATTGCATGTATATTTTATGTGGTTTCAATGAATAATTGTTATGTGCCATGGCGTATCTTGGGATTATAAATGTTATGAGGAATCCATAGTGGAACATGCATGTTTTGCTATGGATTATTGTTTTGATTAATTGTTAAGTGATATACACATGTTTATTAGTTTGATAATTATTAAATTGAATATATCTAATGAAAATTCGTTATGTGCTAATTGGTATATTATTGACTTTGGCTTACGCAATCGACTTGTCGATGCATGTAACTCATCTACCTTGTAGGTGAAAGCCCTAGTTAATGTATGCATTATTTTACGCCTATAATTGTTTATTAGGTTTTATCAAAATAATTATGCATGTGGCTAATTGTTTTACATATGTTAAATTGTTTAATTATATGTTTCTATTATTTGAGTTTGTTTAATTTTTATTAAAGTGTTTTTTTGTTTATATTGTATGAAATGTTAGTAAGCAAAAAAAGTTTTTTGTATAGAAAATTAAATGGACTAAATAATGGCGAAATCGATTTGTTTTTCTAAGTATTAAATCTTGAACTTCTAATCGATTGATGCGACTGTACTAAATGGTTAGAACGGCTCACCCACTAGAACAAACTCAAAAGGGGGTTCAAAGAAGTGCGCACAGTCACACTGAAAGGATGTCTAAGGTTATGCTTCAGCGCTTACCTAGTCCTCTGCCCCCCTGTACGTTCGATTGGAGTTACCTAGTATAACTATTCTATGTACGAAGCATCTTAGTGCAAAGTTGTAAGTTTCTCAACGCATCGATTAAAACTTTGTAGAATTTAATCTTAGCAATTAAAATATAAGTAAGTTTTTTATTAAATTTTATGTTATAAAGATGTATGCATGCTTCTTTATACATAAGTTTTGATTACACGTCAAAAATTGTACCCTTTAAATTTAAGTTTATGCCATCTAATGATATGAAACACTTGAAGTTGTAATTTAGTTATGTGAGACCTTGAGCTAGACTACGACAACAAAGTAAATCTTTATGTTGTGTGAGACCTCAGCTTAAATAATTTGCAGTTTCTAAATTAGACAACTTAATTAAATTAGTTAGTGAGACCTATAACTTAAGGCATAAGATGGGATAAAACATGCTTACGTTTTGCATAATTGTTTGGCAAAATTGTAAATCCCATATTTTCTAGGAATTGAAAACTTGTTTGTCAATTATTGTTTTTCAATAATTACCTATTCTATACTTTCACCAGTAGCAGATCAACTGATGTGGTGAAACTATAATAATGAGGGTCCTAAATTCAAGGAAAATTCTATGGTTAATATGAATATTGACCAAAGGGTACTTTATTTTCTTGAATGTTTATTTATCGAAAGTACTAACTTTTGAACTTTTATTTTCTGTAGAAATGGCTCAAGCTGAATCTACTGCACTAGCCTCGTCGTTCAAATCTATGTTTGATCGAGAAAAATTGACTGGCAGCGCAAATTTCAATGATTGGTATCGGCAACTCAGAATTGTCTTGAGGGTTGCCAAAAGACTAGATTATTTGAACATGCCTTGTCCTCTTGAACCTGCAGCTGATGCTACTGCTGAAGCACGAGTGGTATGTGCTAAAACACATACCTTTTCATTATCAATATAGACCCAAAATAACCAAGAAAGAGCCGTTTATTGCTAATATTTGTGGTTTTCTTGAGTTTGTGCTTGTGCAGGTACGGATATGTAAAAACACACAAAAAGGAACCAAAACCGAGTAAAACTGAGCACGAGAGAAAGAAGAGTGCAAATGCCGATGCCGGGGATGCTATTTATTGGATTTTGATGTGCAAAAGTTCATTTTACGAAGTTCGGGATCATCATTGGGAATTTTACAAAATTACCCCTCAAGTTTCCCAAATTACACTTTCAACCCTTTAACTTTTCCATATTTACCCTTATTACCCTCACCTCTCATTTTTCCCAATATCCCAAATTCACCCTAACCTTTCACAAACTGTCATATTGGGTCCTTGGTTTTTGCTTAAAATACATAAATAGTCCTTGTTTATACACCATGGTTACACTTTTAGTCCTTAAGCCTTATAAACATAAACCCTTGGCCCAATTAGTATCCTAGCCCAACAAACCAATCTACCCGGTCCTAACTAATCCTACCCGGTATATTATACCCAACCCGTTTTTCCCACTAGACCCGGTCAACAAACCAACCCAAGTCAAATTATTATAAACAAATCCCCTGAACCCAAACGCGCCCAAACCAGTGAACCACCATGGATTTACTGTACCCTACCTTCCCCACCTTTTACCCTCATTTACCCCACTTAAAGTACCCTTCTAGAAGACCTCTGACAACGTGTCAGAGGTTGTGTCATAAGATAGCCAGCGTGGACAAAAGGGAGCATCTCATTGGACAGGACACATCACCCATATGATCAAACGACTCTGATTTGATATGATGACAAGTAAATGAATCAAAGGTCGAGATTGTACCTCTAGATGCTTCTCATGATCAAGCCAAGGCCTCTGCTCAGCTATTTATACCCTGGATCAGTCACAAGCTCATTGTCCAGTTTTTTACGTTTTTAGAAAAGCTTAGACCATATTTTTTATCTCTGTCATTTATAAGTTTCAGTAGTCTAATTGTAATTTTTACCTTTAAATTTTGTAAACTCAAATTTTATTAATGCAATTTACGTTATTCTTGTTAGTTTACTGCTGCTTCAATCACTTTCTTTAAAAAACATTTAATACAGTTTATTTGAGTTTACATAAGCTTGATGAAGCTTATGTGAACTTATTTGCTTCATAACTTGTACTCAATCTCAGTTTTTAGTAAAGTTCAAGAAAAAGTCAACATTAGTCATACCTCTTTGTCAACTCAGTTTCTTGTTAAATTCTGTTCTTAAATTGTTTTCTCATTGAGTTTTATGATTGTTTAGCAAGACAAATTCAGTTTGGGTTAAAGTTCATCAAGTATTTGTAGTTTAGATTGCAATTTGGACTCTAAAAGGGGTGTTTGGAAGTAAGTGATTAGAGGTGTTTAGAGTGATTTCTGTGGGTAAATTTTGAGCAATGAAAGTGTTTTAAGCTTTTCAAAGGTTGCTTCATTTCAGTTTTGGCTTTCAAGGTCATTTTGAGAATTTCTCTTGCTCACATTTTTGTCCAAACCTGATGTTGAATCTGTCCTCAATTCAGTCGACACAGCAATGATTTGTAAGTTTTAATTCTGCTATTAGGTTTGTGTAATTTAGATTTAATGATAGTTAGAGTTCCATAGTTTAGTTGTTAGTAGCTTAGTTGCCTATAGGAGTAGCTTAGACAGCTTATTTTTGGTCTTCAATGTTCCCCATCATTGCCTTATTCTGATGCTGCATACTTTCTTAAGCCTCTTCAATTTCTCATGTTACCTCTTTAGTGTTTGGTTTAAGCTTATCTAGGTAGTTTACAGTATTGATATTAGTTGTTTGAACTTTGTTTGCACTTTGGAACCTTTCCCATAGCTTAATAGGTCTGCTTATTACCTGATTTGTCTCTAATTTTGCTGCACACAACTGTCCAAATAGCTTATTATCAAGCTACTTTACTGCTTTTATTCCACATGAGACTACTTGATTTTTGGTATCCTCAGTAGCTTGTAGGAGTAGTCTTAGGATTCTGAGCTTAGGATTGCATTTTTGAGCTTATTTCCAGTAGCTTATCAGGCCTGCTATAAGCCCTTTTCTGCCCAACTGTTTTGCTGAATCAGCAGCCACTGTCCCAAATGTCCATTTAGATTTTGATCTCTAATTTCTTCATCTCTAGTCCTCATAAGCTGTTATTTTGGATAAGTGATCTCTGGTTGGTTGACTTGAGATCTCCACTTTTGTTTTTCACTTTGGCTTATTAATTAAGCAGTTGCAGTGGCTTAAAGTAGGGGGCCAGGGCACTGTTTTGCTTAAGTACCATTTAGCTTAAAGCATTGGTAGATCACTGTTTAGCAGTTAGGAGTAGATGCAATAAGTTGCTTTAGAGTAGTTAGTATATAATATAGCTTCTGTAGTAGTTTGGTGCATTTTATAGCTTATTTGCTTATTTTCTATAGCTTATTCAAAATCAGTTTACATTGCAGCTTCTATATCTCTCACATAATCCCAAGTTTTTATATTTTTCATAGCTTTAGAATAATAAATTAGAATTTACCTAAGTTTTTCCTAATTTTTGGTCACTGTTCACTATTTTTCTTGATTAAAATCAGTTTTTAGGTATTTTTAAATAGCTTTTATTGCAAATAATTAAGAAAAAGTTCCAAAAAATAATTTTTCAATTTTCCCAGTTTAAGAAAAATATAAAAAGCATAAAAAAGATTTTTCCTTATTTTTCCCCTTTTATTTGGTATTTTTCACAATTTATATTAGATTAAAATAGTTTTAAATTAGTAGAAAATAGAAAATTAATCTGAAAAATAAAAAAATAGTTTTGAAAAGTCTCTTATGATATTTTAGATTTTATAAAAATAGTTTCACATTTTTCCCTTTGATTTTTATAATTTTTAGTATTTTAATTTAGTTTAAAAGGTTAAAAATTAGATTTTAATTCTAAAAAAAATCCAGAAAAATCCTTAAAAATAGTTTTAATTAATAATTAGTTTTCATATATCATTTTTAGCATAAAAGTAATTTTAGGTTATTTTTAGTAGTTAGATTAGACGTAATTGCTTTTTATTCGCGTTTCGTTTAAATTCCGTATTTGCGTTTTAGTGTAGATTTGAGTAGTTTGCCTTTATTCTTAGGATTTCCCGTAGATTAGATGTTCCATTTACTTTCCTTATCCCGTAGTTTAGAAAATATCATTTTACCCCCTTCTGTTATTCAAATCCCGATAATCGAGACGTGAGTTGGAAATTCCATTCAACCCTCGTTCGGAACGATTTCAGTGCTCAAACCTAATACGTTTGAGTTACCCATACTACCTCTTCTCTTATTATTGGTTTGTCTGAACTGTTTTAAGTTTCTTACGGTTAGTCATTCACAAGTGGCTAGCTTGTGTGAGAAAACTTGACGGTTCGGACAGATATCAAATTTTTGGCGCCGCTGCCGGGGAGGGCTTGTAGCGAGTTTTCGTATTCCTTCTCGATTCGCGGTTTTTGAAGATCCTTCCTCGTGAAGTTATCGTTGATATTTGTACATATCTCTTTTACAAAAACCCAAAAAGATTTTCCTTTTCAAAATTTGTTTTAAAAACCCAAAAATATTCTTCGTTTTCCTCTTAAATGTTTAATTCTTATCTCTTTACCCTCTAATTTGTTTAATTCTCCACAATGCTCGATTTCGCACCCTTTGATCCCCATGATCTTCGGACCATGGAGGATTTCTATCGTCCTTCACTTATCGGTCGAGGAGGACCGATCGTTCCGGGAACCAAATTTAGATTGAAAAATCGTATGGTTCGCCTTCTTCGACAACATTGCCAATTCCATGGATATAACGACGAAGATGCTAATGAGCACTTGAACAAGTTTTTATCTATTACTCAATCCATGAAGCAACGTGGCGTTTCTCAAGATGATATCCGATTGAACCTCTTCTCATTCTCTTTAACCCATGAAGCTGAATCTTGGTTTTATACCCTTGAAAAATATTCAATTCATACTTGGGAAGAGATGTTTCGCAAGTTTCTATCAAAATACTTTCCATATTCAAAAACGATGCAGCTGAGGAAAGATATTCTAAATTTCCAGCAATTACCCAAGGAATCCGTATTTGAAGCTTGGGAAAGATTCAAAACGTCATTGCAGAAATGTCCCGATCACCGAATTTTGCTTCTTGATCAAATTCTAACCTTTTATCATGGTATCACTATGATTGATCGAGACAAAATAATGTTGGCAGCTGGTGGAAATCTCATGCAGAAGACTCCTTAAGAAGCGTATGATTTGATCGAGAATATGACGCAACATCATTATCAGTGGGATGCTGACGTTCCTTACGATTCTACCACTATGTTGAGTGATCATTATTCCGAGAAAATTTCCGTTATGAGTGCACATATTGACGTCTTTGGCAAGCCAGAAAGTTATATCAGTCACCATTATCAACAAAGATCGAGTTATTCATCCACCTTTTACTATTCAGACTCTGACGATAGTGATGACGATGAACCGTTTGAAGAAGAGAACTTAAAGATCGATCCGCTTATTAACGAACTTTTGGATACCTTGTCAATGGGGGATAAGGAAGTTGAATGCACTTCCCTTGAGAATATTGATGACCTTGTTCCAATCCCAAGGGTATTTGAGACGCTTTTTGATTCAATTTCAGAAACTTTCAAAATGACCTTCACAAATCCTTTGTTTGAATTCGATTCAGAATTTACTCTCAATTTTGACAATCAAATGTTTAACGAGGAAAGTGAGGAGTCCGACACGGAGACCATAATGGAAAAGGTGCATGTTCAAAGCTCACAAAGTACCGCACAAATCCCACCTCCGTTTGTCTCGATTGAAGAAATCAAAGAAGTAGAGCCATCTAATGAAAATCCTATGGAGCTCGAGCTCAAGGATTCGTCTCTTGATTTATTTCTCGAGGAGTTCGCCGATGAACTCGCTCGCATCGATCCTCTTCCACCGGGAAGTGAGGACGATGAATTTGATTTTGAAGCCGATTTTAGAGAGATTGAAAGTTTGTTGAATGAAGATCCGATAATTGATCCGCCTCAAAAGATAAATGATGATTATCTCGAGGAGTTCTCTGGTGAACTGTCTCATTTCATATCTCCTCCAGAATATGACCGTGTCTATTTTGATCTTGAGGAAGATTGTAGTTTGGGGGAAGAGCAGCTCTCTCAAAAGAGTTTCGTTATTGATGACATCACCCCGCCACTTCCTCCCGATATTTTTGTTGAAAATCACCCTACGAGCTTAAATGTTCAGAATCAGATTAAGGAATTTGCTTTTGAAGATGAAGAATGGATCCTTATCATTATCAAAATCTTTATTCCATTTCTTCATTATAATGTGATTTCTCCTCTTCTTCACTCTTGCGGGAGTGAGGATACCATTTTTGACCCCGGTATCACCGTTTAAAGTTTTTGCTATTAGAACCGTGGGTATCTAATCGGAGTGGAACTTTCTTATGTTTCAATGTTTATCCAAACCTCTTGAACGAAAGTCCGATGGAGATTATCTTTTCCACTTGCTTCCCCATGGACTAATGAATTCGGGGCGGGTCAAGCTAACGACTCGATATCAAAACGAGCATTTCTATCATCTTTCTATTTTCTAATAAGTGACGTGAAGGGGTCAGCCTATTCGATTTCTCGTGTTTGGTTGTTTGTGATGTTGTTTAGGATGTTCCCGATATGAAGACTCTCGTGATCGAAGTTTGTCATTTCTCCACTCGAGTTTCATGATCGATGCTGATGGAAATCCGATATCCTAATCTTATCGACTAACGTTTATCTTTTAGCATACTTAATAAACGGCTTTTAGATTTTCGTGATACCCTTGCTTTAAACATTGAGGACAATGTTTCGTTCTAGTCTGGGGTAGGGTAATCTTCGATTTGATTTGACTGCACTTGCTTATTTCTGTTGTGTTTCCCTCGCAACCCCGTTTTTCCTTAGAAAATGAAAAATTGTGCAAAAATGTGAAAAATTTAAAAATTTTTGTAAGCTTTTGTTAAGTCTTTTTGATTGAAAAGTTTTGCTAGTCTCTTAGACAAGAAGCTATAAAATGCGAATTCTAGCTCACAAGGCCAAGATTTTGCAAGTTTCCCTGAGTGACTTTAAATATGCATGACTTGATTTCATTAGACAAAGCATTTGCTAAGTTAATATATGTTTTGACACCTTGTTGACTTTCCGCTGGTGAGAGTAGGAATAGAATTCTGACTTGACCGGGCGTGTTGAGCCCTAGCTTGTTCCCTTAACCATTAATAATCTAAAAAATTATCTGCTAAGCATCTGCGGATCTCATTATTTGGGATTTTAAATTTGCAGAGATCGAGAAATGATAGAGTTACTTATGAGTTTAGATGCTAAGCGTGGAGTAGTTGGTTCTCTTTAGAGCCCATCGAAGGTATTTATGGCTTTTTGTTCCCACAAAATTGTTTCACCCCATATCTGTCTAATAAATAATTAGAGATGTTTAGTTCTTGGCGATAGTTAGTTCTTTATCTTCTTAAAAGAATCTTTGTTTTAAAAATTGGGTACACATCAAGGATCCGTAATAAATAAATGAGTAATCAGTGATAAGTGATAATGTAATAAGTAAAGTTGTGAGTTGCGGTGTCGAGATCGGACCCTTGGATCTTTAGCCGGGATTGAGTGAGGTCTTAGCCTAGCCAGCCGGGATCCTCATTTCATGAAGCCTATAGTCTTGGAATTACCCCGTGAAGCTCCGTGGTTCACAGCTCATACAAGTAAAGGTATAAGTGCAATATATATATATATAAAAAAAAAAAAAAATTATGAAAATTGAAAAAATCAAAAGTTAGTAATAAAATTCCTTGATGTGGACCTCATTTTTACGACAATGGTTCTAAAGAGAAGATGGATAACTAATTATCAACTTAGCTTTGTATCTTTATCGGAATAAAAGTTATTGAAATGAGAAATTTGAAGAAATTCATTTCTCACAAAAATAAAAAAATTCTAGAGGAAATAGGAAAATGGGAACAAAAGGTAATTACACAAGTAACTTCCATGGGTAGTGTTAGCATCTAGAGTCATATTTAACAATGATTTCGGTTTTACGCTTAGTTTGGGACTTGTGAAAAATCAGGGACGATGTATTCTATCCGTATGGTCACTTCACGCTGTGTTGTGTTTTCTACTCCGTGATCCTAACGTATCGTTTGAAAAATGTTGGAGTTATTGATCGACATGAAAGTTCAACAAACCGTCATTCATAACCGGAATGAGCTTAATCGTAATATCTATACATGTGAATTAAAAGGTAAACGGGGCGTTTTTAGAATTAAGGCTTTCTTAATCTCTTTTGAGGAATCTTTGCTACTTCTTCATAGATTTAGTAGAAAGAGATTGAAATCCTTGGTTTTAGAAGCGTGAGTGATTGCATTGCGTGAGGACACGACAATGGTCTCGTCTGGGGTATTTTGGTATGTGCTAAAACACATACCTTTTCATTATCAATATAGACCCAAAATAACCAAGAAAGAGCCGTTTATTGCTAATATTTGTCGTTTTCTTGAGTTTGTGCTTGTGCAGGTACGGATATGTAAAAACACACAAAAAGGAACCAAAACCGAGTAAAACCGAGCACGAGAGAAAGAAGAGTGCAAATGCCGATGCCGGGGATGCTATTTATTGGATTTTGATGTGCAAAAGTTCATTTTACGAAGTTCGGGATCATCATTGGGAATTTTACAAAATTACCCCTCAAGTTTCCCAAATTACACTTTCAACCCTTTAACTTTTCAATATTTACCCTTATTACCCTCACCTCTCATTTTTCCCAATATCCCAAATTCACCCTAACCTTTCACAAAATGTCATATTGGGTCCTTGGTTTTTGCTTAAAATACATAAATGGTCCTTGTTTATACACCATGGTTACACTTTTAGTCCTTAAGCCTTATAAACATAAACCCTTGGCCCAATTAGTATCCTAGCCCAACAAACCAATCTACCCGGTCCTAACTAATCCTACCCGGTATATTATACCCAACCCGTTTTTCCCACTAGACCCGGTCAACAAACCAACCCAAGTCAAATTATTATAAACAAATCCCCTGAACCCAAACGCGCCCAAACCAGTGAACCACCATGGATTTACTGTACCCTACCTTCCCCACCTTTTACCCTCATTTACCCCACTTAAAGTACCCTTCTAGAAGACCTCTGACAACGTGTCAGAGGTTGTGTCATAAGATAGCCAGCGTGGACAAAAGGGAGCATCTCATTGGATAGGACACATCACCCATATGATCAAACGGCTCTGATTTGATATGATGACAAGTAAATGAATCAAAGGTCGAGATTGTACCTCTAGATGCTTCTCATGATCAAGCCAAGGCCTCTGCTTAGCTATTTATACCCTGGATCAGTCACAAGCTCATTGTCCAGTTTTTTACGTTTTTAGAAAAGCTTAGACCATATTTTTATCTCTGTCATTTATAAGTTTCAGTAGTCTAATTGTAATTTTTACCTTTAAATTTTGTAAACTCAAATTTTATTAATGCAATTTACGTTATTCTTGTTAGTTTACTGCTGCTTCAATCACTTTCTTTAAAAAACATTTAATACAGTTTATTTGAGTTTACATAAGCTTGATGAAGCTTATGTGAACTTATTTGCTTCATAACTTGTACTCAATCTCAGTTTTTAGTAAAGTTCAAGAAAAAGTCAACATTAGTCATACCTCTTTGTCAACTCAGTTTCTTGTTAAATTCTGTTCTTAAATTGTTTTCTCATTGAGTTTTATGATTGTTTAGCAAGACAAATTCAGTTTGGGTTAAAGTTCATCAAGTATTTGTAGTTTAGATTGCAATTTGGACTCTAAAAGGGGTGTTTGGAAGTAAGTGATTAGAGGTGTTTAGAGTGATTTCTGTGGGTAAATTTTGAGCAATGAAAGTGTTTTAAGCTTTTCAAAGGTTGCTTCATTTCAGTTTTTGGCTTTCAAGGTCATTTTGAGAATTTCTCTTGCTCACATTTTTGTCCAAACCTGATGTTGAATTTGTCCTCAATTCAGTCGACACAGCAATGATTTGTAAGTTTTAATTCTGCTATTAGGTTTGTGTAATTTAGATTTAATGATAGTTAGAGTTCCATAGTTTAGTTGTTAGTAGCTTAGTTGCCTATAGGAGTAGCTTAGACAGCTTATTTTTGGTCTTCAATGTTCCCCATCATTGCCTTATTCTGATGCTGCATACTTTCTTAAGCCTCTTCAATTTCTCATGTTACCTCTTTAGTGTTTGGTTTAAGCTTATCTAGGTAGTTTACAGTATTGATATTAGTTGTTTGAACTTTGTTTGCACTTTGGAACCTTTCCCATAGCTTAATAGGTCTGCTTATTACCTGATTTGTCTCTAATTTTGCTGCACACAACTGTCCAAATAGCTTATTATCAAGCTACTTTACTGCTTTTATTCCACATGAGACTACTTGATTTTTGGTATCCTCAGTAGCTTGTAGGAGTAGTCTTAGGATTCTGAGCTTAGGATTGCATTTTTGAGCTTATTTCCAGTAGCTTATCAGGCCTGCTATAAGCCCTTTTCTGCCCAACTGTTTTGCTGAATCAGCAGCCACTGTCCCAAATGTCCATTTAGATTTTGATCTCTAATTTCTTCATCTCTAGTCCTCATAAGCTGTTATTTTGGATAAGTGATCTCTGGTTGGTTGACTTGAGATCTCCACTTTTGTTTTTCACTTTGGCTTATTAATTAAGCAGTTGCAGTGGCTTAAAGTAGGGGGCCAGGGCACTGTTTTGCTTAAGTACCATTTAGCTTAAATCATTGGTAGATCACTGTTTAGCAGTTAGGAGTAGATGCAATAAGTTGCTTTAGAGTAGTTAGTATATAATATAGCTTCTGTAGTAGTTTGGTGCATTTTATAGCTTATTTGCTTATTTTCTATAGCTTATTCAAAATCAGTTTACATTGCAGCTTCTATATCTCTCACATAATCCCAAGTTTTTATATTTTTCATAACTTTAGAATAATAAATTAGAATTTACCTGAGTTTTTCATAATTTTTGGTCACTGTTCACTATTTTTCTTGATTAAAATCAGTTTTTAGGCATTTTTAAATAGCTTTTATTGCAAATAATTAAGAAAAAGTTCCAAAAAATAATTTTTCAATTTTCCCAGTTTAAGAAAAATATAAAAAGCATAAAAAAGATTTTTCCTTATTTTTCCCCTTTTATTTGGTATTTTTCACAATTTATATTAGATTAAAATAGTTTTAAATTAGTAGAAAATAGAAAATTAATCTGAAAAATAAAAAAATAGTTTTGAAAAGTCTCTTATGATATTTTAGATTTTATAAAAATAGTTTCACATTTTTCCCTTTGATTTTTATAATTTTTAGTATTTTAATTTAGTTTAAAAGGTTAAAAATTAGATTTTAATTCTAAAAAAAAATCCAGAAAAATCCTAAAAAATAGTTTTAATTAATAATTAGTTTTCATATATCATTTTTAGCATAAAAGTAATTTTATGTTATTTTTAGTAGTTAGATTAGACGTAATTGCTTTTTATTCGCGTTTCGTTTAAATTCCGTATTTGCGTTTTAGTGTAGATTTGAGTAGTTTGCCTTTATTCTTAGGATTTCCCGTAGATTAGATGTTCCATTTACTTTCCTTATCCCGTAGTTTAGAAAATATCATTTTACCCCCTTCTGTTATTCAAATCCCGATAATCGAGACGTGAGTTGGAAATTCCATTCAACCCTCGTTCGGAACGATCTCGGTGCTCAAACCTAATACGTTTGAGTTACCCATACTACCTCTTCTCTTATTATTGGTTTGTCTGAACTGTTTTAAGTTTCTTACGGTTAGTCATTCACAAGTGGCTAGCTTGTGTGAGAAAACTTGACGGGTTTTGGCATCATATCAACGAGCTGCATGGCAAACAGATTATGATAGACATAATGAGGTCGCCTGCATTATGCTTGGAAGTATGGCTCCAAACTTGCAAAAACAATTTGAGAATTACTTCCCTCACAACATGCTCGCCGAACTTATTTGGTTGTTTGAGAAGCCTGTGGCTGTAGAGTTGTACGATTTGATAGATGCTCTACACAGTTGCAAGCAAGGGGACAGGAAACCTGTCAGCGCCCACTGTCTAGAAATATTGAGTTACATGGACCAGCTCGGGAGACTCAATTACGTCTACCCCAATGACATACAAATTGGCCTTATCAACAGACCCCTTAACAAGAAGTTTGATGGTTTCGTGCGCAATTACAATATGCATTGCACGGGGAAGACAATTAGTGAGGTACATGCAATGCTCATTGACTACGAGAAATGTTTGCCCAAGAAGGCTCCTACACCGACGGTACTTGCTATTCAAAAGGGTAGGATTTCTAAGCCTAATAAGCCGCTAGCGAACAAGAAAGGGAAAGGTAAAGGTAAAGTTGATAAGGGAATATAAGTTATGGCTTATCAACAAGAACCCAAGAAGTACCCTCCCAAAAAGCGTGAGAATCCTAAAAAGGATCAGGCTTGTCATCACTGCACTGAGGTAGGACACTGAAAGAGGAACTGTCCACTCTACCTTGATGAGTTGCGTACTAAGAGGTATAAAAATGCTGGCACTGTTGCTAGCACTTCAGGTACTCTTTTGATGATAGAATTATTTGCTTTTCTTCATAAAATAAATTCCTGGGTATATGATACTGGATGTGGTATTCACATTTGTAATACACAGCAGGGACTTAGAGGTGCAAGGAAGCTTGCCTATGGAAAACAATACATGCACGTGGGTAATGGAGCACATGCAGTTGTTGAAGCTATAGGAACGTTTGATTTAGTTTTACCTTCGGGTTTAGTATTGTCTTTGAACGATTGTCATTACGCGCCTTCTATAATTAGGGGTGTCGTTTCTGTTTCCTTGTTGAAAGATATTGGTTTTATTCATACATTTACTGATTATGGAATTTCGGTTTCTTTAAATGATGTTTTTTACTTTATTGTTATTCCAGTAAATGGTGTGTTTGAAATTGATTTGCATGATAATGTGATTGATAAAAATAATTCTGTTTTTCGCATCAATAGTAAAAGAATCAAAAGTGATTTGGATTCATCATATCTTTGGCAATGTAGACTTGCTCACATAGGCAAGAAACGCATACAAAAGCTGCAACACGATGGGCTTTTGCAAGACATCAATGATGAATCATTTGATAAATGTGAATCTTGCATATCTGGGAAGATGACCAAGAAACCTTTTACAAATAGTTTAGAAAGGGCTTCTGATCTTCTTGGTGTGATACATACTGACGTATGTGAACCACTAAGACATGTGTCAAGGAAGGGTGTTAGCTACTTCTTAACCTTTACTGATGATTTCAGTCGTTATGGTTATGTTTATTTACTTAAACATAAACATGAAGTCTTTGAAACATTTAAGGTTTTCAAGAGTGATGTAGAACTGCAACTAGGAAAGAAGATTAAAGCTTTTCGATCCGATAAAGGTGGTGAATATTTAAGCCAAGAGTTTAAAGATTATCTTGCTGAGTGTGGGATTGTCCAGCAACTCACTTCTCCATATACTCTACAACAAAATGGTTTATCTGAGAGAAGAAATCGTACATTGTTAGACATGGTGCGATCAATGTTTAATCTTACAACTCTTCCCTTATCCTTTTGGGATTATGCTTTAGAAACTGTTGTTCGCATTTTGAATATGGTTCCAACTAAGAAGGTTGATAAGACTCCTTATGAAGTGTGGTATGGGAAAGCTCCCAACTTGTCTTACTTAAAGGTCTGGGGTTGTGAGGCGTTTGTTAAATGTGACTCAGTTGATAAGCTACAACAAAGATCTGTTAAGTGTATCTTCGTAAGATACCCAAAGGAAACTATGGGTTACTACTTTTACTTTCCACCTGAAAACAAAGTAATTGTTGCTAGGTATGGAGACTTCCTTGAAAGGGATCTCATATCTCATGAATTCAGTGGGAGAGTTTATGATCTGGAATATGATCAAGAAGATACATCACCTTCAGAAAACACTTGCCAACCTCAAGTAGAACCTAAAAGTCTGAGTGTTCCACCTGAAGTTGAAGTGGTTCCCATTCGTAGATCCGCAAGGGCTATGCATGCACCAGAGCGTCTATGTCTTAACGTAGAAGCTGAGGAAAATATGTTAGGGGATCTTGGTGAATCTGCTAACTATAAGGCTGCTATGATGAGTCCTGAAAATGAGAAATGGCAAGCTGCAATGAATGGAGAAATGCAATCCATGAGAGATAACAAAGTCTGGATAGAGGTTGACTTACCTCCAAATGCCAAGGTAGTTGGAAGAGATAAAGACTGACATGGATGGCAATGTACACACCAATAAAGCTCGTCTTGGGATAGACTACGAGGAGACATTTTCTCTTGTAGCAGACATTAGAGCTATTAGGATTCTTATAGCCATAGCTGCGTACTATGAGTATGAGATATGGCAAATGGATGTCAAAGCTGCGTTCTTAAACGGTCGTCTAGATGAGGGCATCTATATGGCGCAGCCTGAAGGGTTTGTGAATTCAAAATTTCCAAAGCGTGTATGCAAACTTCAAAGATCCACTTATGGGTTGAAGCAAGCATCAAGGCAATGGAAAAAGAAGTTTGATGAAGAAATCAAGAAATTTAGTTTCACTCAAAATTTTGATGAGCCATGTGTATATCACAAAGCTAGTGGGAGTAATGTTATTTTCCTTATCTTATATGTCGATGACATATTGATCGTGGTAAAAGACATTCCAAGTTTGCAAGATGTAAAGTCTTATCTTGGAGAGTGCTTTTCTATGAAGGATTTAGGAGAAGCAGCATTTATTTCGGGAATCAAGATCTGCCGAGATAGATCAAGGCGGTTGATTGGACTAAGTCAAAGTACTTACAACGATAAAATATTGAAGAGATTCAATATGCATAATTCCAAGAAGTGATATTTGCCGATGCAAGCTGAACATTGCTTAAGTAGTGAACTATGCCCGTCAACACCTGAAGAGGTGGCACACATGAGAAAAGTTCCTTATGCTTCGGCTGTAGGATCTATCATGTATGCTGTGAGATTTACAAGGCCTGATGTGGCGTTTGCACAAAATATCACCAGTCGATATCAATAGAATCCAGGTGTGAAACACTGGCATGCTGTTAAGAACATTCTTAAGTATCTAAGGGCTACAAAAGAAATGTTTCTAGTGTATGGTGGGAATCCAGATGCAGAAGTTGATGTTACAGGTTTTTGCGATGGGTCTTTCCAAACTGATAAAGATGATAAGAAGTCTCAAACGAGATATGTCTTTGTCATTAATGGAGGAGCAGTTGAATGGAAGAGCAAGAGGCAGACAATGACTGCGATGTCTATTACAGAAGCTGAGTACATAGTTGCTTCGGAAGCTACGATGGAAGCTGTTTGGATTAGGAAATTCATTTCGGGACTTGGAGTAATGCCCTCAATCGAATTACCTTTAAATGTTTATTGTGACAACTCTGCTGCAATAACATTTGCCAATGAGCCTGGAGTCATGAAGGGCGCCAGACATTTTCCTCGACGATATCACTATGTTCGAGAACAAGTCGAAAGAGGTGAAATCAATCTACTCAAAGTTCATACATATGATAATCTAGCTGATCCCTTTACGAAGCCTTTGCCAAAAGAAAAACTTACTGACCATGCTGATGGGATAGGACTTCGTTTAGCTAGAAGTTTCATGCATATCTGTGATTAGTATTTGGATAAAAGATGTTATGAACAAATATTATTTTAATGAAATAAAATAGTTGTTTATGTTTATTTTTCATTTTCTTAATATTATATCCTATATTTGCATGTTTAATCCGTGAATGACTTATGTTATTCTAAATAGTCCATTGTCGATCAATGATGTGGGAATGTCATTGAATTAAGACAAATCTGAGTTTTGGTAGAATATACTTAAAGTATATTGATGCGTGGGACATACCAGATTCACATGATATTCAATGAATTGAATATAAGACAGATCCCAACTTTACATGATTATACTTATGGATCTTTGTCATTAAGTAAATCATGAAATGTTTATCCGCAGACTTGAGATACCAAATAACTGTTATGAATGTAGTGCACTTGGGTAAGATAGTCTAACGCTATCCGTAACTGGTAGTTATAAGGGCTATTTTCAGAAGTGTTACAAAGTTCGTGAGTTATGTTTGTAGTCAAGAGAATTTGTTCATTTGAATTTGTTTCAAAGCATAATACTATATTTGGGCCCCTCGTAGGGTTGACAAGATGTTTGTATGGCCATACCCAAGATCTATCTTGAATACGTTCAGATGATTTGGTAATCTTGTTTAATCAGATATAACGAGAAACAGAAATTAACATATGAAATGACTTGATCCATATTCATAGTTAATGTAGTATTAGTAGCAAAAGGATAAGTAAAAATGATGAATCATTAAATGGTTTTCCAGGATACCATACTCGATTCAATCTGGGGGCATTGGCGTGTTAAGCTAGACTAAACCAATGTCATTACTATATTAAGTAATATCCAAGTGGGAGCTGAAAGGTTTATGGATATAATTTAATATGCGTATGACCAGATTCGAACTCGAGACTTCGGGATTGCACACATTACGTATGAGAGTTGATGTTAAAATAATTAATATATATAAATGGTATTATTATTATTAATTATTTGTCACGAAATAAAACATAACGATAGTTAATATTTAACGAAGTTAGACTAACGATCGTTAAATGTAAACTAATGGGACTAGAGTTGAAATTAGTAGTCGGGAAGGATCTAGAAACCCTCCTTAGGGTCTTGGCCGATCGGTTTGGGTTCCCAAACCCATTCTCACACAAACTTGGTCGTCAAGTTAAGTTAACTATAAATACAATCTCTTGTATTAATAATTCTCTTAACCTTGAATCACCAAGAAACCTAATTTCTCTTCTCCTCTCCTCCCTCTTTTTTTGGCCGATCGTATACCAACCCCACCCAAGGGTTTCGATTTTTCCAACTCAAGAAACAAGTGTTTGGTTTTATTTGTGATTCAAGAACCTTTTTTTTTCACATCAAATCGATATTAGTACGTGTGTATAAGAACGAAGGACAAATACATTTGTGTTTGTGGGATTTTTGGTGGTCGACTTCTTTGGGTCGAATTGATATATACCCTAAGTTAGGGTTTGGGGTTTTGTTCCTTGTTCACGTTATCGTGTGTTTCTTGAATTGCTAAAAGGTACGAACATTCTTATTCGGTTAATTAATTTACATATATTATTCCTATTACTTCTGTTGCATGCTTTGCTGATGTTTACTTGTTATGTAATTGTTATGATTAGTAAAACCCAACAAAAACTTTGCTTAGCTACTTGCCTAAATAGGTAGATTCATAATATACAATGAGCATTCAATGATGTGTACTGATCGCCATAATTAGTTTCTTTAACAACCTATGGCCATAACAGGTATCATAATGCAAAAATAATTTAACTTGCATGACCAAAAAGCGTTATTCATTTAGCAATGTATAAGTAAAACCTAACCCCTTCTTCAAAATCACAGGTTGTTTTAGTTCAATGTTTAAACATTAATTGCAATCTTTCATTGTCTGCTTCTAAAATTCAATCTGGAGTTCCAAGACATGTTTCTTTCAACAAGTGTTAATAACTCTTGCATTGTCTCTTTGTTTTCTTAAAAATCTTTTATATAAGATGGAGACCATTTTCAACCTTTAATCCTAACATTTTATACCACATTAAGAGAAGAAAGATTTTTTTTTAAACTAATATACCATAGCGTGCATGAGAAACTCGTGTTGTGAATAGTATTATGTTTTTCAGTCTGTTATCATCATGTTAGCTAAAATAGTTGGTGAGCTGATGACGGACTCGAAAGTTAATATGGATTCTCAATTATTCTTTTTATTGTCTTTCGTTAAACTCAGTATAAAATATTTCTTAGCGAAATAATAAAACTATAAAGGAACACGACGACCAAAACTATGAAATGTGAAAGTTTGAAGTAGTAGATGTAATTGGGCAGGTACTATACATTCCAAAAACTATATATATGTTACTATTTACTGTAAAACATTTTTCTATGGACACCTTTTCTAACTTTCTATCATGTCATTATATCCCAATATCCCATATAGGTTTAAAGGTAGAACGTGTTTACTATAAAACATGTTTTGTTAAAATATTTTAACCTTTAGTACTCTGATAGCATAAGAGGAAAAAGTATTTTTATGTTTTAAGAAAAAGTGGAGAAACAATTGAATTGTTCAAATTTATTCTGATCATTATAAATAGCAAATAAAATGAAAAGTTAGCAAATGGAAGTGAAGTAAACTGACATAACATTATATCCCACATAGAGTTAAGATAGAAGTTGGTGGGAACTAATATACACATAATACTATTACGTTTTCAGCTATTCCACTTTCTATAAGCTAAAAAGAACTTATGGATTTTGTAATGGCGGGAAACAGGTACAAACTCTTTAACTTTTTCCTTAAGTTTTCACACAGGTTAAAAAGGATCACATATCTTTAGAAGCCAATAAAGAAATGATATATAAAATGAATTAATATCCTATTTGACTAAATTGAAAAATGATTGCCGAAAGATTTTAATAACAAGAATATAATGAAAATGACGTGCTAAATAAATCTATGACTAATTTAATGAGACGGATTTTTTTTCGTAGAAGCTAATAAAGAAATGATACATATGTGAGAAAAAAAAAAAAAAAAAAAAAAAAAAAAAAAAAAAAAACCCTTATGTCTCACTAAATTATTCGTAGCGAGGATATCCTTTAGATGAGTTTGATTTAATAAAGATCAAAGAAAAACTAAAATCACTTATTTTTCGTCAAATAATAAAATAAACTTTCACTTTTATTTTTAAAAATTAAATATTTCACAAACCATTGATCGTTACATAAAGGGGTGTATTTCGGCTTCCATATAAGAATGGCACAAGGGGGCGTATTTTGGCTGCCATATAAGAATGGCATGTGGGTGAATGTTACCACACCCCTTCAGGGATCTCTGCAATTAAAACTTAAAAAATTCATATTTACCCAAATAATGATTAAAAGCATTGTACAAAATGAATTCAAAAATTGTATTTTGGGCATATGTGAAATTAATACTACCTCCGTCCTAAATATTAAGTCCATTTGAACTTTTTGAATTCAACTTTAACCTTAAATATTTTTGTTTATATTATATAATACTTGATGCAAAATATATGAATGGATTGTGTTTTAAATGTAGTTTTCATTAGTATAAATTTTATCAAGTATTATATAATAAAAACAAAAATATTTATGGTCAAAGTTTGATTTCAAAAGTCAAAACAGACATAAATTTTAAGACGGAGGGAGTAATGAAAAAATAAAGAGGCGATATGAAATTCTCTCATATGACACACAACATTTTCCCCCATTGGAGAGGACACGGATGTCGTCACCAAAAGTCCCATCGACCGTTGTAGTTTTTGTTTTTGTGTGAGCTACACGCTGACGAAGGATTTTAGAAGTGCCATACTTGATGACATGAAAAGAAGAAACTAACATATCTAAATTAAGGAAGCAATCGAAAATAAAAGAAATCTTTGTCTTAGGATGATATGGTGGTTGTCATTCACGCAATTTAAGCCACTATATGTCCGAAGAACATGTAGTTGGAAAGTAGAGTTGAGATGAAATAGGTAGACAAAACTTCCTGGTCTAACGGCTACTAATAAAATGGAATCTTAACAGAGACGCATTCATAAATTGTTGAAACTATACCTTGTGTGCTTGCACACAGTATTCAATTTTATAATAGCATAGCGTGACTCACATTATACTTCATTCAATTCCGATTCTGGTAGTATGATCAGATTGTGATGACGAAACTCTTGCATCATCTCTGTCTTACCATTTTTTATGAAGATATTTTGTACGTAACATTTTATCCTAAAATTGTATCCCACATAGGCCGAAGAAAGAAGTTGTTGGTTACTTATATACCATAAGTGTACGTGTGGTAAATGTGTTGAGAATAGTATTATGTCTTTGGATATCTCTCTATGTTCTAGGTTGAAAAAATCTAGATTCTTCATAATGTATCTGGAAACTCATATGACCTCTTAACTTTTTTTCTTTTGATTAGTACTCTTAAACATGTTTAATCTTTACCTTTTCTTTTAATTTGGTACTCTAAAATATGTTTAATCGTTAATTTCACACATGTTAAAAAAGAAAACAAATTTTGAATGCTAATATAGAAACAATAGAAATGTAAGAATGTATCTGAACTCTTGTGATTAATATGCAACGTGCAAAAGAAATACACGCACGATCTAATTCAACAATCAACAACCAACATGAAATAAACATATTGTATCATTGTTGAGAAGTTCGATCATAGCGAGATATATAATGTGGTTTTTACACAAATACTACAAAGATAGTGACAACCAACAACTACTATTTCAATTATCATACTTCGATAGATCCATACTAAAATGTATACATATCCCCAAATCTTTGAGAAAACCAAATACGCAAGTTTAGAGTACAACTATCAGCAAGACCAAGTATATTAGAAGTTGCCTTCCCTATCCAGAACCAACTGAGCTACATGCTAAAGACGAAGGATTATAAAAATCGTGGTCACAACCTCCTACAAATAATGATTGGTCTCCTATCATTGACAAAGTTAGGAAACGTTTGTCCAATTGGAAAGCAAATTTGCTATCCATAGGAGGGCGCCTAACTCTGATCAAATCGGTTCTGGGATCTCTTGGGATATATTATATGTCTCTTTTCAAGGCTCCTCTCAAAGTTCATAACCTCCTTGAATCTCTTCGCTCGTCTTTTTTTTGGGGAGGTAATGGAGAAGACAGAAAAATTCATTGGGCAAAGTGGAATCTTATTCTCAACTCTAAAGAAAAAGGAGGGCTCGGGGTGGCTAGTTTTCATGCTCTTAATCTAGCTCTCATTTACAAATGGAGATGGCGGTATGTTCATTGTCAAGACTCCTTATGGGTTAATGTTCTAAAGGCTATTCACGTCCATCAACCCAACGGGCTGCACCCTCATGTTAAAGCAAACTATGGTGGAGTTTGGGCTACTATAAATCGAAGTATTGAATATTTACACCACAACCAGACTATTCCTTCTTCATCTATGTCTCTCAAGCTCGGCAATGGTCACAACACTAAATTCTGGACTGACATTTGGCTCGATGGCATCACTCTTCAATCCAGGTTTCCTCGTTTGTTTGCCCTTGAAACTTTCAAAAACTGTACGGTTGCAGCCAGGTTTTTAAATGGAGATTGGAATTGGCAATGGCGTCGGAATCCTAGAAATGGTGTTGAATCTTCTCAACTCTCTGCTCTAATGAATGCATTGACGAACGTCTCTTTCAGTGATGAAGCTGACAAATGGATATGGAACGTAGATAACTCTCATGTCTTCTCGGTTTCTAATGCTCGGCAGTTGATTGAAGATGTCAATCTCTCGTCCGGTATTCGTCCTACTAAATGGAACAAATTCGTTCCCATAAAGATTAACATCTTTGCTTGGCGCTTGCTTTTGAATCGGCTTCCAACGAAGACAAATCTCAACGACCGTGACATAGATGTTCCTGATATTCTTTGTCCTATGTGCAATCAGGTTCAAGAAGATGCTTCTCATATCTTCATGCACTGTGAGGTGGCATCTCAAGTTTGGGTCAAAATTGCTCAATGGACGGACCTCTCTTTTCCTCAATGGCTTAACACGGAAGATTTTTGGTCCTGGATTGCAGACTCTCATCTCAATGGGAAACAACGAATCATTATCGAAGTCATTATTCTCTCCTCATTGTGGTCCATTTGGAGATATCGAAACAGTGTGATCTTCCAAGACTCCAAGTTTAGAAAATGTCACATTATTGATAACATTGTCGTTAACTCTTTTGATTGGCTTTCTAGTAGATTTAAAAAATCTCGTCTAGATTGGTCTTCGTGGTTGCAAAACCCTATGTCTTCCTTGTAATTTGTTCCTAGCATCTTGCTAGTTTTTAATAATATTTCTGCCGTTCAAAAAAAAACAACCTCCTACAAATAATGTATCTCTTGCGAGCTTGTCTTAAGACGAGGAGCCACACTTGATGACTAGAAAAGAAGAAATGAACAGATTCAAACTAGGAAAGCAATCGATGGGAAAAATGTGTTTTATGACGATATTGTGGTTGTCGTTCATGCAATTTAAGCTACTATATGTCCTAAGAACATGTACCAAATGTTTTGATTTTTTCATGTGAGTCATGTTGTGGATGAGTTTATAAAATGATATATGTTGGTGGTGTATGAAATAATTAGTTTGTATGTTACTAAACAACAAGTGAAAAGTCAAATGTAGTCCAATTACTGAGCTTAAGCCTTTTACAAAAACAAAAATGACAAGATAGCAATTGAGCTTTGTTTATGTTCAGGCCCTATTATCTATAATATATTTTCGGCAAGTTTAAACACACGTATACACTTAAAATTTTGTATTTTGTATTTTTCATTTTTAGAGCTATAACAATATATAACTAAAGTTATCAAAGTTGTATATCTTTAAAAATGATTGTCTAGCTGCTTATCTTTAGATTTTGATATAACTGCTCATCTTATAAGCATTTTTGTCCTAAAATTTTCGTACCTACTTGCGAACCTAAATATGTACAATCATAATTTACACTTTGAGCAATCGTAAAAAAGCTTAGCGATCGGCGTAATACGTTTTTTACACGACCTAGGCCAAAACAAATATCATAATACATAAATACTTTTAACGTTCACAAACTCTAAATAACTTTTGAATTATCTCTTTCTTTCCAACGTACACAAAATCTTTTACATAATAGTTAGCTACAACTTTATGTCGATCTTTATTAACCTCCTTTCCAGGAACGGAGCCATAAAATTTTGATCGAAGGGTCACATTTTAATAAAATTTAAAAATTACACTATAAATTGGTTTTTAGGGCGGGCAAATTAAAAAAAAAAAAATAATAATAATAAAAAAAATAAAATAATAAACAAATAAATAAATCTAGGTATTTTAGACATTTTGCACTACAAATTTTTTCGCTAACGGGGCACGTGACCCTTGTGACCCCATTTATCTCCGCCCATGCTCCTATCCTAATATTATATCGCACATAGGTTGAAAAAGAAGATCATTGGTTACTAATATACCATAGGGTAATTTGGTTTCACGTTGTTAGAATAGTATAGTGTTTTCAAATGTATGTACTTCCGGCATGTTAAAATTATATATGCTAGATGTTCTTACATTTGATAATTTGTATCAACTCGACTTTTTTTTTTCTTATCATTCTTTTGCTACCTTAAATAAATCTTTTAGCGGCCGGCGAACAATATAATTTCTAATTTCATCACGTTGTCAGAATAGTATAGTTTTTTCAGATACATCTACTCCTTGCATGTTAAAAGAATATATGGTTGGTGTGTTTACATTTGAAAGCTCAAATCAACTCGACCTTTTTTTTTTTTTTTTCCTACCGTAAAGAATATCATGGTGGCGAAGATTATATGTTATGATTTCATCACATTTTATAAGTCATCGATCAATTAAGGAAGAATGTGAGAAACAATTCAGTTGTTCAATTTTGTTTTGAACATCAAATACAGCCAATGAATCTGAATGAAACAACATATTTCTTAAATAAAAAATTGAAACTGGAAAACATCTATGTAAACTTGTTACTTGATATATAAGTTATAATGTTTTTGATAGTTACGCACACAAAAATGGAAGTGAACAAAATTAACCACTAATGTAATCACATACATGGTTTCTGTTTGTGTAACTTTTCATAAATGAAAACATCACTTTCTATTTTGTATCTATGAAACATGGTAAGAGTTCAGTTAAGTAAAAAATTGCGCCTCATACACATATCGAAACCACTCATAAAGCACACATTTTACACTGTATGACTATAAGCTTAAAGGATTGCCAGGCCGCTTACTTTTAGATCTTGACATAAGCATGTTTGTCGTAAACTTTTTTTTGGTAAAGTGTTTTGCCCCGGTAAATATATTCACACAAAAAAAAATCGTTAAGTACAAAAGAATATGGCTGAGTACCATATTAACCTAAACGCACTACATATGCATATCAACTACATGGATTGACAGACAAATAACCATGCTAATCATAAGTGATTATAACTAAACAGCATAAACACCAAAAACTATAACTCAAATGCATGCATGCATTCCCATGTTTGTCATAATTAAACTTTGCAAACCTAAACTTGTATACATGAGCATTCAAAACATGCTTACTAAACAGCATAATAAGTTTTCTAAACAATGTAGGACTGAAACAAGAAAACTTAGATAAACTCCAACTTTAATGATCCCAATATGCAATCCCACATTGGTTGAAGAAATAAATTGTTTGTTAGTAACTAGTTGGATACCCGCGCACAGCGGCGGCGATAAATATAGTTATAAAACAAATATAGTAAATGAATTGCTAACTCAACTCTCCTCGCAATTCCCTACCTGCTTAGTTCACAACACTCCAAATATATATGTGTTAGTTGTATGTGTTTGTTTGGGTTTTCCGTATCTTTCCCGTAACATCATTATCCCCGCATATAAAAAGACCTTCACAATCTCTTACCCATCAAACACTCTCCCAAAAGTAAATGATTTTGATACATCAAGTTTGTATTTATTGAAATAAATGTTAAAGTTATAAAAATTTGAATCAAAATAAAATAAACCTACTAAAAATGTAAAAAATAAAAACTCATAAAAATATATCAAAATGGATGTTGAATTAAAGAGCACAAAATTTTAGAAAATATGGTGAAATTAGATCATAAAAAAATTAAACGAATTAAAAGATGTTTAAATTTAAAAATAAAGGTGATTAATTAGTTAAGAAGTGACACGTGTCACCCCATTATTAGAGCTCCTTATTTTAGTTTGTTAGAGCTCCCCCCTTTTTGTTATTTTTTATTTAGAGAAGTGACACATGTCACTCAATTATTGGAGCTCCTTATCTTAATTTTTTGTGGAGACCACAACTTAAATGTATTATATAGTAGTATAGATATAATGTAGTCTAAGTAAGGCACATATGTCTAGCATAGTATAACGTTTTTAGATAATCCAGTATCTAGCAAGTTACTCCGTATTTTTTATTTTTATTATTATTATTATTATTATTATTATTATTATTATTATTATTATTATTATTATTATTATTATTATTATTATAAAACATCATTTCATTAGAAAATAATAGGAAATTATAAGAAATTAGTGGGGAGCCGAGAGACTAACTGTCTGAAAATTATTATTATTATTATTATTATTATTATTATTATTATTATTATTATTATTATTATTATTATTATTTATTATTGTTATTATTATTATTATTATTATTATTATTATTATTATTATTATTATTATTATTATTATTATTATTATTATTTTGAGATATTGCACTGTCTGAAAATTCATATAACTCTTGACTTTTTGTTCTTGTTATTTTCTATTTTTGTTTCTTTACCACGGGCGAATTTAAGTAAGTTTATTATGGGAATAACTAAAAGGCCAAGGATTTTACGACTTTTATTTCTCATCTGAAACCAACTGAGCTACGTACTATTAAAAGTCTTAGGAAAACAACTTCTAACAGATTTTACACATCTTTCGAGCTAATCTAAGATGAGCTACACTTTAATGACTTGAAGAAGAGTAGTTAACGATATTAAAGTAGGTAAGCAATTTATATTTTGAGAAAAGTAGTCTTATAGCGACATTGTGGTTGTCATTCATGCAATTTAAGATTTTAAGCCAATATATGTTCAAAGTAGGGGTGTTTATCGGTTCGGTTATCGGGTTATTCGGTTTGTTCGGTTTGGTTTGTCTCCTTAATTTTTTTTCTGGGTATAGCCGAGAACCGAACCGAATTCAAATTGATTAAACCGAACCAAATAACTGAAAACCGAACACTTATAACCGAAAACCTAACCGAATAACCCGAATACGGGTATTACAACCATTTATTATTATTATTATTATTATTATTTTTTAAGATTGCTTTACATACATTTAGAATTTGACATGTATTATAATGAAGCTAGCTCGCCCATCTGGGCGGACTATGAAGCTAGTATAGTATAAAAGAGTTTCAATATTTTTTTATATATAAATATATAAAAAAATATATAAGTTTATTTGAATTCGGTTTTCGGTTTGAATTGCTAAAACCATAACCGAACCGAAAACCGAATATTTAATTCGGTTCGGTTCGGTTTTGGTAAATTCGGTTTGTTTACGAGTTCGGTTCATTTATTTTCGGTTCGGTTCGATTTTGATTTTCGGTTTATTCAGATATTACCTGACCTATGAACACCCCTAGTCCAAAAAGAAAAAAGATGAAGATGAAGATGGCTACTAGACATAGACCCAATAATTTGGGTTAGAATAATTCAGTCCCAATTATTTTTTATGTCTTGTACTCTTGGCTTGTAAAATATTTCTAGTCAACTCCTTTCTCTTTATGAAAAAATCTCTTATATATTATCTGCAAGTATATAAAAGATTGAATAGCTGCTTAAGACGAGATTTTAACATAAGTAACATACCTGCTATTTTAACCTAAGGCCAAAACAAACAGAACAAGAACCATAACGTAGAAATACTTTCCTCGGACAACTCAACTCGTAATTCATTCAGCCATGTATAATATATCGATTTCTACTTGAATAACAGTTCATACAGGGTAATAAAAGCACACGACTTACGTCATCAAAGCTGTAAATGATAAAGGATTGCTTAGCTGCTTACTTTAGATTTTGACATAAGTACTCACCTCATAAGCATGCTTGTCGAAAACTTTGCTTAGCTACTTGCGAACCGAAATATGGACACTCATAATATACGCTGAGCATTTAATGTGTACTAATTGCCATAATGAGTTTGCTAAAAATGTAATTCATAATGAAAAATACTTTAACCTTCATGACCCAAAAACGTAATTCATTCAACGATATTCTAGATTTCTTCGCGAATGATTTTAGATAAGTATTTGCTAACCCCTTGTTCTTCGATAAAAGCACAGGATGTCTTGGTTCAATGCTTTAACATTTGCGATATTTCCGTTTTTAGAGCACTAACAACATATACTTCTATGTTATCCAAGATGTTCCCTTCTTAATTTGTGCTCCAAAAACACAAAAGTAGTTGCTTCTAAATTTCAATTTGGAGTTCCATGTAACAAATAGTTTTTTCACCCACTCTTGATAACTCTTCCATTAGGTCTCTTTCTTTCCATGTACATAAAAATCTTTTATATGATATGAAGACTTTTCTAATTTTTTACTTTAACATTTTGTCCCACATTGATTGAAGAAAGTACTTGCTGGTTAGTTATGTACACTAGTCTATGTGGGTAACATGTGCTTGGGATAGTATAATGTTTTCTTGTTGGTTACTTTATTGAATGGTTTTAAAACGATTCACGAGTGTATCAATAAGAAATCTTGTATAAACTTCAAAAAAAATTTCTACTATTTTTTTGTTTATAAAACATATTTTGGTGGAAACCATTTTAATTTTTAGTTTCCTGTAGCTTAAGAAGTATAGAATTTTTTGAAGTCAGTTAAGAATGACTACTTGAGAAAGAGCGTGAGTAACAATCATATTACAAATAGCCAATGAAAGTGATGTAAATTGACAATTTATGTAATCTCATACATGGTGTCTCATATCTGTTTATGAAACTTTTCATAAATGAAAACACCACTCTCTATTTTGCATCTATGAAAACGATTATAGCTCGATATGATACAAATGGTTACTTAATATTTTACCACAATATGTTACGCAGTTACATATAGCAAACGTAAGTTGATCACTTTCTATGATGATAAGTAAACGCTTACCATTTTTCTTCTAAAAAAATCACAGGTTCTTATAACAACGCTTAAACATTTGCAATCTTTCATTTTTAGAGCAATCAACATATAATTTTACGTTATCGAAAGTGTCTCATTCATGATTTGTGCTCCAAACACATAAACTAGTTGCTTCTAACTTCAATTCGGAGTTCCAAGTAGCATATATTTCTTTCATTAACTGTTAATAACTATATCTTACTATTTTTCTAGATCTTTTCTAACACTTTATCAAAACATTCTATCCAACATAGCTTGAAGATAGAAGTTTTTGGTTACTAATATACCATAATGTATGCGGGTCAAACATGTTGAGAATGGTATTATGTTTTCGGAGATTTCACTATCTTTCAGATTAGAAAAAAATCTGCAAGTTTTGAAATTTTCGGAAACTCATATAAACTCTTAACTTTTTACTTTCATTTTGGTACTATAAAACATGGTCTGGTGGAGACCATGTTAATCTTAAATTTCAAACTGGTTTGAATGAAAAACGAACTATGAAAGCTAACAAATAAAGAGTTTTTGCCTAAATGGTACTACTTCAAAAAAGTATTTACTAATGTATTGTAAATCTAGAACTATTTACCAACTCATTGTATCTTTATATTTTAATTTAATATACAATCTATTTCTTTTTCCTTCCTTCTCTATTAACCAAGCTAGTGTTTTTTAAACTTTTACACAAACCCATGCATAAAATTTATAAGTTCATTCGATAAATTTCCCTTACGCCCACTCAACGCCATTTGTGGAACAACTGCTTGATAACATCAAATAGTCCTAAATATTAAGTGTCCATTTCCTCCGTTAATGCTCGTTATTTATATCATTTATATGGATTTACGCTTGTTTTCCATTGTTTTACACTTTCAGGTAAATTGCTAGCATTGGAGCTAAAGAGACGCGGAAATGGAAACATTACTAAGGATTTATCACAGTATGCTTATTTTGAAGAGGTTAAGGCGTAACTCGTCTATCACATTACGCCGTAACTATTGCGTGACCCTGAAGTCCAACTCATCAAGAGGTTACGGCGTAACTCCTTCCAAAGATTACGACGTAACTCCATTAGGTCAAAAAAGGTTCCACGCCGCTGATACTTACGCCGTAACTACTACATCACTTACGACATAACCATGTTTATTGAAGACTACGGCGTAACCACTTATAAGGTTACGCCGTAACTAGCAGATCTAGTGCATTTACGGAGAAATAGAAGGTTACGGCGTAACTCATCTTTTGGTTACGCCGTAACCCAGACCTGGCCTATAAATACCCCACGAATTCCAGCATTTCTAATCATCCCATTCCACACACAACACTCTGAGAACGTGGGAAAAAGCTCAAGGAAGGTCTAGGGAAGCATACGGAGCTGTTTCCAAGGGAGAAGTCACACCATTACGATAAGCTTTAGCGTTTATTATTTCTTTTACTTTCAATTCATGTATTTGGTACCTTTGAATATTGAATTGATGTGCATGATTAATATGAGCGGCTAAGCACCCTTTGGTGCTAGCCTAGTTATGATTCCTTAATTGTTTTGTTTGCGTTTACCTTTACTTCCGTACAATTATTTCTAAGTGTTTGCATGCATAGTTCTTTGGTTGTCACCCCTGGTTCGGTAGTTTTGAATGGCGGTAGAGGCCAATTGCCTAGGAGATATGACCAACTGACCCTAGGTGAGCAGACTGAGAAGGGAAGGGTAAGATATGACCAACTGACGACCCTTTCCACTTGTGCGATTTGACCAACTGATCACCTATCGTTTGGATGAACTTAAGAATTGGGGGGTGTAATGTCTAAGTTCCTAACGGCCGGGCACTCACTATTTAGAATCTAGCATGTAGCGGTACTTAATGACTCGGCTTAGGGGACCAGGAACAACAGGACTTATGACGGTGATTTCTCCTGTGGTGGCATCTTTGCTGATAGGTTAGGGCGAATTGACCAAATGCTGTCCTCTCGAATTTGACCCCACCTGAAGTAATTGGAAGTAGGTAGACGTAAACATTACTAGTTAGGAGGATTAACTAGGTTAGCACCACTATTCCTCTATTGATTTCCCTTCTACCATTTATTTGCTTTCATATTCTGCATTAGTAGTTTAATTAATTGAAACCCTATCAAACCATTTATATTCTATGACAATTAAACTTAGTAATTATCCGACACACATAGCTCTTGGGACGACCTCGGCTTTACCATTTACTACACTACACACGACCGGGTACACTGCTCGTTAGTTCATTAGGGTAGACCATAGGTATAGCGAGACACTATAAATATTAAGACCTGGTCAGTAAAACCTGCATCAAGTTTTTGGCGCCGCTGCCGGGGAGCTTTATTAGGATTAATATTTAGTCTTTCATTTCATTTTTAAATTTTTCTCACAATCATATTTCAAGTTTTCATGTACCATGGAAGCCACAAACATCGATAATCTCACTCTCGAGGAATATTTGGCATTGACGAGAGAAGAACAAGGGCCAGGGATTGTAAGGCCAGCCATTGCAGAAGATGCTCAATTCGAAATCAAACCTCAATTCATGAGGGAATTACGTACTAACCCCTTCTCTGGAAGCATCGCCGATGATGCCCATGAATATGTAGACAACGTCGAATACATTGTCAGCCTATTCAAAATTCCCAGAGTCTCACACGATGCTATAATGCTACGAGTATTCCCTATTTCTCTTACGGGGGCTGCAAAAATATGGGTCGTCAACACTTGGCCTATCTTAAAAAAATATTTCATTGAGAGATATTATCCTCCATCAAAGACGGCCCAGCAAATGGAAGAAATTCATAACTTCAAGCAAGAGGGAGATGAAACATTGTACCAAGCTTGGGAAAGATACAACGAATTGTTATACAAGTGCCCTACTCACGATCTTAACAGCCAACAAAAAGTGAACGTGTTTTACAAGGGACTGAACATCTCTTCAAGACAAATGATTGATTCTCAAGGGCCAATTCCTAGTATGACACCCACCATGGCTTTGGAATCTATTCAAAAAATAGCAGACCACTCTCACAAATGGCACAATGGGGGAAACAACCGTAGTAAAAATAATGATATTGAGGGCCTTGTAGCAATAAACAACAAATTAGAGAACCTTGGAAGAGAAATGAAGAGGATCAAGGAAAATGTGCATTCCATTTAACTGGAACGAGATGGGGGTCATCCTTCAAAAAATTGATCCTCCAATGAAGAAGTTAAAAGGATCGGTGAAGTAAACTATGGAAAAGAATTCCCTTTCAAAAGCTATAATAATTACGGACCTAGGTACTATGAAAAATCCCCTGGGTTCTACACAAAAATCAGCAATAATACTCCTAAACCAAGTCTTGATGAAATATTGCACCGACACATTGAAAATCGAAAAAAAAGGAAGATAGGCTCAAGGAATGGATGACCAAAGTTAAGGAGGACACCAATATGAACCTACGTAACCAAGATGCTGCAATTAAGAACCTCGAGACACAAATTGGACAATTAGCTAAGAACCTCGCAACAAGTAATGCTAAAGCCACTTCCTGCAAAGCCATATTTGCGTAGGATAAAGCAAAAAAGGAGCAATGCACATCCTCTATCACTAATGATCTCTCTAGGATTAACTACCTAAGAGAGGATGATAAAGCTGAAGACGACGAGTTCCTACCTAGCCAACTTCCTGAGAAGCTGCAGTACCAAGAAAGTTTTCTTCTCCCTTGTACTATTGGTAATATTAAGATTCCTGCATTAGCTGGGGTTAACCTTATCTCAACTACTTTATTCAAAAAAATCAAACTTACCAATTTAAAAGAAACAACTATTATGATTGAAATTGCAGACTCCTCTAAGGCTGTACCGAGGGGGATTGTGAACAATGTGCTTTTGAAAATTGGAAAATTTTTCTTCCCCACCAATTTTGTAGTTATTGACATAGGAAAGCGAGAGGCTTACAACTTGATTGTTGGAAGACCTTTTCTGGCCACCTGTAGAGCTCAAATTATGGTTTTTGAAAAACAAATTTCCTTGGGAACCGAGAAGGAACGAATAACTTTTAGTATGAACGAGCATTTAAAACCAAAAACTGAAATTTCTAATAATGTTCAATCAATAAACCCCACTCTACACTCTAAGCCTATTACTGACAATCGTAAAGATAGTGTTGATCACTGTAAGCAGAAACAATATGAAATTGTTCAAAGCATTGAAGAAACTCTGAGTCCTAATAAACACTTTTGCAACTCGATGTTAACCAAATAATG
The DNA here is from genome assembly GCA_019973895.1 of Chrysanthemum seticuspe. Taxonomy (NCBI): domain Eukaryota; kingdom Viridiplantae; phylum Streptophyta; class Magnoliopsida; order Asterales; family Asteraceae; genus Chrysanthemum; species Chrysanthemum seticuspe. Next base: position 340,649,594 of record BPTQ01000009.1, read on the forward strand.
CGAATCGACATGGCCACCATTTACTCGTCCTCAAAAATGTAAAAGAAAAGTTAATGAATGGATTTACCCTCATAAGGGAGAGAAACATGATGTTGAATTAGCATTGGAAGATTGGTACAAATTAAAGTTTGGAAGCTCGAAATTGATTAAGGAACTGGTCGAGCAGTATGGGTGCAACCATATCACTGACATCATAGGCGGAACAAGATCAAACATCAGCATTACTGATAATATTATTAAAGATGATGACCATGGAGAATCATGTGATAAATGGCTTTCACATAAGTTGGGAACATTTGGGCTCAATAATTCTACAAGAAAAAAAGGCTTGATAATTAGATGAATGAACACCAACGAGTAATGGAAGTGGGGGATGTTCAAAGACCCCCATAGGAGCCCCGCAGCTCTGAGTCTAACTTAAAGACTCGTTAATAAAGAAAAGTGCTCTTTCGGGAGACAACCCGAATTATCTCTTTCTTTTGTTTTTATTTCTTTTATGTTGGGTTTTGTGTTTTCTAACCATTTGCAGGAGACAATGAAGTAATTACTGCTGCAGTTGCTGATCTGAACAGAGTTACGGCGTAACTCATCTTGGTGATTACGCCGTAACCAACATTTTAGCAGCATAATTCTTGACGCATTACCAATTACGGCGTAATACCATCTTAGTGGTTACGCAGTAACTATTCGCTTCTCAGCTCATACCAGGTTTTGCAAGTTACGGCGTAACTCTCTTATTGGAGTTACGACGTAACTCTCCTCTGCTTTAATTCTTTCATTTTAAAACACAGTAACCTTGTATTAGTTTTTAAATGAACTTTGTGGGTGTGTTTCCTGTAAACCCTCACGAGACTTCACTCGTCCACTTGGGACACCAAGTGGTTTAAAAGGCTTGTTACATTCGCTAAATGCAACCGTGATTCCTACGAAAGTGAGTTAGGTTTATTTTTCATTTTATTTTTTCTTTTTAGAATTATGCTTGTCGGTATTGTGATTTCAGGGATTAAAGTTTGCTCATGACGCTTTAACGAAGGCACGATCCTTTCTCGTGGGCCTTCTTCTTTTTGGAGCAAATTTCAGGGAAGTTCTCGCTCTAATTCTACCTTTCTCTTCACCTTTATTTTTATGCCTAGTACAAAAAGGACTTTATACAATTCAAGTGGGGGGACGGGAGTAGAATTATCTCTTGAACATTATTTCGCCCACATTTTTCTAGTTTATTTTGAAAAGTTATGCTATTTTTTATATTTTGACATGTTTTTCCGAACCTAATTAGATTAGACCTTAGCCGAGCACATATAACCCTTGATATTACATGGTGAGATTAGCCTTATTCGTTTCCTATATTTTACACCAAATCCACCAAATTATGAGTGTGCCGGTAGCTTGTAAACTTTAGAACTTGGCCTTTGCATCATTTCGAGACCATAGACGAGGTATGTTGAGTTAGCTCGATGTATTTGGACTTTTTCAGTTTTAGAAGGCAGTATTATAGGATTATCACCCCAACAGCCTACCATTGTGAGTCTATCGATTAGTCACCTCGACTTTTCGACCCCCATGTGAAACCCTTTTGTTGCACTCCCCTTTAGTGCAAGATACCCCTAGATACACCCTTCTGAGCCATTCCTTTCATTTTGTCTCCCCAATATATTGTTTCGTTACACCCTTACACCTTAGCCTACCCTGTAGTCTTTATTGGTAATTGGGAAGTCATTATTTGCCTAAGTTCAAGGTTCGAGTGGAAAGGTTTGGAAATCACGCTTTCATCGACAACAATTATGAAGATCATTGAAGAACCCCCAAATTCCCATTGTTCATCTCAAGTGGGAAGATGTTATGTTATCATGTTTTATACAAAAAAAATAAATAAATAAAAAAAAAAAAAAAAAAAATCGAAAAAATAAAAAAAAGTTGATTGAGTATGATTTTGTAAAGTTGGATGTTATAAGCACTATAGTATGAGCTTTATTGGTTAGTATCGAGGAGGCCACCTCGGTCACATTTGAAGATTAGAGTTGGAGTTATACCAACTGAAGAAGAAAAGGTAGTGTGCCCATCACGACGTCCTCTAATGACACATCTACCTTGCATTTCATGATCCAGTCTCTAGACTTCTAAGCTTGAACTTTGGGCGGACGGTAAGTGGTGATGACTTAGTTATAGATATAGACTACCTGCTTGTTTTTCATTTTATACCAATTATACATCCCATGTCGTCCTACCCTTTAGTCATGAAGCATGTCTAGGTGATGCAGCGAGCAATCTTTGGTGTCTTGGCCATGGATTTGGTCATGTATCATTGATTTTGTCCACTTCGCCGTGACATGTTAGTAATGACAAGTCACCCCTTAACCTTTGTCGTGTCTACCCATATTGCCTTCGAGAATTGTTTAGCACTTAACTCCAGTGGTGGAGATTTGTGTAACCGCCAAGCTTATGATAGAATACATGATATGACTGTGCGATTGAGTGATCACCCCGAAATTGACACTTAGAATAGCTGAGAGATTTGAGTGTTTGTTCCCCTTTCGCGAGGTGTTCGGCATTGTTTTATTCTAGCATAAGGGATTTGTAAACTCATATTTTCCAGGTTTTGAAAGATATCTTTTTAGGAATCTATCTAATAAGGTTTACTTGAGGGCAAGTAGAGTTCAAGTGGGGGGATATTTGATAACATCAAATAGTCCTGAATATTAAGTGTCAATTTCCCCCATTAATGCTCGTTATTTATATCATTTATATGGATTTACGCTTGTTTTCCATTGTTTTACACTTTCAGGTATATTGCGAGCATTGGAGCTAAAGAGACGCGAAAATGGAAACGTTACTAAGGATTTTATCACAGTATGCTTATTTTGAAGAGGTTACGGCGTAACTCATCTCTCACATTACGCCGTAACTATTGTGTGACCCTGAAGTCCAAATCATCAAAAGGTTATGGCGTAACTCCTTCCAAAGATTACGACGTAACTCCATTAGGTCAAAAGAGGTTCCAAGCCGTTGATACTTACGCCGTAACTACTGCATCACTTATGACATAACCATGTTTATTGAAGACTACGGCGTAACCACTTATAAGGTTACGCCGTAACTAGCAGATCTAGTTCATTTACGGAGAAATAGAAGGTTACTGCGTAACTCATCTTTTGGTTACGCCGTAACCCAGACCTGGCCTATAAATATCCCACGAATTCCAGCATTTCTAATCATCCCACTCCACACACAACACTCTGAGAACATGGGAAAAAGCTCAAGGAAGGTCTAGGGAAGCATACGGAGCTGTTTCCAAGGGAGAAGTCATACCATTACGATAAGCTTTAGCGTTTATTATTTCTTTTACTTTCAATTCATGTATTTTGTACATTTGAATATTGAATTGATGTGCATGATTAATATGAGCGGCTAAACACCCTTTGGTGCTAGCCTAGTTATGATTCCTTAATTGTTTTGTTTGCGTTTACCTTTACTTCCGTACAATTATTTCTAAGTGTATGCATGCATAGTTCTTTGGTAGTCACCTCTGGTTCGGTAGTTTTGAATGGAGGTAGAGGCCAATTGCTTAGGAGATATGACCAACTGACCCTAGGTGAGCGGACTGAGACGGGAAGGGTAAGATATGACCAACTGACGACCCTTTCCACTTGTGCGATTTGACCAACTGATCACCTATCGTTTGGATGAACTTAAGAATTGGGGGTGTAGTGTCTAAGTTCCTAATGGCCGGGCACTCACTATTTAGAATCTAGCATGTAGCGGTACTTAATTACTCGGCTTAGGGGACCAGGAACAACAGGACTTATGACGGTGCACCTGATTTCTCCTGTGGTGGCATCTTTGCTGATAGGTTAGGGCGAATTGACCAAATGTTGTCCTCTCGAATTTGACCCCACCTGAAGTAATTGGAAGTAGGTAGACGTAAACATTACTAGTTAGGAGGATTAACTAGGTTAGCACCACTATTCCTCTATTGATTTCCCTTCTACCATTTATTTGCTTTCATATTCTGCATTAGTTGTTTAATTAATTAAAACCCTATCAAACCATTTATATTCTGTGACAATTAGACTTAGTAATTATCCGACACACATAGCTCTTGGGACGACTTCTGCTTTACCATTTACTACATTACACACGACCGGGTACACTGCCCGTTAGTGCATTAGGGTAGACCATAGGTATAGCGAGACACTATAAATATTAAAATCTGGTTAGTAAAACCTGCATCACCGCCATAACCTCGAGTTAAAGTCGTGAATGGAACCACAACGATGATCGAGTTCAAATCGCGAATGGAACCTCCCTGATCATTAATATTAAACGTAATCAACAACGACGAAAACAAAATTACAAAATAATTCATTTCCTCACCAAGCTGATTACTGATTAACTCTCACCAACAACGACACACGCTACGTACTAAATCATTTAGATAAACTGATGAATCAATTGAAAGATAACCGTAAACTATATCAATTTAATATTAGCAAGCACAAACTGATTATGTGTATTCGTGTATGGTGCATATTTATTATCGATCCAGTCCAAAACGAAATCCTATCTAATATGGAACCGTAAATCGTTGGTTTATGTGTCTTTAAAAACTCGAACAGAAACATGGGCATTGATTGGTCGTCAAAGTACGTTGAGCGACAAAAGTGCTTGATCCCTGCATTGGTACATGAAGTCATCTATATATATATATATATATATGGGACTACATATGCCACATGTATAATGCTTACTAGGCACTTTAATATTGACATGGCACATTTTATGATGAGTTGGAAATGCCACCATGGCACATTTATCCGGTTACCTATTAAAAGAAAATTATGATCCAACCAAGAATCGAACTTGGGTTGTTACATTCAAACCCAAACGCCTCAACCAATGAGGCTCAACACACACTTGAGTATTATCTTCTACTTCCAAAACAATATACTCAAAAGTCCTACATATTCTACTTCCAACCAAAGATCAGATCCAGCTTTTATTGGAGCAAATCAAGGGCAGTCAAATCTTATTCATAACCTCTCCCTTTTCAATCGCTTAAACATTAAATCTTATCAAAACATCAAATCAATGCCATCTTTATTAACCATTTTTTCGGGGTTTGATTGTATGATTTTCAAAATCATGACAAAGATGGATATTCAGCGTGAAAAGATTACTGCGGTTGCTGATAAAGATGGATATTCAGCGTGAAAAGTCAGATGACGGTGAGTTCGTTTCAGTAATCTTGAACGATTTTTAAACTCATATCATCTTTATTGATATAGCCTTTAGAAGAAAATACTTTGAGAGTGTAAAGCTATAGGCATTTGTTGAGGATTACCTTTTGACTCTATATGATTTTGTTATATACATTTAATCTTTACTTTGATTAAACATTAAAGTTACTGCCCACTACCATCAAGCATGTAGTTCCACTTGTGTTACATTGTATACAATCAATTTATTTTTCAACAATACCAAGTTCATGAATAGTTGTCCTTATTGTGGTCTAATTATTGATATTGATAATGTATATGAACTTTAAATTGTTAATATAATTAAGTTTCATGCAATTAACCATCTATGGATATGTACTTGCATATAACATATTCTTTCGGTTACTTTCTCCTATTCATAGGTTTTCAATATAGTATTGAGATGTGAGCCTTCATACCCACATCAACGTTTACGAAAAAGTGACTTGAATACAAGTTTAGAGTGAAGAAAATGTGGTACTTTCACTTCATAGGTAGAAGGTGTCTTCTTTATTTCAATTAGTAGTTACTGTACTATATCGATGGTATCAATAAGTAGTGGGGCTGTTACAAATTGTTTAGAAAACTAGCATGTGGGTCTTTTGCTTACCTTCGGATGTTATATTGTTGAATTGTTGACTGCTTTTATATTTTTTCAGCTTTAGTCAAGTTGTTGTTGCTCAAGCTGGTGCTTCTGCTATTCAAATATATGTTGGCTACCTTAGGGTAATATACTCCGTTTTCTTAATAGGATGTGATACACTAACGATTCATATCGGGCAATTTTAGGTCAATCCCACCCGACCCATAGAAAGATTACATGTTCATGTAATCTAGCAATTTTTCCACTTTTACTTTTTTCTATGCCAATGCTTAATAAAAAAAACATTTTGATTCAAACTTGTGTTTGTGTATTCTAATCGCTATTTTTGCATCTTCTTTTGCAAATAGGGGGACTCAATTACTCAAAATTGTTTTTACACGGATAATAAGTTAAGGGGGTGTTTGGATTGGCATTATAAAGTGAATGTTATGATAAAAATAAGTTCTTTTAGTGTAAAGATTAGCAAATACAGTAAGTAGTTTTATTATAAAGTCTCAAAATTGCTTTTACATGGTCTTGATGCCCATTCTATTGTGACATGATTTCAGGTTGCTGAGTCTCTTACCAAGTTGAACAACTGGTTGCCTCCTTTTGTGAAGCAGGCGTCATCTACCACAGTGCAACTTCCCTACAGCTACTACTCACTTAATGAGACATCCCCTCATGCTATAATTTGGTTTTATGAAGATGAAGATTTTAATAAACAGCTGCGAATCTTATGTGGTATGCCCCTTTCACTTATGGAATAACTGTGGTTATGTTATTACTCTTATGTACCACACGTAAGTATAATAGAAGGATGCGAACAACATAGCGTGGCCACTATGTCCAATTGTTAGTTATCTACTTATTGGTTGAAAATAGCAAGGGGTGCTTGGTATTGCATTCCGTGGGTTATTATCTGATTATTAGTGCATATGCAAAACACATATATCACGAAAATAGTGTTCACGAATGATTTGCACAAAAGGCGATCGTTTCTGATCTTGAAACATCTGAACCTGCTTTTTGAAAAATGTGTTATGCACCATCACACCAAACATCCCCAAAGAAATCTTATTGATTTTAGTTCTCATGAATATGCATCAAATAATCTCTTATGTATTACATTTTCTGTATGATGCAAGTTTTTTCTTATGTATGTTGAATTAAACAGAATATCTAGATATGTTTGATGCAGGTCCAGCTCGCAATAAATAAATAACCGAAGCACAAAAGCTTTTTTCTGGACCAGTTAGAGTTGTTGAGACTTATCGTACGGCTGATGGTGGTGATTTTAAGACAGAGTAGTTGATGAGCTTAGTAATTGGTTTACGAAGCAAAACCGGCTTCATAAGTGAGCAAAACAACAAATCTAAGAGGTTCTGAAGATAGTTTTGCTTACGGGCCCTTATAATTCATGTCATGTCCAGTATTATCTTAGCGTTCATATTTTTTTTATCACACTGATAAGATTCATTAAAGTGTGATGATACTTTTGTGATTAAAGTATATTGGAGTCGTACGATAAAGGTGGGTCGGGTAACAGGTTGTGGTAAAATGGGCAAATTTTAGTACGATTGCAATAGGCATGGTCAAGAATTTCTTACTTTTTAAGCAATTTTACTACACTTTGTGTGTCTTATGACCCGTTTGGTCCACTTGACCCATTCATCCTGTTTCTATTTCGTTATATATAAAGTATATTGCAGTCTCCAGTTTTTTATCGCTTTTTTCTATTAGAATCTGCAACTTGATCCTTAACTTGATGTTGGAGCCGTATTTCAGGTTACAATTCACCACAACTAAACAACTAAATTAGAACCATAAAGAAAAAGGAAAACCAGTGCAACCCGGAATTTGTTGCTGAATGAGTGTCTCTTTAGTATGAAAAGCTTCTCAACCATTCAGAAACATCTCTGTGAGCTCAAATTTTAATCTTGTGGTTCTTGAATTTTTGTTTCTTTGGAGGTGAATAAAGGTGGTTCGGGTAACAGGTTGTGGCAAAATGGGCGAATTTTAGTACGATTGAAATAGGCATTGTCAAGACTTTCTTACTTTTTAAGCAATTTTACTACACTTTGTGTGTCTTTTGACCCGTTTGGTCCACTTGACCCATTCATCCTATTTCTATTTCGTTAGATATAAAGTGTATTGCAGTCCAGTTTCTTATCGCTTTTTTGTTTTTATTTAACAGATGACATGATATTATGGATTATAAGCAAGTACATGCTTATGGCACAACTTCAAGTAGTTCAGGTATTACCCTAAAAATTCATTAATGAATTAGTAGTTTTATTTTAAACATGTAGTTATAGTTTAATCATTTTCCATCATTTTACGATTAAGTATTTGTTTTAAGTTTAATTATTTGTTTGCGCCTAGGGTATTTGAAGGGGACCCTTATTAAATTAGAACATTGTGTGAGGCCGAGTATCGGGAACAAATCCTTGAATAATGTACAATGTTTTGCTCAATTGATTAGCATGTTCTAGAGAAGTTCCACTCTCCAGAAGTTCACAGATATGTCTAAAAAGTTTTTGGAGAAAGATTATGTAAAATCATAACAATTATCCTATTTTCGAATTTATTTATTTCGTTGCTACATTAGGTTCCTTTAACTTCGAAGGAGATAATTCTCAACAACTTGGTCACCGCCAACGAAAGCAACATATTCCACTGGCTTCCACCTAGAGATCCACAAGTACCAATCATGAATTTTATGAACTTCAATGGACTTCTTCGGCAAGGGTAACTAAAGATATTTGTATTGTCATTTCTGTTCCTACAGGTAGACGACGTATGTTTAATTATAGGGTGAGGTTTCAAATGTTTTTTAAAACTTATATGTATTAATAATTGGAGAAACCTCACCTAAAGGTGAGTAAACTAGAATAGTGAAAACTTGCGTCACTTTTACGTATTTATGTACTTGTATCACTTTCTATATTAATACATACATTTAGAATTTTGCATATATCATGAAGCTGCTATGCATACGACAATTACATAAACTCCACAATAAACGACATTTACAAAGAAGTATTCTTTAACCATTTCATTATCTTTCATATGTATTACACAAAAACTTTTGTTACTTATAGTTTGTATGTCCCAACAGAGAGGATCCTCCTCCATATAACAAAGTTGTGTACCAAAAAAAATTATTTCGTCTATGAATAACTACCATGTAGTTTACATTTTCTCATACTTTTCATTCTCCTTTTTACATTTAATATATGAACACTCATTTTTTATTATAGTTTTGGTTTCTAAAATATTTGTCGTCATTCAATATTTATTTACGTCCACCTAAACTTCGTCAAGTAATCTTAAGAAGCTAGCCCGCCCGGTTTACGTCCACCTAAACTTCGTCAAGTAATCTTAAGAAGCTAGCCCGCCCATCCGGGCGGGCTATGAAGCTAGTTCATATTATATGGGGTTTAACGTTATTAGTACTGCGCATTTTGTTATTGTTTTAACTTATATGTAATAACATTTATTTAATAAAAAATGGATAACTAAAGATATTACCATGTTTTAGTAAATACGTTAAAGAAAGCAAGATATTGGTAATTACTTTTTTCAACTGCTATAGGTTTGGCAATAACTCAACAAATAAACAATAAAAATGTAAAAATGTACCTTAATTCTTTTGATTAAAATGCAACGTGCAAAATAGAAGTTGAATGCTTAAAAGTCAAAGTTTGAAAATAAAGCTATTTGGTTCGGTGGGAAAAGGCTCAAAGAACTTTTTGAACCCTCAGGTAAACCATGATTGGACTGATTGTATTGAACTAAAAGAACTGTCACCCTTATAAAAGGAACTGTAACCGACGCTTAATAAACCCCCTTGTGACATGTCTACTTACTTTTTGACGCTATATACCATTTTTTTTATGAAGACCTATTGTAACCGTCCTAACATCTATCTCACATAGATTGAAAAAATAAATTATGGATTACTAATATATGCTAGTGTGTACAGATAACATAAGTCTAGAATAATATTATGTTTCCAGGTAGATCTCTCTCTTGCATGTCAAAAACATGTATGACACATATCTACTTGAAAACTCATATAAACTCTTGAGATTTTTTTTTTTTTTTTTTTTTTTTTTTTTTTTTCATGTTTACTTATTTTGTTTTAATTTATTTTTGTTGTTTACTATTAAAAATGCTTTGGTAAACCAATGTAATTTAATCTCACATAAGTAAGTTTTTTTTGTTTGTTTGTTTGTTTTTTTTTTTTTTTTTTTTTTTTTCCTTTTATTTTCCCTCGTTCTCACTGTAAAACATGTTTTTGTTCTTAAGACTTCTTAGAAAACAGAAATATCACTTTATATATTGCTTAATACATTATCTATTTTTGGGTGAATTGGGATGTTATATAGTAATGCAAAAGCAAAAATATGTTGACGTTGCTAATATCCTTTTTTTGTTAAAAGAGGTGCAAAATAAACCCATAGTCTAACTCCACAACTAAAATATGTCTCATCCATTAATTCAAACAAATATGGAAACAATTTCATGATGTTACTTTTATGTTTTGTGCTTTAAAACCATAAAAAGTTGCTTATAAACTTGAATTTTTATCTTTCTTTCACTAACTGTACGAAAGTATAGGCAACAGTAGATAAATAACAGAACCTTTATTCAGATCTAAGCTGCAATAGTCAACTTAGATTAATAGTATCCAAATGTTACAAGATTAGATTAATGTCAATGAGACAATAATCATATGAATGTAAAGACAAGACAAGATCAGTGAAAATGATCAAAGAGAAGAGAAGAGAGTGATACAAAAGACTGCACACTCAAGTGTGTCTAACCCTAGAATAAAGGACTAATTAAATAGGGGATTAAGTTACGCTAAGACCCCTCTAACGGCTATAATAATGAACTTCAGCATAAACAATAAAATGAACTTCAGCAGGAACAAGAGAGGCTTCAGCAGAAATGATAATCTTGGAACTATAAACCACTTATGCTTTGTCCATGTTAAACCCCTGTAATATGCCTGCAAAGAACATAGCTAGAAAGCCATTAGCAATTGATAGAGTGACATGTTTGCCACAGATTATTACCCCAAATTTTAACATTCCCCCTTAATCTGATGGGCAAACATATCAAACAATATCAATTTTTCACACAAAAATTTATGCTGATAGACAGGGAGGTTCTTTGTAAGAATATCAGCAGTTTGGTTTGAAGATCCAATCTTTTTAGCATTTATAACACCTCTAGCAATTTTTTCCCTGATGAAGTGAACATCAATTTCAAAATGTTTTGATCTTTCATGGAAAACAGGATTGACAGCAAGTTGTAAAGCAGATTTGTTATCACAAAAAAGACTAACAGGAAGGTTGATATCCACTTTTAGATCTTTTAGGATTTTCTGAATCCAAATGATTTCACAAGCAGCAGTAGACATAGATCTATACTCTGCTTCTGTAGAAGATTTTGAAAGAGTGTTTTGTTTTTTACTTTTCCATGAGATTAAACAATCATTAAAGAAAACACAATAACCTGTAACAGATTTCCTGGTTTTCTTACATTTGGCCCAATCAGCATCACTATATCCTTCAAGATGATTTTCAGAGTTGCTGAAATTGTACCTTAGACCTTTTCCTGGAGCTCCTTTTAGATACCTCAGAACATTGAGGGCACATTCCAGATGAGATTTCAAGGGAGAATGCATATATTGTGCCAGACAATGAACTGAGTATGAAATGTCAGGTCTTGTATGGGTGAGGTAGATAAGTTTCCCAAGAAGCTTCTGATAACCAGTGATGTTGACAAGTAAAGGGTCATCATCAGTGGGAATGTATGGAAGCACAGAGTTGGGTTCCATAGGGGTGGACACAGGTTTGCACCCAAGAAGACCAAATTCTTTGAGGAGTTCAAGACAGTATTTTCTTTGGGAGAGACAGATGTCATTCCCAGTTTTTAAAACCTCAATGCCAAGAAAATATTTTAGATTTCCCAAGTCTTTGATATGGAATTTTGATTTTAGAAACTCTTTGAATAGGTTTATCTCATCAACACAGTTTCCAGTAAGAACTATATCATCCACATAAACAAGAAGAGCAATGAACTTGTCATTCTCTGTTTTGGTGAACAAAGAATGATCATTAACAGATTGGACAAAGTTGTTTTCCTTTAAAACACTGACAAGTTTTTCATTCCATTTTCTGGGAGCTTGTTTTAGACCATATAGAGACTTAACAAGTTTACAAACTTTATTTTTATTGTTCTCATTACAGAACCCTTTGGGAATGGTCATATAGATATCCTCATCAAGGTCTCCATATAAGAAAGCATTGTTAACATCAAGTTGAAAAAGAGGCCATTTGTTTTTTACAGCTAAGGCAATAAGACATCTAACAGTAGACATTTTTACAACAGGGGAAAAAGTTTCATCATAGTCTATTCCTTCCCTTTGGTTGTAACCTTTAACAACTAATCTAGCCTTGTATCTATCAACTTCACCATTAGCTTTATATTTGATTTTAAAAATCCATTTGTAGCCAATAGGAGTTCTATTAGGAGGTAGATCAGTTATATCCCAAGCATGGTTTTCATTTAAGGCTTCAATTTCAGAATTCATAGCATCTACCCAATTACTATCAAGGATAGCTTCTTCATAACAAGTAGGTTCAATACTTTTATTAAGACTAGAAGCAAAGCAGTAATTGTCTTTGTTAAGATTTGAGTAATTAACAACTTTTTCAACACCATATTTGACTTTTCCTTCAACAATAAAGTCATTTAGATTACTGGGCAACTTAGAAACTCTAGTTGACCTCCTAGCAGTAGTGGCTGGCAAGCCTCTTTCTTGTTCAGCAGAATCCGAAGATGTATCAGCAGAATCAGAAGATGCATCAGCAGGATGCGATTCATGTGATATGTTGCCCTCAGGGTGTGTATTATCATCTATAGATGTTGCAACTGGTTCATCAATCCTGGTGGGATGACTTACCACTGTGCTATCATCATAGGATGTCACTCTCCCTTCATCATTGGGACTTGTTTGTGAGTCAAAGAAATTTTTGTGGTTTAAATCTTTAGGCACATAAGTTTCAACAAAAGGTTTTGACACATAATTTTTCATTTTGAATGGGAACACAGTTTCATAAAATTTGACATCTCTGGAATAAAAAATATTTTTTGTTTCTAGGCTCAAGAGTTTATAGCCTTTTTTCTCATTTGAGTAACCAATAAGAACACTTTTTTCAGATCTACTACCAAATTTGTCAGAAATGTTGAGAATGGTAGCATAGCATAAGCAGCCAAAGACTCTAAGGAGAGAGAGTGAAGGGTCATGCCCATACACAAAGAAGAAGGGGGACTTGCCAGACAGAACTGAGGAGGGCAACCTGTTTATGACATATGCAGCAGTTAGAACACATTCAGGCCAAAGATATAGAGGTAATTCCCCCTGAAACATAAGGGATCTAGCAACATTAAGGAGATGCCTATGTTTCCTTTCTGCAATGCCATTTTGTTGAGGTGTATAAACACAAGAAGTTTGGTGTAGAATTCCTTTTTCATGACAGAATTGTTGAAGTTTATTATTGACAAATTCTGTCCCATTATCACTTCTAAAAACTTTGACATTGTGTTCAAATTGATTTGATAGCATATGAGTGAAGTTAACAATGGAAACATAAACATCATCCTTCCCCTTAAGCATATAAACCCACACTGCCCTAGAATAGTCATCAACTATAGTTAAAAAATATTTATAACCATCTCTGCTAGTAATTTTATATGGTCCCCAAACATCAAGGTGAACAAGTTGACCAATTTTAGTGGATTTATGTTCACTTAGAGGAAATGGTTCTCTGGTTTGTTTGGCTTTATTACAAGTATCACAGAGATGATCTGTTTCAGATGAACTATTAAATTTAAGAGTGGGTCTAAGTATGTGTAGGACTTGGTCAGAGGGATGACCAAGTCTTTGATGCCAGAGATTTCTAGAGACATGACAGACAGATATGCAATTATTAGAGGTAATCTTACATGTAGAGTCTATATCAAAAATATATAACCCATTGTATTGTTTACCAATTCCCACAATCCTTTTTTGATGTAAATCCTGTATATAGCAATTAGATTCATTAAATCCAACAAACATCTTGTTGTCTCTAGCAATCTTATGAACAGATAATAAACTGACATTGTATTCAGGAACAACAAGAACATCAAAAAGAGTTAGGTCATTATTGACCTTTAAATCACCAATTTTAGTAATTAGGGCCTGAGTACCATTGGGATGTCCAACAGTTAGGCCAAGATTTGAAATGTTAACAACATTGATTAAAAATTTTTCAGACACAGTCATGTGCTGATTTGCACCAGAATCAACAATCCAACCAAGACTGATGTTTCCAGTTAAGGTTTTAGTGTTGTTGTTAAAAAACTTGTTGAAGTTCACATTAAACTTTACACTGCCATTAAAGAAGGTTCCTGAAAAATTTTTACCTGCCAAGTTGGCATTAGCAGATGACACATTGTTGTCATTGAGAAGACTCATAAGTCTTGAGAGCTGTTCATTAGATAAAGAGACAGGAGAATTGCTAGCACTGTTATCAGTGACATGATTAGTTTCAGCAGAAACATTGTTACTGCTGAAAGGTTTACCATTAAAATTTCTCTTAACATATCCAGCAGGATATCCAACAATCTCATAACACCTATCAACAGTATGACCAGGTTTTTTGCAATTAGTACATTTGAGGTTCATATTTGGTCCTCTGCTATTAGAGCTGTTACCAGTGTTAAAACCAGAAACTTTGTTGTTAAAACCTCTTTTGTTATCAAAAAATTTTCCTCCATCAGAGGTTTTTGCATTAAAGGCTGTAGCATTGGGTTTAGCAGAGCTATTCCCAGATGAAACATTCCTGTGAGATTCTTCTCCAGACACAACAGAGAAAGCAGTTTTGACATTAGGCAATGGGTCTCTGGTTAAAATATTGCTTCTGATGGGAACATAGGAGTCATCAAGACCCATAAGAAATTGCATTAACTTGATTAGTTGATTGTGTTTTTCAAAATGTTTTGCAGCCTCACAAGTGCAGGGAGGCAAGCTAATCATACAATCAAATTGTTTCCATAAAGAATTAAGATTGTTATAGTAATCAGCTAGAGAGGACCCACTTTGACTAAGAGAGTTTATATTCTTATGCAGATTAAAAATAGCTGAACCATCAACTTTGTCATAGGTATCTTTAAGATCATTCCACATTTCATAAGCAGTTTTAGCATATATAGCACCAGCAAACAGTTCAGGACTAAGAGAATTAAGAATCCAAGTAACCACAACAGAGTTACAGGTATCCCATTGATTAGCAAGACTAGGGTTCGAATCATCTCTTATGCAAGTACCATCAATAAACCCTAACTTATTATGGTTCCTTAAAGCAAAAGTCATGGCCATATTCCATATTTTGTAATTTTCAGTTCCAGTGAGTTTAATAGTAATAATGGGATTGCCATTTGTATTGTTAGGATGCAAATACAGAGCATCACCAAAGACAAGACTTTTCTCAGTGGAAGAGCGACCAATATTATCATCACCAACAGCCATAATACAAACAATAAGATAGACAGATATAAGAAGATAGGCAAAGAATAATCAGACAACAACAGACAGAGATAATAAGAGTAAATAGTCAAGAAGATAAGGCTTTATAATAAGAAACAACAAGCACTAAGCCTGTGGATTAGGATAAACCAGAGCAGGTATTCGTACCACTCAAAGGTGGCAGATCAAGATGTTAGTCTACCCGTTTGCACCCACAAGACTTAAGTACTGTATGTTTAAAGAGAAGGTAAGACTTAGACTTACAGAGAAATATGCAGCGGAAGAACAAATCACACTCACCCTAGATTTACTTAGTCTAGGGCAAATATGAAACAGAAGATAACCAGTGATTACGCCAACAGCAGTAACCCCAAACCACACCTTTGTTGCTAAAGAGAATCAATGAGCCTGAAGCTCTGATACCATGTACGAAAGTATAGGCAACAGTAGATAAACAACAGAACCTTTATTCAGATCTAAGCTGCAATAGTCAACTTAGATTAATAGTATCCAAATGTTACAAGATTAGATTAATGTCAATGAGACAATAATCATATGAATGTAAAGACAAGACAAGATCAGTGAAAATGATCTAAGAGAAGAGAAGAGAGTGATACAAAAGACTGCACACTCAAGTGTGTCTAACCCTAGAATAAAGGACTAATTAAATAGGGGATTAAGTTACACTAAGACCCCTCTAACGGCTATAATAATGAACTTCAGCAGAAACAATAAAATGAACTTCAGCAGGAACAAGAGAGGCTTCAGCAGAAATGATAATCTTGGAACTATAAACCACTTATGCTTTGTCCATGTTAAACCCCTGTAATATGCCTGCAAAGAACATAGCTAGAAAGCCATTAGCAATTGATAGAGTGACATGTTTGCCACAGATTATTACCCCAAATTTTAACACTAACTCTTGCATTATCTCTTTCTTTCCATGCACATAAAAATCTTTTTGGTGCTGTAATAATTTGCCATTTTTTGTTTACGGAAAATTTTCTAACCTTTGATTCTTTCATTTTATCCCACATAGGTTATGTATGTAATTGTCATGTGTCTAGAATAATATGTTGTTCTCATGGTGCTCAACTGCTCATCACCCGCCAAGTTAAGAAAACTTAAACATCGTTTGTTGAGCACAGCTGAAAACGCACATGAACTCTTAACAAATTTTTAAAACTCAACAGTCAAAAATTAACATATTTTTATCTTTGAACTATCTTTCTTTTCATCTAGTGCCATGTGTATTTTCGTGCACCGGCGGAATCAGGGGTCTGGTGGTCTCGGGGTGTGGCTGGACTTTCATTGAGTTCTTTTTAATAAACTTAGCTTTTATTGTACATTTACTCATTCATATCTAATAATTTGTGTTCATCTTATGAATTGGACTGGCGTCTAAATACATCATGAACACAGTAAGAGTATAATCAGTGAAATAATAACGTTTTCACTTACAACGATTCTTGTATAAAACTATACAGGAGAACGACGACCAAAACTCTGAAATGTGGAAGTTTGAAGTAGAAGATGTAATTGGGCAGGTTGCATACATTCCAAAAACTACGTATGTCTTAATGTATAACAATAATATTCTATATCTTTTACCCGTTTGACCATTTTCTACATCGATCTTGGAAATGTCTTACTTATCCTTAAAAAAAACTCGATTTCAGGATGCCAATATTGTAATGAAGCGAGCCCGAGTATGAAATGCTCCTCAAATCGCATTTAAACTGAATCAGCAGGTGGGCTTTCCATAGATTCCAGAACGGCTTATATTGATGTTTTGCTCATTTGTTAGCATGTGGACAATAATTCATTAGATTAAAATCTACATTGAAAGTAGTTAATTTCATTTCTCTCTGTTCGTAGTGCAAGTATCTGCGATCCACCATATTTCACATCAATCATGCCCTCTGAGAGTACGTAGTTGTGAACGCCCTTTCCACACACCAAATTATATTGTAGAACCTCGCTTACTTGGGTCTGTTTCCCTGTGTTGGGTCGGGTTGGGAAAATAAGCTCAGAAGAACCTAGCTGTAATTGAGCAACTGCTTAAAAAAAATTACCGTATTACTTATCCATGTGAAATTCTAGTTCGGGTGAGTTTCACCTGTGTTAAGTTGGTTGGGTCAAAGTCCATTAGGGTAGCCAACAGTTGCCGTCCATACTCAACAAGGCATGTGCAGAAAGTTGATTGGTACCGAGAAGAAGAACATTGGATTGACCCATACCGACACTGGCCTTCTTTGACCCGTACCAAAACTAACCCATTCAAAATGAACCCGTTTTCATACCTTACTCAACATGCTATAAAATTGATTATGTGGTTATTTTTGCCTATCGTCATGATTCTAAAGTTTGATATTCCGATAAAGTGAGTCATTATCAACTTGCTTGAGGATTAAACAATCTGTAAATAATTTTCCAGTTAGGTGCCGTGAACCTATTTATATAAGGAATTTCAAAATATCCATTCAAAGCGCATGTCCAAACACTCCATAATGATATCTTGGCTCCATTGCTATAGTCTGCAATTTGAATGCAAGTTGGTCAGTTGTTAAAATGTAGTTTATCTTATATGCTTTCGCAATGCTAATGTCTAGATGGTTTTAAATTTTAGTTACTTTTTCTCTAATTCTTAGTGTTGTTCAGTTTATTTATCTTTGTTTTTAGAGGTGACTAGACTTTGTTAATTCAACGAAGGACAAAGAATGCCGATTCATGCCGTGACATCTTGTCTATGTAGGTTTTTCAAGAACCCGAATAGTCAACATCCCATGTTCTTTACTCATGGAGATTACAATTACTAGTTATTCATTCTATGAATAGAGATTAATTTTGCTGGATACGTTGCAATTTTAGACCAACTGTAAACCAAACGTCTTGTGAGCTATTATCAGTTATATCTTTCAGAATATATAATATATTAAGAACTATGGCAACTTTTTATGCAAACATTCTATCCCACATAGGTTGAACGACGAAGTTGTTGGTTACATATATACCATAGTGTATGTCAATTACTTGTTATTAGACTAGTATTATGTTCTCAGGCAAGTGATCTTTCTCATGCTTTAGAAGTTTGCAAGCTAATCATACATAGCATTTGGATGTTCATCTAACCTGAATATTAATATGAATTCTTATATTTTTAATTTTTTTTTGTTATCTTGCTTTATTCTATTTTGATTGTACCGGAGATTGATTAATGTATGTAAAATTATTACTTGATGTATAGTTTTGGTGTATTTTTATTGCAACGAATATCAAATGGAATTGAAGTAAATTGACCATTTACGTAATCCCATACTCCAGAGTTTCTGTTTGTGAAACTTTTTGTAAATTTTACATTTGTGAATGATAGTTGGAGCTCGGTTAAAATAAAAGATAATTGTTACTTATGCTTTTAACACAATGTTTTTTTATCGTTGTTTATAGAAAATGTACGTTGCTAACAAAACGTATTTGTTTAAGCTGTACATGAGCTTGTTCTTAAGACTTCATAGAAAATAGAAATTATCAATCATGTTGCCGTTAGGAATGTAATAGGCAATTATTGGTGTCAGTAGGGTTGGGTTGTTCCGAAGCTGAACCAATAAGGTCTTATAGAGTCGGGTCGTGTTAATCGGGTTGATAAAAGTAGTCGAAATTTGTTTGACTCGAACCCGATATTGTTACCGGGTCAGGTTAGAGTTGAATTTTTTTCTTATTGGGTTAACCCGATAAGACCGAAAAATGTTATTTGTTTCTTTTTTAAATAGAACCTTGTAAGCCAATTAATCTTTGCATTACATGAGACAACAAATGCATTACAGATGGTATAACTTTATCTTAAGATTATAACCTTCGCTCAATTTAGTTTATAACGCCCGGAAAGTTTGCTCTCTAGTGACAACCATTGAGGGTAAGAATTCAGGGACAAAATCAGGGGCTTGCAGCGGGTTCCCGAGAACCCCATGAATTTTCTCGATATGGGGTTAGTTTTTGAAAAAAAACATTGATTTTTTCTAAATGTATCTTAAATGCACCGAATAGGCGAATCCACTGATAATATGCTCATTTATCAATCGTTTTAATGAATTTTTTGTTTTCAATCACTTTTTAACTTCATTATATTACGATTGAACAAATTTTGTGCATCTTTGGCTTTGGTTCCGTATATAGGTAAGTTTCTCTAGTTTTCCAGTAAAAATAAACAATTATATACATATCGCGGAAGTGTTGCTTATACGGATTTCAACTAGTTGGTCAAAAAAGGAGTTCAAAGATCTTCAACGAACCTTTGACACTAAAGAGCGAATTGATGATTCCATTATATAATTGCTATTTTGTGTGCCTTGGTTGCCTAGTAAGTAAATATATATAGTGATATTTTTGTTCGAAAACTTTATAAGTCATCTATCTACCGCTTTATTTAGTAGGTGGTTTATCTTATAACTAGACAAGCCGAATCACATGACCCGACTTAATCGGAACAGATAAGAACCCAAACCCGATTCTTACCGATTCAGGTTGCGGGTCACTTTTTCAAAACTCAAAACCGGGCTCAACTAGACCCAATAAAGCCGACAACCCGACCCGATAACACCCCTAATGGCAATGCAAAAGCACAAATATGTCTTCAAAATATATTAATCGACGAAGGAAATCCGGGTACACCCTTTTTGGGTGCTAACTGACCATTCTCCAAAGACCTAGCTCTAGGCATTAAAACTATGTTTCGACGATCTTTTATACATGAGTTGAGATTGACCCTATGACCTATTTCTCTTGAAACCTTTATTTTGGTCGATCATCTGTATATTTTCGATGGAGTAGTGATACAAAAGCAAAAACATGTCTTTTTGACAATGGGTATATTCTAATTTTCAATAAAAAAAAAATATTATGGTAAGATATTTGACAAGAACAATTAATAATGACGCACAAAATAAACACATCGTCTAAAACAAGAACCAAAAAGTGTCTTAACAATTCATACACATATCGAAACGATTTATAGAGTAAATATTTTACACTCTATGACTATAATAAGCTCAAAGGATTGCCAAGCTGCTTATTTTTATATTTTGACATAAGCATGTTTGTCATCAACTTTGCCTAGCTACTTGCAAACCTAAATTTGTACATTTGAGCATTGAAAACATGCTTACTAATCGGCATAATAAGTTTTCTAAACAATCTAGGGGGGAAAAAAGTATAAAAACACAGATACACTCCAACTTTCATGACCAAAAATGTAATCCCACATTGGTTGAAGAAAGAAATTGTTTGTAACCAATATGATGTAGTCTAAGTGAGACTCATGTGTCTAGCATAGCATAAAGTTTTAAGATCATCTGGTATCTTGCAAGTTAAAAAATATGTGAGATACATTCGCATTAACTCTTGACTTTTTGTTTTTGTTTCTTTTACTCTAAAAAATGCTATGGTAGTACCACTTTAATCTTCAATTTCACATAGGTCCATACTAAACAATGATCTATATATCCAACCATTTCTACAACCACAGGCGGATTTAAATAAAACTATTGTGTGATTTCCTAAAAGACTAAGGGTGTGTTTGTTTCATTAAGATGTTTTGGGTCTGAATCTGACTACCGCATCTTACTGGCAAGATATGGCTATAAAGTCTAAATCTGAACGAAATAATGTTGTTTGTTTTTGTATAAGTGTCCAAATGATTTCAAGTGCTCGTTTTTGCAATTTGTTTATTAAACCAACGCAATGCGATAATAAGTAACTTATGTAAATAAGAAACAAGACTTTTTATCATAAATATAACATAGTTAATAAACAATCAAATATATTATATAAAGTTTACAAAACAAGTAAGAGGCAGTAAGACAAGTCTCCCACCTCTTACTTAGTAAGATGTTATATGTCTAACTGAGTCTTACTCAAAAGAAAAAAAACAAACAAGCAAAACGTCTGCCCACCTCTTACTGGTAAGAGTAAGAGGGCTAGTAAGACTTTTTTTTTAAAAACAAACACACCCTAAGAATATTATGAGTCTTATTTCTCAGCTGAAACCAACTATGACACGCGCCACTAAAAGTTTTGGACCACGACTTCTAACAGATTTCGCATATCTTTCGAGCTAATCTTAAGATGAGCTACACTTTGATGACTTGAAGAAAACTAGTTAACAATGTCAAAGTAGGCAAGTAATTTAAATTTAGAGTAAACTAGTCTCGAATTCTCGATGACATTGTGGTTATAATCCATGCAATTTAAATTTGGGCTACTAGACATAGGCCCAATAAATTGGGTTGAAATGATACATGTTTTTATGTCCACGCCTATTCATCTTTTATGTCTTGTACTCTTTTCATATGCTTATAAATATTTCCATGTCAACTCCTTATGAAAACAAAAAAATCTTACATATTATTTGAGGTATATAAAAGATTGTCTAGCCGCTTAAGAAGAGATTTTCACATGAGTACTTTTATTAACATACTTTAGATTTTAGCATGAGTCACATTATTCAATTCCGGTTCTGGTAATGTGATCAGATTTTGAGATACACACATACATTTGTAACATGACTCACATTATTAAAAGAAAGATACATTTACGCAATATTGTGGCTTGTTTTGATTTACTAAACAGGTTTTGATGATGGAACCAGCGATTCATGTACGCTTTGAGAGTGATACGGTAAGTGGTTTACTGATGGTGACCTTCATCAACTCGCGGTTTGAATCACGAGCAAACTTAATGCTTTTTTGGTCATTCGTTGCAGTGATTATGGCGAAGTAAAATAGATGAGACTATGAGAGTGAAGAGAAAATAAACCAATTTGATGTTAAGTTGACAGTATTGATGGGACGATGGTGACCACTAAATTGCTATTAATATATTTTCGTGTATATTAAAACCAATTATTCGTAGGACAACTCAAATGGCTTAGCAATCCAACAGCTCCTTTAGGGACGAACGAGTAGAGGCGGGCCGAGATCCAATCTTTTGATATCCGTTCAATAAAGGGGAAGATATCTTCATTTTTAACACCATCAACAGCCTCTTGCTGAGAATTAACCACTTTGTTTCGCCACTTCCAAATAGACTAAAGAGCACATTGGAGCACCCCTTGTAAAACCTTACTCGTCTTGGTGCAATTAAGCTAAACCCCACCAACTCCAAATTTTCCTCCAGAGAGAACCTTGGAACACTTAATCAAACTTTACTCGATGTCTTCATTTTCGTTATCACACAAAGGACAAAGAGTGGAGGATAACAGCACCCCATATATGTTCACTTTTAGTGGAACCAACGAACTCCACAGATGATGTTGACCAAGCTCGCAACCAGAAAGGATAGAATTTTGCACACTTGTTACAAGAGATTTTACTTTGAATATCCCAGAAGCTGTCCACGACCAAGAATCGACACGACTTTCATCGAGAGCAAAGTTTCCAACGATGGACATTAACAAATTGAGATCGCCAACAGCTCGCCCACGCGGGGCTAACCACCAGCTCCAATTACCCCCAGATTTCTTCATTGAAGCGCCACCTTGACCTTACAATCTTGGTTATTCTCAAGCGCATAAAGCCTTGAAAACGAGTCTTTTAGCCGAACACCATTGACACACCATGGGTCTTTCCAAAATAATGTATTCACGTCGTTGAAGACCTTCAACTTAAATGAGTTTTTGAAGGCAGGAATCAAATCGTCAATGTTCGACACTGCTTTAATTGTGTCACACCAAACCCCTTTGTTCCCAACCGGATTAGCAGAGGAGCCGAACACACCATCATCCCCATAGAAACTATTGATAACAACGGCAAAGGGCATTTTTTTTCCGTGAGAAATCTCCATTTCCAATAGCGTTAGTCTTCCCCCATTAGATAAGTTCTTAGCATTCCAAGCCGAGATCCTAGCATTAAACGTATCAACTACTTCATTCCAGCCACTACACGCCATCATGCTTCTACCGACCGGCAGACCGAGATACATAAAAGGAAGCCTGTTGAAAGCACAACCAAGTAGAGGTGGCAAAACGGGCATGAGCTAAAACGGGCACGGGCTAGAATGGGCACGGGCTTAAACGGGCACAGGCTAAACGGGCACGGGCCAAACGGACACATGTTATACAAATCGCTTAATAAAAGACATAAAACTATGAAATAAATTCCTTAAACGTAATATCTTATTTATATTAAAAAATTTAAATATATTATATAAAAAAAATTCTTTAAAACAATTGTAATGTTCTATAATTAGTAAAAAAATGTGCCCATTAGTTATCAATGGGCTATATGTGCCCATTTCAAAAAAAAGAGGGGCTAAATATGTCCAAATCTTTTAAAAATTTACCCATTTAGTCAATCTTTTTGCTTTTGAGCATATTTTGCCACGTCTACAACCAAGTGATGCAACCACCTACTCCACATCAGAAATACGAACACCAACTCCAATGAGTCTACTTTTAGAAATGTTTAACTTTAAGACCAGAGGACCATTCAAATCATTTAAGGATATGAATTAAGTTACTAGCATTTAACCTAGACCAATCACTAAAAAAGAGCGCGTCATCCGCATATTGTAAAAGAGAAGTGTTCGTTCCCTCCCCCGCTAGAGTAATGCCTTTAAACACCCCTTTGTTACAAGCTTGCACAATAGAAACTTGTAGGGCTTCAGCCACGAGAAGAAATAAAAAAGGGGAAAAGACCTCTTTCCATTTTGAACTCTTTTGAAGGCGACCTGCTAATCAAAATCGAGATTTATATATGGAGAAAATAATTATTTGCATATTATGGTTATAGATGGCTTTATAAATTTTCTATCAAACATATAATATAGAGAGCTATGCTTCTATGCGAACTTTCTTTCCAAACATTCTATCCCACAATGGTTGAAAAAAGAAGTTGTTCTTTACTAATATACCATGGTGTATGTCAGTTGCTTGTTGTTAGAATAGTATTATGTTTTCTTGCGGAACATTTTCTTCATGTTTATAAGGTTTGCAAGCTAACCATACAAGCATGATGAAAATCAAAACAAGAGAATTAATATGAATTCTCAATCTTTTTTATTAATTTGAATTGGTTATCACTCTTATTCATGATTTAAAATTATTAACATACCAAACTTTATTAATATATTAAAAGACCAATATCCATCATTCATCTCCATTTGATCTAATGTATGAGATTAAATCCAACATTTTAACAAACCTATTTTCATCATTTTTTTCTCAAATATTTAATATCTCCTAAACCGTTAATCGTTAATAGAAAATAAATATAGCATCATGATGAGCATTTAGTTATCTTTCTAATAGATATGCACTTTGATATATTTTCGACAAACTTTTTTTTTATCAATTTTATTTCACTTTTTTTACAATTTTTTTCCGTTTTTTATTTTTTTGACTTTGTTTTTTTTTCCTCGTTGTTGAAAATTGCATGAGAAATCACATGCGATTAACCACTAAATTAAATACTTACAATAAAACCACATGTTATTTTTCCAACACGTATCTCAAGCATATGTGATTTTTCCCACACCTGATCTCAATGACATGCGATTTTCATAAATGATCTACTATAATGCATAAAATCACATGTGATTTTATTAAAATATTCAAATTGATGTTTAATCACGTGTGATTTCTCATGATTTCAACAACGAAGAAAAAAGAAAAATCAATACGAAACAATGTAAAAAAACAAATGTGAAAAAAAAAAAAAACGAGAAAAAAAATTGTCGGAAGTATATCAAAGTGCATATGTATACACAAAATAGTTAAATACTCGTTGTGATGGTATATTTATTTTTGCTTAACGATTAACAGGTTAATAAATATTTAAATTATAAAAAATAAAATATTAAAATGCTTTTAGTCTTGGCAAATTTTTTTTAATTAGATAGTGAGGATGATTCCCTACATATGCAAGGAATATTTGGTGTACAAATTATCTTTCCTCCTTATTCTTTTCTTCTTGGGGATTGCTTAATTTGAATGTTGTGATACAAATAATTAAGCCACTATTAGAAAAGAAATAAAAATTACGCAAATAAAAAACTTTAAGGAAAAATTTCATATATATCTTTCTTTTGATTTAAAATTACATATATATCCAACCTAATTTAAGAATTACATATATATCCAATCTAAAACTTAAAATTTCATATATATCAAATCTAATTTAAAAATTACATGTATATCAAATCTAAAAATTAGAATTATCATATATATCTAAATACTAAATTTACATATAATTAGAACCTTAAAATAGATATTAAATATCATTTGATTTTTAAATGACTATTATACTATTGTTTCTCTTTTTGTTATAATCACACATAAAGGTGTTAGTCGTATTGGTCGGGTTCGGGCTAAAAAACATACCCGAAGCCGACTCCATTTAAAAACGGGGTTAGTCGGGTTCGGGTATGTTTTTTTAGCCTCGATCCGACTTGACCCAAACCCGACTAACAACTCTATGTGTGACTATAATGAAAAGAGAAACAATGGTATAATGGTCTTTTAAAAATAAAATGATATTTAATATGTATTTTAAGGTTTTAATTATATATAAATTGGGTAATTGGACATATATGATAATTTTAGTTTTAGATTGGATATATATGTAATCTGTAAGTTAGGTTAGATATACATGAAATTTTAAGTTATAAATTGGATATATATGTAATTTTTAAGTTAAGTTGGATATATGTAATTTTGAAGCAAAAAAAGAATATATATGAAATTCTCTCAAACTTTAAAATACCATCTCAAAAACTTATAATAACAAATGTTAATCAACCATGGTGACAATCAAAAAATACTAATCCCCCCCCCCCCCCCCCCCCCCCCCCCCCATGGTGAAATTTTAAGTTATAAATTGGATATATATGTAATTTTTAAGTTAAGTTGGATATATGTAATTTTGAAGGAAAAAAAGGATATATATGAAATTCTCTCAAACTTTAAAATACCAATTCAAAAACTTATAATAACAAATGTTAATCAACCATGGTGACAATCAAAAAATACTAATCCCCCCCCCCCTCACTCGGTCCCAAAATAATTGTCATCATTTAACTTTTTGAAGTCTTAATTTCTCAACTTTTATTTGTTATATAATACTTGATAAAAATTATATCAATAAAAAATATTTAATAACAAATCCATTCAGATATTTTGCATCAATTGCTATATAACACAAACACACATATTTAAAATCAAAGATTGAAAAAAAAAATTAAAAAAAAAATCCAAAATGTCAAAAGAGGATAATTATTCTGGGACGGAAGGAGTATTTCAATTATCATGTTTCGATACATATCGTAATCGGAAAATAACACTTTCTGTGTGCAGTGCCAGGGGCGGAGCCAAAAAATTACGATCTAAAAGACAAACTTTGATAATTTTTAGAAACTAAATTATAAGTTGGTCCGTTAAAGGGCAAATTACAAAAATAGTCAGATATCTTTAAAACATTCACACTATAATTTTTCTTGTTAGAGGGTACGCGCCCACCCTCACCCTCCTGCCTCCGCCAATGCACAGTGCACATGTATGAAAATGGTGTGGGATTTATATACGCAACACTGTTACTTGATGCTATATATTAG